>CM065297.1:20378097-20708097 GCA_032871835.1 Dipteronia dyeriana
TATATATATATATATATAAAGCTAATTAAACATGGAATGAATTGAGTGGGGTGCCTACCCCCATTTTTTGGGCAGTCAAAGCAAGTCAAAAATGGGTTCCATCAAGCTCCTACATCTTTCTGATTGCCCCAAGCTGCTGCTGCTCCTCCTCCTCCTCCTCCACGATGGTCTACGTCCTCCGCCCCTCCTTCTGACGGTTGTTGATCCTGGTTGACCACCATTGCTACCCCTTCTTTTGGAGGATCTTCAATTGTCTGCCGTTCAGCTGGATCCTCCTCTAGAACCTTATTGACCACCGTCATCACCTAAGGAGGAATGGACGCATCAAGAAGGGTAACAATTGACTCCATATTGCTCTTCCCGACTTTCGGCTCTCTTCTAAAAGATTCTTCAGTGAGGGGGGCCTTGGTTTCTGGTAGGCTTCCTTCGGGCTCTACGGGCTGAAACCCCATCGAGGACTCTCTGGGACTTGATGCTAGGAAGGTTACAATAGAAGGAGGAAGATCTAGCACAGTTGTTTGCTTTCCGGCTATAGAACCGTTAGAAAGGTCGGCTCCGTCCCCTCGGGGTGAGACATCAATGCAGCCTTGGCCATTACCTCCTCACTATCCCAACCAGTTATGATGGAAAGGTTGAAGGGAGGAGGAAAAGCTTCTACGACTTAGTAGGAAGCATAAAAGTATTCATCGCTGAAAGAGGCATCCACTTCAGCCTGAAGCTTGGTTACTTGGGCTTGCAGACCTTGGTTTTCAATGTCCAGCATCTTTGCTTCTTCCTTCCAGGAATCCCGCTGCCTGGCTCGATGTTAAGATATGAGGGTTTCTTGATCGAAAGATCGCTTTAACCTCTCGTTGTCACAATGAAGCTCAGCTAGCTCCGCCTCCATCCACCTCTGGTTGGAGGCCATCTCTTGTACTAAATCTTGACTTAGCTTCAGCTTCAGCCTTGGTTGCTCGATCACTGAGAGAAGCCACCTGGTGGCCCATGACCACTTGGAATTTGAAGGCCTGTAAAAGAGTTATGTTAATAGCAAAATTTGGCTAGGGACCAAAGAAAAATATCGAGGTCCTCTAGGTCGAGGTACCTTACGACCCCGCAGAAGCAGGGCGAGGTAATCAACACATTCTCAACACCTTGCATGCATTCAGGCTCTCATATTAAAGCCCGCTACCCCGACATAAATCCTGTATAATTAGGTTTAGCTCCATGATAAAGCTCGGCGTAGCTAAACCAAGCTTCTAGCTACATGGTTGGAACCCTAAGGGATATTTCACCCCTAAAATGGTTATCACAAACACCATGGGAAGACTAGCAAGATCGATCTAGCTCCATGACAATCGACAGGTCCCTTGGGGACCCCGCCAGTGTACTAGAACATGGGGTACCTCGCCCTCAAGAAATATCAAGCGTCACCTTAGGTAACCTCTATGAAGTACATCTCTAAAGTGACATATAAAACCAGAGCTCTCTTCCAAACATCGTAGGAAGAGAGGGTTGACCTTCATGACACTTACGATACCATTAATGAGGTTAAACAAGAGTAATGGAGGTAATCAACCCTATTAATAAGGTCAAACTATATTAATGGATATAGTCAACCCTATTAATGATGTAAAAGCGTATTAATGGAGGAAGTCAACTCTATTAATGAGGTCAACCGTATTAATGGAGATGACCATTGCCATTAATGACCATTAATGAGAGAGTCCAAAGAGCAAACAAATACCTTTGCCTCCAAGATATCCTCCACAACTGATTATCCCTGGTCAACTACAATAGAAAATCCCGCCTATCAAGGAAGGAAGAGTCCGAAGAGGAAACAAACACATCTTCTCCAAGATATTAGCTACAAGTCGATCAACTACATTAAAGGAAGAATCTTATACTATGTGAAAAAGAATACCAATTCAAGAGTCCTGGACTTGCACTCCAATGGAGCCACCATGTATAAATACGCATGTAAAAGAACATTAAAAGGGATTGGAGATTCGACATTCAGGGCATAATTCAACACGTGACTACATATGGGATCTCTAATCCCAAAATCGACCAGCCCGAGGCAAGTCTATATACTTCGTATAAGTTCTCTCTACATGATTGCTACATGTATGACCTCTCCCAGAATTATATCATGATTGGTTAACATTATGTTACCATTGTAAGCTCTTCAGAGCGACTACGTTGTATTATTTCACACATCTTGTAAGCTTCCCGGAGCAATCTTTCATATATACATAAGGAAGGGTATTCCCCCATCCTCAAGATACTGCCTTGAGGTTTTTCAGCATGTCATCACTTGTGATGCTTTTTCCCCCTTGGTCAGTCTACCCCCTCTACAAAAGACTTGTGTTTGTCTTATTTTTCTCCTGTATTATGTGTGTATGCGAGCGGGATACCAACCCCATTGGTCTTAGCTCTCTAATCTTTCTTACATGTTATCGGGAAACTACAACCAAGATATAGGTAACCGGATCTAACTCCTACCTCAATGGACCTAGCATCCTTATTCTTTTTATCTACACGCTAAGTCGTACGCCGAGATGGGGGAATCCACTCAAACCCGCTTGAAGGGATGCAAGGAACTCTCCTACGATTTCACTATGGAAGCGGGTATGAATCCGGCACAGAAGCCAGGGAAGCCCCCCAGCTTAATCACTGTATAGGTCGGGGAACTACGGGAAGAAATCAGGGTCCATAATCGGGCTTTGGGAACTAGGACGGGCTCTGACCTCGATTCAGGACTTGGACCAGGACCAGGACCAGGACCAGAACCAGGGAACAAAGACCAGGATCAGCCCTTCACACCAGTAAGGGAACCTCGAGCTCCCCGTATCTCCTCTTTAAGCATGAAGCTCGATGGACAGGATGCCTCGTCTACTACCTGCTGCGCCATCCTCTTTTACCGCTTCATTCTCTATATTCATGCAAGATCTCTCAAAGGTACAAGGTACCTACCCCGGCCGTCGCTTCCGTGGTAGCGGTCTCGAGTGTGTTAATCAAGAATCTTCACCTATTACGAATTTTCGGTTAACAAGTTCAAATTAGGAAATGACGAACCAAACTATTGCAGAAGAATATAAAAAGTGATGATTACCTCAGCCAATAGGGTAGATCTCTTGGTGATCAGAATATCTATGGGCATTGAAGCTATCATAGAAAGATTGCCTCCGGGGCAGGAAGCAACGAATTGCCCTATGACCTCGTCCTGGGAGGCAGAGCCAGACTGATTTGGCAGACGAACCGAGGAAACCCCTACAACACCGGCCTCAGGGTTCTTTGAAGCTTGAGGGGCTGGGAATCTAGATGGAGAGACAGAAGCATCTGGCTAGCTTGAATCTGGGGCAACAGAAGCAGAAGCAGGTGTATGGACAGTTAGACTAGGAGCTGACGTTACTGCATCAGCGGCTTGAGAAATCGAGTCCTCTTAACCCTGCACCTTAGTAACCCGAGATGCGAAAAGTGAAAGCTTGGACCTGTGTTAGGAAAAGGATGGAGCAAGAGCAGACGAAGCTTCAACTGGAACAGTTGGCCCCCCTTTCTCTGAGGAAGCCAGAGGGATTTCCCGATATATTTTGGTAGAAGAGGAAGGAGTGTGAGCCTGTTGAGCTTCTCGGGAAGCTGGAGCAATAACAAAAATTGTTTAAAAAAAGGTTGAGCTGTCAGAACCGAACTATTCAACGACACAAAGCATGATGGTTCAGAGTTACTTACGAGGAATAGCATAAGATATTCGTAGATAGCGCTTTACCTCACGAGAATCAAAAGGGTCAACAGTCAGGAACTTCAGATTCAAATAGTTCCTGGCAAGTATGGCTTTCAAAATAATTTCAAATTCAGCGGGCAAGGAGTCCCGGTCCCAGGATAGTTTATTGATGAAAGCCGTGGGAACTTCATACTCTTTCCCGCTGATAAATATCGAGCTTCCCCAACCATCCCTTGCTAGGATCCACTCCTCCTTCTAGGCTAGGTCCTTCCTTGAAGTGCTAGAGATGATGAAGTTGAGCTTGTTCTTTGCTTTGGCATAGAACTGACCTCAGGGAACTCCAGCTAGATTCTCGATTTGAAAAGGGTAAGCCAACTTCTCAGCTCCGGGCTTTCTAGTGACCTTGCTGAGCTCGTATTGTTCCCACCACAGCACGAGAAAGCCGATTAGATGCCTCCAAAAGCCGGGAGTCAACTGGAGGGGAGTTAGTTGTAGGGCGTTAAGAACCCATCGAAGGGTAGGATGGAGAGGGAACCTGACCCCATTTTCAAGGGCCACCATATGGATCGGAAACACACCTTTGGACGAGTTGAAGACGTCATAATTTCTATAAGGAACGGTGAGGGAGACGCTATCAGGAATACAGTACTTAGACCTCAGGTGGCCGATTGATTTCGGATAACAGTTGAATCTATTATAACCATGAAATCATAGGGAGGATGCCTCTCTAGAGAAGGATCGGCGACCGTAACCTGACCCCTCCTAGTAACAGCATCCCTGGATTCACCACCAGAATCTTTATTGACTAAGTTCAGAGGGTTTTCAGGTTGATTAGAGAAGCCGAAACCGATCGAAACGTTCAAACAAGGGCGGCGGTATTGACGGAGTGGGGAAGCGTCCTCGTCGCCCAAGTTTTCTCATGTCCATTTCCTAGGAACTGAGCTTGGAGAGCCAGTGCCCTCTACCATAGCCTCAATACTGTCAGCGGTGTTCGACATTGACGGATGTAGGGCTTAAAGAATAAAGAAAGCAATGAAGAGCTTTTCAAAGGAAGCATAAGAGAGAGGTTTTTGAAAATTTGAAGTGCGAAAGAAAGCGTGAGGAACGCGAGAAGTGGTTGGGTATAAATAGAAGCAAAAGGGGCAATGACGTAGACAAAATCTTCGGTAAGATCGCCTCAAAACAGGGGGATGGCCGTAACGTAGCCGGATTAGTTTTAAAAATGTACCGGTCTGCGCAAGCCATGTGACTCGTGCATTAAATGCGAGGATTTCACCGAGATACTGATAACGACGTGAAAGGCAAAATATCCCAATTAAAATAAGAAATCTGACTCCAACTCCAACTTAATTACCGGTGTTCAAGTCAGAGGGGACTTCTGTTAATAGCAAAATTTGCCTAGGGACCAAAGAGAAATTTTCCACTTTCCTAACCTGAATCAAAGCCCGAGTTCACCAGTTATTGAACCTTGGGTCCTAAGGGCGAGCTATAAAACCACCCCGTAGAAGATATGAGAGGTTATCGAGCTTCAGAACTATTAGGAATGGAGCCCGACATGACCAGATCGAGCTCCTTACACCAACATTGGAATTCGGGCAAAGCCCAACATGTTGGTATCCAGGCTTCTTGAGATCGAAATTACCTCGTAACCTCCCAGAAGCCCACAAACCTTTCTAGAAGCCTGCTATCCTCTCCAGACATAAAAAGGGGGTTTTAAAGATATCAAGTTCATGTTATAGCTATGCTCCAATTCATTAAGGAAGATTGGAATCTATATGGATGAGAAAGAGGAAGCTCGTTAACGCCATGCTACCCCCAATGAAGGTCGTCTCAAGCTCTAAAGGACCAGAAAAGATCAGGCCAAGCTTTTGGGAGCAGAACTAAGGCATGGGCCTACCTTGCTCTAAGAAACAAAGAACACTTAACTTGACGACCTCCATGAAGAATCATGCCATGAATAAAAAAAAGATCATATCTTTACTCCAATGAACATTAAAACTCTGCGTACGTGTAAGGCAAGAGATTAAGTCCAAAATAGAAACAAACTTATCTCCACCAAAGATATTCTCGAATTCGTTATTAATTCAAAGTCAACAAACTTTTAAAATAAGAGATCCTGCCCGATAAAGAGGGAAGGTGGTTCAGAGAATCATGGGAGGAGATACACAGGTTTAAATTACTTGGACCATGTATAAATACGCCAAACGGGAACGAGAGTGGGAGAGCACATGGCAAATAAATGATGAGAGTTTCATACTTCGACCTAAATTCTGTAATCATAACAAGGCCTCCATTATTATATACTATTCGACAGGCACGTGGTTACCACCCTACTGTATCCCAAGGAGATTAAGCGTGTTTAAGAGTCATTTTGTATGATAATAAAGCCATTACATTCCCGTCTTCATTGCACTTACATTTACACATCTTTATTCAATTAGGTTAGGTACTTAAGGAACTAACCCTGGCCACCACCTACGTGGTAGTGGTCTTAAGGGTTTTAACCGAAATTTCTCACCTCAACTAAATTCTCCATTAATGAGGTCAACCATATTAATGCAGGTAGTCATTATTGAGGTCAACAATATTAATAGAGGTATTCAACCATATTAATGACATGATCAACACCATTAATAAGAGAATATTCAACTCTTTAATGGCCACCATTAATGAAAGAGTCCAAAGAGGAAACAAATACCTTTACCTCTAAGATATCCTCCACATAAGATTATTTAGGGTCAACTACAACAGAAAATCCTGCCTAATAAGGAAGGAGGATCAATCCATAGTCTAGGGAGTGGGCAACAAGCAGTTGGAACCTATAAATATGAAAAAACTTTCTCCAAGAAGGATATGCTAAACGATATGCACAAATCGACTCCCGAAATACGAGATATTCAACACTTGATATATGATCTAATACATATCTCATCTCTGGTCCAGAAATGGACAAACCAGAGAAAAGCCTACATAGTTCTCCTAGATTCACCCTACATGATCATTGTATGCGTTACCTTTACCTGAAATATATCGGTATCGGTCTACATTCGACCACCATTGTAAGCTCTCTGGAGCGACTACGTTGTATTATTTCACCATTCTTGTAAGCTCCTCGGAGCATTCTTCGATATATACATAAGGAAGGGTATTCCTCCTTCCTCCGGATAATGCCTTGAGGTTTTTCAGCAAGTAATCATTTGTGATGCTTTTTCCCCCTTGGTCAATCCACCTACCCCTACAAAAGACTTGTGTTTTTCTTATTATCTACTGTATTATGCATTTGTGTATACGGGCTAGGTACCGACCCCATTGGTCCTAGCTCTTTAATCCTTCTTATATGAGATTTGGAAACTACAACGAAGATCTAGGGAATCAGATCTAGCTCTTACTCCACTGAACCTGGTACCCTTATTCTTTATATCTGCCTGCCAAGTCTCATGTTGAGATAGAGAGAAACCACCATGAACCATTTAAAGGAAATTGATGAGCTCTTCGGTGATTTCTCTATGGAAGCGGGCATGGATCTGATACAGAAGACAAGCAAGACCCCTCCTTAATCGCCGTATAGGTCGAGGAACTACAAGAAGAAATCAGGGTCCAAAAAAGTGTTCTGGGTACTAGGACGTACTCCGACCCCAACTAAGAACCAGGACCAGGACCAAGGATGAAGGACAAGGATCAGCCCCTTCACACCAGCAAAGGAACCTCGAGCTTCCAATGTCTCCTCCTTAAGCATGAAGCCCGACGGGTGGGATGCCTAGTCTTCTACCTGTTGCATCATCCCCATTTACTGCTTCATTCTCCACATTCATACATGATCTCTCTTAGGTTCAAGGTACCTACCCCAATTGTGACCTCCGAGGTAGCGGTCTCGATGGTATTAGTTGTAATTCCTCACTATGAGCGAATTTTTGGTTAACCCTTTTTGACACTGTCTATAAGGATGGAGGCCCTTCTTTCAACCAAGCAGTGAGACTAGGTAGGAATGAGCTGCTACTCAGTTGGGTCCTCCTCAGCTTAGTTCTCGACTTCTAGCATCTTAGCATCAGCCTTCCAGGAATCCCGCTGGCTTGCTCAACGTTGAGAACGAAGGGTTTCTTGATCAAAAGATCGCTTCAACCTCTCGTTGTTACAATGAAGCTCAGCTAGCTCCGCCTCTATCCCCCTCTAGCTAGAGGTCATCTCTTGCACTAGATCTTAAGCTAGTGCCAGCAACTCTATGGTCCGTTCGGATTTCAGCCTCAGCTTTGGCTACCCGATAGTAGAGAGAGGCCACCTAGTGGCCCATAGCCACATTGAATTTAAAGGCCTATAAAGGAGTTCAAGTTAGAAAGTGACGCAACAAATCATTGCAGAAAAATATGAAGATGATGATTACGTCAGCCAATAGGGCAGACCCCTTGGTGATCAGGATATCTACGGGCATTGAATCCCTCACAGATAAACTGCCCATAGGTCAGAAAGTGATGAATTGCCCCAGGACCTCGTCATGCATGGTAGAGTTGGAATGATTTTATGGGCAAACAGTGGGGGCCCCTTCAACACTAGCCTCTGGGTCCTTTGAAGCTCGGAGGGCTGGGAATGTCGATGGAGAAGCAAAAGTGCCTAGCAAGTTAGAAGCGGAGGCGACAGGAGCAGAAGTAAGAGAGGGAAAACTAGAGTAGGAGCTGTCATTAATGCATCAGCTGCTTAAGAAATAGAAGCCCCTTACCCCACGCCTTAGTAGCCCACAATGCGAGGAACGCCATCTTGGACCTATACTGGGAGAAGGACAGAGCAAGAGCAGATGAAGTCCCAGCTGGAACAGTTGACCCCTCTCTCTCTAAGGAAGCAAAAGAGAATTCTCGACTCGATTTGACAGAGGGGGGAGGGGTGTGAGCTTGTTGAGCTTTATAGGAAGCTGGAGCAACAATAAAAACTGTTAAAAAGAAGAATAAGGAAAACCGTCAGAATCGAACTAATCAACGAAACAAAACATGATGATTGAGTGTTACTAACGAGGAGTAGCATTAGAGATTCTTAGATAACGATTTATCCGGGGAGAATCGAAAGGGTCGGCAGTTGGGAATTTCATGTTCAAGTAGTTCCTAGCAATGATGGCCTTCAACACAGATTCAGACTCAACCGGTAAGGAATCCTAGCCCCATGATGGTTTATCGTTGAAGGCCATAGGAATCACAAACTCATGCCCGCCAATGAAGGTCGAGCTTCCCCAGTTATCTCCCGTTTATATCCACTCATCTTTCCAAGCAAGGTCCTTCCTCGAAGCACCATGGATGATGAAATTGAGCTTGTTCTTTACATTGGCATAGAACTGACCTCTAGGAGCTCCGAAAAAGGTTTTAAATCTGAAAGAGGTATGCTAGCTCCTCTGGTCCGGGCTCCCCAGGTAATTTTGCTCAGCTCACATTGTTCCCTCCACAGTATAAGAAACCCGATCAGATGCCTCCAGAAGTTGGGCTTCAGTTGGAGGGGAGCATACTGTAGGGCGATGAGGACCCGTCGAAAGTGAGATGAAGAGGAAGCTTGACCCCATTCTCGAGAGCCATTACATGAATTGGGAGCACACTCTAGAAGTTTTGAAGACATCGTAATTCCTGTGAGGAACGGAGGGAGAAACGCTGTCGGGGATGCCATACTTTGACCGTAGGCGATTGAGCTAGTTGGGGTCAATGGTAGAGTCCGGGATAATTCTAAAATCTAAGGAGATATGCTTCTCTAAAGAAGGACCGACAACTATGACTTGGCCTTCCCACCAGCGCCATCCCTATTTTCCTCACCGGAATCTTTATCAACCAAGCTCATAGGATTATCTGATCAATTAGAAAACCCAGTCCCGATAGCTACGATCCTATTTGACCAACGACACTGCAATGTCGGAGGTGAGTCGTCACTGTCAAGGTCTAGTCAAGTCCGCTTTCCTTAGGCAAGACTGGAAACCTCTATACCATCTACGAGGGAATCAACGGTGTCATGCCTGAATTTCAACATAATAAAATAGAGTTTGGAGGATGAGAAAAAGAGAAGGAACAGAGGCATAGTTAGAGAGGGTAACAAAAGAGAGGGATTTTTAAAATTTGAAGTTTAAGAGCAAACGTGAGGAAGCCGGTGAAACATTTGGGTATAAATAGAAGTAGGGAGGCGATGACGTCGATGAAATCTTCTGTCGGATTGCCTCGAATAACGAGAATAGCCATAATGTAGTCGGACTATTTCGGGGAATGTAGCGGCCAATGCTCGCCACGTCACTTGTGCAATTATTGAGAAGATTTCCTCTAAGATTTTTAGTATTGATAAATGGGGGGGGGGGGGGGAATTTCTCAATTAAAATAGAAAATCTGACTCTAACCCCAACTTAATCACCAGTGTTCAAGTCAGATGGGACTTCTATTAATAGCCAAATTTGGCTATGGACCAAAGAGAAATTTTCCACTCTCCCAGCCTGAATCCAAACTCGAGATCACCTATCCTGGAACCCAAGTTCCTAGGGTCTATCTTTAAAACCACCCCGTAAAAGCAAGGAAGGGTCGTCGAGCTCAGGAAACATCTAAGGTGAAGCCCGACACAAACGAATCGAGCTCTTTCAACCAAATCAAATCTCTATGAGGTAAAAACAACCTTGCAGCCTCTGCAGAAGCCAGCCATTCTCCTCAAGCAATGAGAGAGACCCATTTAGTGTCCATCGTCCATTACAGTACTACTTTGTCTCTCTGAAGGAAGACTCAAACCTATCTGGACCGGTGGGACGAAGCTCGCCAAAGCTCCATTACCACCAAAAAGCATCCGTGCGGCTACCTCAAGTTCCAAGGGATCTGGAAGGGTCTAACCAAACTCATAGTTCTAAGACTAGGGTATGAATCTACCACGCACTACGAAATTTTGAATGCTATGCATGACGACCTCCATGAGGAATCGCACCATGAAGACATACATGAGCATTTCCGCACTCCATCCAAACACCGTATACGTTCACAGCAAGTGTTTGAGTCTAAAAAGGAAACAAACTTATCTCTAAAAGATATTCTCAACTCCATCATTATATCAAAGTCAACAACATTCAAAATAAGATATCCCACATGATAATGAGGAATTGGATTCAAAGAATCATGGCGAGAGAATCACCAACTTAACCTATTTGGACTGTGTATAAATACGAGGAAGTATGCATGGGAAAAAAAGGAGAAAAATAGGGTGAGTAAAAAAAAGGATATCTGGCCTAAATTCTGTAACCGGAACACTGTCGTCGTTGGGTTCTACTATTCGACAGGCACGAGATTGCCATCCGATTGTATCTTAGCGAGATTGAGGGTGTTCGAGAGTTTCTGTACGACATATATGATTTATATTAAAGCCGCATTAATCTTCTTCTCATCCCATTGACCCGTACGTAAAATACTTCACCAATGCACACTTAATCTTGGTACTTAAGGTATCAACCCTCGGCCACCACCTTCGTGGTAGTGGTAGTAGTCTCGAGGGTGTTAACCGAAATTTCTCACCACCGCTATAACTTCAGGAGGGATGGCCGTATCGAGAAGATTTGTCAAAGACCCAATCTTGTTATGCTCAACCTCCAACCTTTCCTTAGAGGGCTCTTCGGGGAGGTGGTGGACCTTTTTGTTGTGCAGGACAAACCCCATTAGAGGTTTCCCCAAGACCTGAGACTGGCAAGATGGGATGAGAAATGGGAGAATCTGTCACGACTGCTTGCTTCCTCGCTTTAGCCTCGCTAGAAGGATCGTCTTTGTCACCCTCGGGGTGAGACATCTCTACAACCCTGGTCAAGATTTTCTCCCTATCACAACTGATGATACTAGAAAGGTCAAAAGGAAGATGGAGGGTTTCGATGACTTGGAAGGAGGTATAAAAGTATCCATCACTGAAGGAAACATCTGCTTCTGTTTGTAACTTGGCGATATGAGCATGCAAGGATTGGTTCTCAAATTCTAGCATCTTAGCATCAGCCTTCCAAGAATCATGCTGGCTTGCTTGACGTTGAGATCGAAGGGTTTCTTGATTGAAAGATCGCTTCAACCTCTCTTTGTCACAATGAAGCTCAACTAGCTCCGCCTCCATCCCTCTCTGACTAGAGGTCATCTCTTACACTAGATCTTGAGCCTGTACCAATAACACCATGACTCGTTCAGCTTCAGCCTCAACTTTGGCTGCCCGATCACGGAAAAAGGCCACCTAGTTATCCATAGCCACGTTAAATTTGAATCCCTATAAAGGTGTTCATGTTAGAAAGTGACACAACAAACCGTCGCATGAAAAGATGAAGATGACGATTACCTCGTCCAAGGAGGCACACCCCTTGGTGATCAGGATATCTACGGGCATTAAAGCCATCACAGATAGACTGCCCCCAGGGAAGGAAGCGATAAATTACCATAGGACCTTGTCATGCATGGTAGAGCTGGACTGATTTTGTGGGCAAACAGGGGGGGCCCTTCTATACTGGCCTCAAGGTCTTTTGAAGCTCGGGGAGCTAGGAATGTAGATGGAGAGACAGAAGCATCTAGCAAGTTAGAAGCGGAGGTGATAGGAGCAAAAGAAAGAGTAAGGACAATTAGAGCAAGAGCTGTCATTACTGCATCAACTGCTTGAGAAACAGAAGCCTTCTTACCCCGTGCTTTGATAGCCAGCGATGTGAGCAACACCATCTTAGACCTGTGCTGGGAGGAGGACAGAGCAAGAGTGGATGAAGTCCCAGCTGGAACAGTTAACCCCCTTTTCTTGGAGGAAGCCAAAGGGATTTCTTGACTCGATTTGACAGAGGGGGGATGTGTGCGAGCTTGTTGGGCTTCGCAGGAAGCTGGAGTAACAACAAAAACTGTTAAAAAAAAAGGTGAGAAAAAAATGGATACTAGGCCTAAATTCTGTAACCGAAACAAGACCGTCGTTGGGTTCTACTATTCAACAGGCACGAGGTTGCCATCCGATTGTATCTTAGTGAGATTGAGAGTGTTTGAGAGTTTCTGAACAACATATATGATTTATAATGAAGTCGCCTTAATCTTCTTCTCATCATATTGAGCTCTACGTAAAATACTTCACCATTGCATATTTAATCTTGGTACTTAAGGTATCAACCCCCGACCACCACCTCTGCGGTAGTGGTCTAGAGGGTGTTAACTGAAATTTCTCACCATAAGTAAATTTTCATTTAACAGTACTCTATTTTGATCATCAATAAAGTTTGCTTTCTCCATCTCAAATTTTGTTCTCCATAAGCTGTAATTTTCTCCATATTTGACTAGGTTCTCCGTGAGTAAATTCATCATAACCGCCTCAAGACCAGGGGTTAGCCGATGAAGACCCTCATTACCCCTAATGCCATGACCTGGCACCACCCTCCGCCATGAAGGGTCTGAGTGTAAGAGCATAGTTTTCATTCAGATCTCGAGACCAGGGACTAGCTGGGGAACCCCCTTTGCTACCATTGAAGCATTGGTCAGGCTACCACCCCAAGAAGGGTCTGAGTGTAAAAGCATAGATGCCATCCAGATCTCGAGACCTCGATATAACTAGATAACCCTTATGATGCCTTGGTCGGGCTTCCATCCCCAAGAAGGGTCTAAGTGTAAGAGCATAGTTGGCATCGAGACCTCGAGACCAGGATATAGCTAGATAGCCCTCCTGATGCTTCGATCGGGTTACCACCACAGTAAAGGATCCAAGCATGAATAACAATTTTGCCTACGGGAGGAAGGTCGCCATGATAAGATACCTTTCTGAAGGCCAGGAAAAAGGGGTATCTAGGTTATTATATCATACCTTTTGCCAAAATATCATACCTTTTGCCAAAAAATCAAACACTTGATTGTAACTACTCATTAGTTTTACCTATATGTATGATTTCCTACATCGCCAGTTTAAAATTTGAATGAGGGATTATCAAAGATGCAGGGTACAATGCGAGGGGACTTTTCCTCAAAGGTAGGAATTCCTGCCAAGTGGTAAAAATTAGAGCTAGGTGTCCACCCAGCTAGTAGTCCTATGCTTAATATGTTGGAACCCCGTTCACCGGTTACGCAGCGGAACTAGGTTTTAAATTTTTTATACCTATCATAATCTGTACCTGGGACCAGTGAACTTTGGATCGTAATTATTTTTCGAAACTAATACATACAATATGTAAACACAGGAAATTGTAATCATTAAAATCAGAAAAAGAAAATCTTACCAACGTTTGGAGGCTTCTTCACTTTACAGTGTGCTCCTGTCTGAACCACTCGATCTTCCTCGCTATCTCCCGGGATTGGTAACTATGTGTGGGCGCGTCACGATCTCAGGAACTTGAATATAGGATGTAGAGAGAATTGAAGAATCTCTTTCTTCTAAGAGAAAATTAACTAGAACAATTCTAGTCAGTATAATATTCTGTTTCATTGGTGTATATTGCACCAAAAAAAAACTTTTTCTTTTTCTTTTTGTTTTTGTGTAAGAATCAGATGCACCTAAAAAACAAACAAACTTTTTATCTATAAAAAAAAACATGCCTGCACCTTTTTTTTTTTAAAATTGTGGTGACTTAATTCATGTACACTTGAATTTGTATCTAATACAAATTGAAAGTCCATATTTTGTTTTTAATATATATATCATTTTTTGTATCCTATAAAAACACTTATATATGTGCACACATCAATTTGCATCCAATACAATTTCTTGTGTTATAATTGATATATATCTTTTAATTATCCTTTTCAAATATATCAAATATATAAAAAGTGATAATTGGTATTTTAAATTTAAACTTAAATTCAAATACTTAGATAAATGATTTGGTAAAATAAAATAATCCTATTATTTTATCTTCACCTATATCCATATATCAACTAACACCCTCCAATTAATAGTTAATTAATAATTCATAATTATCAATATAATTAAATAATCTAATTATTTCATTAATTTAACTATTAACATTCATTAATTAAAAAAATCTCATTATTCAATTAATTCCCGAATATATACGTGTCACTTTTGTAACACAATTAATTGGACAATCCAATTAATTAACCGTGACCCTTGTTACCTAAATCGATCGAGCTAGCAAGGGGACTTAATGAACCCACAGTATTTTGAGCTCCAATAATCCTCGTAATCATTAATTAAACTATTTAATTAATATTCCTTGATTATTAACTCCGGTGTTATTCCACTAAAAACCCGAAGCTGCACTCTCTCAACTGTAGACGCTTTTACACAAACCGATGCAACTCGATGTCCATCGATATAGCTATTACACATGGTGTGATCCTCTAAGGTAGTTCATAATTAGAGCTGGGTCATAATGTCCTTTATACCCCTCTTATTACATATATCCTTTAAGTACCATTCATTCTCTCATGGATAATAAATCCTATTTCTTCACGGAATTAGGAGAGCGCTCATATTGTCCAAGCCCCGAATAAACCCTTAAAGGAACTACCGTTTACTTCTCACAAGAAGGAGTGGATTCCACTATTGTGTACAAACCTTCCCAGCCACACGTCAAATCGTAATCCCAACGGAGCATATTGATCGGGAACAACATCCGACCTCACCCATGGTATATCAAAAACCATGATCTAACCTGAATGAGTCGATAAGACACTCAGGATTAAGATCACCCATATATAGTCATCATTATTTGATATATATGAATCTCACCATTAAACGAATCTTGGTGAGAGATTCATATAGATCATGGCCCCGTCCTATATGATCACATCATACAAGGTGCCTCCATTCCTTTATCTCATATGAATGATTCATGATAGAATCATCGTTTATTACGGAATGGACCGCAGCTATAGATTAACCACAAATAAAATACCCAGCTTTATTTCCTATCTATGGACTCTTTAGATTGCACATCTCTTACTGTATCCATATGTATATGACACTCATATACACAGTTCGAGATTACATCTGGCAATCTTGGATGTTAAATATATACACAAGTTATAAAATAAACAACACAACCAGAATGAATTGAATTTTTCCTTTTATTTATTTCATAAATCCATTTACAAATTACATATTTAGGGCATAAACCCCAACAATCTCTCACTTGCACTAAGGCATGTGAGGCATGTCTCGTAACCTTATACCATCTAAGTGACCCGAAAACACTTTAACCTGTATGGTCTTTGTAAATGGATCAACATGATTGTCTTGTGAGGCTATCTTTGTGACTATCACATCTCCGATCTTCATTATCTCTCTAATGAGATGATACTTTATCTCTATATGCTTCCCCTCTTTTGTGGTTTCTTGGTTTTTTGGAATTATCTACAGCACCATTGTTATCACAATAAAGTGTGATGGGCATATCCAAATATGGAACAACTTCCAGATCACTCAATAACTTACGGAGCCAAACAGCCTCTTTAGCAGCTTTATAAGTGGCTACATATTCAGCTTCCATGGTGGAGTCAGCAATGTAAGATTGCTTGATACTTCTCCACACAGTGGCTCTACCACCCAGGGTGAATACTGATCCAGACGTGGGTTTCCTTGAATCCCTGTCTGACTGAAAATCAGAATCCTTGTATCCTAACGGGATCAAATCCTGCCCGAAATACACTAGCATATAGTCTCTCATTCTCCGAAAATACTTGAGAATTATCTTGACAGCAACCCAATGATCCAATCCTTGGTTGGACTGGTATCTGTTGACTACTCCCACTGTGTAACAGATGTCCGGTCTCGTGTATAACATAGCATACATGAGACTACCTACTGTCGATGCACAGGGTACACGTCTCATATCCTCAACTTCTTGAGGTGTCTTAGGACACTGTTTCTTAGACAAGTGAACTCCATGCCTGGAAGGTAAATTACCTTTCTTAGAGTTTTGCATCGAAAGTTGCATAAGAATCTTTTCGATATATGATGCCTGAGACAGTGCTATGAGTTTGTTCTTACAATCCTGTAGAAGTTGGATCACTAGGACATAACTCGCGTCTCCCAAATCTTTCATTTGGAATTGGCTAACTAGCCCGCCCTTTACATCAGACAACATTCCCACTTCATTCCCAATGAGTAGGATATCATCTACGTATAGGACCAAGAAAAATACTTTCTTGTCAATGATGCGCTTGTAGACACAAGGCTCATCGACATTCTGCTCGAAGCCTTAGGTTTTGATCACATCATCAAACCTAATGATCCACGATCTAGATGCTTGCTTAAGTCCATATATGGACCTTTGCAGTTTGCAAACCTTTTGCTCTTAATCTGGAGACACGAATCTCTCTGGTTGCATCATATAGATGCTCTCGTCAAGATTGCCATTCAAGAATGCAGTCTTGACGTCCATTTACCAAATTTCATAATCGAAATAGGCAGCAATGGATAAGAGAATCCTAATAGACTTAACATGGCTACTAGCGAGAAGGTCTCTTCATAATCAACCCCTTCTTTCTAGTTATAACCCCTGGCCACTATCCTTGCTTTGAAGGTCTCTACCTTTCCTTCTACTCCTATCTTTCTCTTGTAAATCCACTTACACTCTATGGGTTTTATCCTATCTGGTAAGTCTACAAGATTCCATACTAAGTTAGAGTACATGGACTCAATTTCGAGATTCATGGCTTTAAGCCATTCCTCTTTATCAGGATCTTCCATTGCATTCTTAAATGTCAATGGATCATCCACACTATCTGCAGAGACAACACCTTGTCCCTCACCTATACCTAAATAGTGTTCAGGTTGTCTCACAACCCTCTCACTACGTCTAGGTGGTAGTGTATCCAGATTAATAACCATCTAACTCTCAGATGTTTATGGATCAACAACTCTTGTTGATGAAGCACTAGTCTCACTAGGCTTCAACACATTCAATACAATCTTAGAACGAGGTTTATGATCACTAATATAATTGTCCTCAAGAAAACGTTGCATTTGTGGATACAAATACTTTGTTGTCTTCAAAACTATAGAAGTGTCCACCTCTGGTCTCTTTGGAGTATCCTACATACATACAGACAACAGACTTAGAGTCTAGCTTTCAAGTTCTGTTCTTCATCAAGTATGTTGGACACCCCCATATGTGGAAATGTCATAAACTAGCTTTACGACCATTCCATAACTCTATGGGAGTCTTAGAAACAGATTTGGATGCCATTGCATTCAAAATGTATGCCGCTATTTGTAACGCATATCCCCAAAAGGAATTTGGTAATGATGAGAAACTAATCATAGATCTCACCATTTCTATTAGGGTTCTATTTCTCCTCTCCGCTACACCATTTTGCTGAGGTGTACCGAGAGCTGTGAGTTGGGAAACTATCCCATGCTTGACCATGAAGTCTTTAAACTCTTGGTTAAGGTACTCACCTCCACGATCCGATCATAGTGACTTGATAGTCTTACCTAATTGATTCTCAACTTCAGCTCAGAATTCGTTAAACATTTAAAATGTTTCCGACTTCTGTTGCATTAGGTAAACATATATGTATCTTGAGTAGTCATCTATAAAGGTGACATAATACTCATAACCACCCCTAGCTTTAACATTCATCGGTCCGCAGACGTCTGTATGTATAAGCTCTAGCGGTTTCTTAGCTCTAAGCCCATTTCCAATAAAAGGTCTCTTAGTCATCTTACCTTCCAGACAAGATTCGCAGATAGGTAAGGTGCCAACCTTTAACTCACTTAACGGTCCGCTTTTCACTAGTCTGTCTATCCAGTCAATGTTGATATGACCAAGTCTTAGATGCCTAAGATACATGTCATTATCTAGAGAAATCTGATGTCATTTAGTTTTTGGTTTTTCAACCTTAAACATTTCGGTATTGAGCAGTGTAGTATGTATTAACGGTCATAACACATACAAATTGTTTTCATTAATTCCTGAACAAATATTCAGACCATTCTTTCCAATAATAACAGACTTATTATTAAAAGAAACATAATATTTTTGTTCTAACAACTTAGAAACGGAATCAAATTCTGTGTAAATCCAGGAATATAAAATACATTGTTCAGCAATATATAATTATTACAAAAACGTAATCTAATTATGCCCATTGCTCGTGCTGACACGACATACCCTGACCCCACACATATTGAGAATGCTTGATCCTCTAGCTATGTCCAAGAATCAGTCCATTGTAAAGAGTAGCAAACATGGTTAGTGGCCCCTGAATCAACTATCCAGGGTGAAGAATCATCTTCCGCTAAACATGACTCAAGAAAAAGTAAATCATATTTACATTTATTGGACTTCTTCTTGCTTTGGGCTTTCTTGAGTTTGGGCTTACCCTTCACTTTCCCAGTAGACCTCTTTCTCTTCTTATTATTACAGTAGGAAGATGGTTCAACAACATTTACCTCACTGGTCTTGCCTTTGCAGTCCTTAGTTAAGGACTCAAAGGTAGTGAGCTCATTGAGCAACTGTGTGAGATTGAATCTTAACTTGTTCATCCTGTAGTTGCTCTTAAACTGATCGAAACTCTTCGAAAGAGTCGTCAGTATGATGCTAACTTGACTGGGTTCTACAATGGCCCAGCCATTGACTTTTACCGTGTTGGAGTAGGACATCATGCTCAGGACATGTTCCCGAACCGACGTACCTTCCTTCATCCGAGTGAGCATAGCAGAATGAATGGCTTCATATCGCTTTTGTACGGAGGGTTACCCAAACATAGCTTGTAATGACTCAATGATTTTGAATGCTGAAGTCATTGCTTCATGCTTTTTGACAAGCACGCCTGTCATAGAAGCCAACAGATATGTCCGGGCCTTCTCATCAGATGAGACCCATCGCTCGTATGCCTCACGAACAGTTCGTGTGGCATTGGCAGCAGGCGCTGGAGAATGTTCCTCCGTAAACACAAACTTGAGGTCTTTGGTGACCAATATTGCATTAATGTTAAGTTTCTACTTTGTGTAGTTATCACCAGTTAATTTGTCGTTTACGAGAATTTGAAGTAATGCAGAAGACATTATTGCTGAAATAAATAAAACATTCATTCAGTCATTTATTTAAAACAAGTGCGAGTGCTTTGGCATAAATTTAAACATGATGCATGCACACGTTTAACAAACTAGAACTACTAAAACTAGTTACTATACCACGACAATCCAACATACCACAAAGAAGTGCCGCCTTAGGGTCGTTCAAGTCTTTGCATGTTGGACCGAGACATTCTCAATCAAATGATATTCTAGAATGATTCTTATTCCATATCATTCAACCATCATTCATTTAGTCAGATTTTTAATTAACAAACTTAATCAAAACCTTCATGAGTGTAACCCACCATTTCAGATCTCACGAGCTTAACTCGAGAATTGCCGCCTTAGGGTCGGTCAATCTTGAAATACCCTAAGAAATCCTATCCTTAGGAGGTCAACCTTGATATTGACCTTTGTAGAAATCCTCCTTAGGGAGGTCAAAAGCAAAGCCGTCATGAAGTCCCACTTGGATCTCATGGTGTTGAACTAATGATGGAGACCGTGGGATATATATGTCATATATCCCTCTCCCACTCACTATTTTAAAATTAGGGTTTTTTATTAACCGTTAATGCACCTAGATTCTACAGGATTAAACGACTAACTTTAATCAAGTTATCTAGCGCATTAACTAATTAGAAACAAATTCTAATTAACTAATAAATTATTAATGATTTTTAACAATTAAAAATCTAGTCTTTTAGTGAAAATCTAAGCTTTTTAAAACTATTTACTAAGGTCAGATTATTATGTTAGTGTTTACTAAGTTTTAACTATTAAAACTCTAACACTTTATTCGGTTCATTTATTATTAGGTTATTAATCATATTAATCCTAATTATAATAAATGACCCTATTAATCTAACTTATTAAACTCTTTAATAACTAGATTAATATTAATGAGAATTACCAAGTTTTCTAACCATTAAAAAAACTATTCTCATTATTCATAGCCAATTTATGTATTTAGCCATTTTAATCACATTAAAAAAATACATAAAAAATCAGGTTATGATTCATGTATGGCATATCAAATATATTTGTGTAGGCACATCTAATCTAAATGATATATGTATGCATGACAATGCTTTTATCATCACATAATATAAAGTATACATGAATTGACCGAGTACTGTGGATTATTTAACCTAAAAAATTGGAATATGAAATTACAAAAAAAATATTCCAAGGCATTTCTTAGTTTTCTAGTAACTTCAGATATCTTCCAGTCTCTTCAGATCACTCTAATTCATCTAATGAATCCTTCTTCGCGATTTTTCCAGGTCTTCAATATAGGTTACATTTTTTTTTTAACAATACAATAACAGTAAAAAAAAAAACTTAATAATAATAACACAACCCATAAACCCTAAATCCACAGTACCATATAATTAACGATCAATCATGTTTTTGTTAATTAAAAATTTTAATATACATACAAAAACATCATACAAATAATTTAAATTGTGCCTACACAATCATACATACAGGAGCATCGAAAACAATTTCCTGTTCCGAAAATAAAATTGGCTCTGATACCAATTGTTGGAACCCCGTTCACCGGTTACGTAGCGGAACTAGGTTTTAAATTTTTTATACATATCATAATCTGTACCTGGGACAAGTGAACTTTGAATCGTAATTATTTTTCGAAATTAATACAGACAATATGTAAACACAGGAAATTGTAATCAATAAAATCAGAAGAAGAAAATCTTACCAACGTTTGGAGGCTCCTTCACTTTACGATATGCTCCAATCTGAACCAATTTTACCAACATTTGGAGGCTCCTTCACTTTACGATATGCTCCTATCTGAACCACTCGATCTTCCTCGCTATCTCCCGGGATCGGTAACTACGTGTGGGCGCGTCACGATCTCAGGAACTTGAATGGAGAATGTAGAGAGAATTGAAGAAACTCTTTCTTCTAAGAGAAAATTAACTTGAACAATTCTAGTTATTATATTATTCTGTTTCAATGGTGTATAGTGTACAAAAAAAAACTTTTTTTTTTCTTTTTGTTTTTGCGTAAGAACCAGGTGCACCTCAAAAACAAACAAACTTTGTATCTTTTTTGTTTAAAAAAAAACATGCATACACCTTTTTTTAAAAAAAATTGTGTTGACTTAATTCATACACACTTGAATTTGTATCTAATACAAATTGAAAGTCCATGTTTTTCTTTTTTTTTTAATATATATATCCTTGTTTGTATCCTATACAAACACTTTTATATGTGCACGCACCAATTTGCATCCAATGCAATGTCTTGTGTTATAATTGATATATATCTTTTAATTATCCTTTTCAAATATATCAAATATATTAAAAGTGATAATAAGTATTTTAAATTTAAATTTAAATTCAAATACTTAGATGAATGATTTAGTAAAATAAAATAATACTATTATTTTATCTTTACCTAAATTCATATATCAACTAACACTCTCAAATTAATAGTTAATTAATACTTCATGATTATCAATATAATTAAATAATATAATTATTTAATTAATTTAACTATTAACATTCATTAATTAAATAATCTCATTATTCAATTAATTCTCGAATATATACGTGTCACTTTTGTAACACAATTAATTGAACAATCCAATTTATTAACCGTGACCCTTGTTACCTAAATCGATCGTGCTAACAAAGGGACCTAATTGACCCACGGTATTTTGAGATTCTATAATCCTCAGAATCATTAATTAAACTCTTTAATTAATATTCCTTGATTATTAACTCCGGTGTTATTCCACTAAAAACCCGAAGCTGCACTCTCTCAACTGTAGACGCTTTTACACAAACCGATACAACTCGTTGTCCATCGATATAGCTATTACACATGGTGTAATCCTCCACAGTAGTTCATAATTAGAGCTGGGTCATAATGTCCGTTATACCCCTTTAATTACATATATCCTTTAAGTACCATTCATTCTCTAATGGATAATAAATCCTATTTCCTCACGGAATTAGGAGAGCGCTCATATTGTCCAAGCCCCGAATCAACCCTTAAGGGAACTAGCGTCTACTTCTTACAAGAATGAGTAGATTTCACTATTGTGTACAAACCTTCCTAGCCACAAATCAAACCGCAATCCCAACATACGAAGCATATTGATCGGGATCAACATCCGACCTCACCCATGGTATATCAAAAACCACGATCCAACCTAAAGGAGTCGATAAGACACTCAGGATTAAGATGACCCATACATAGCCATCATTAGTTGATATATATGAATCTCATCGTTAAACGGATCTTGGAGAGAGATTCATATAGATCATGGCCCAATCGTATATGATCACATCATACATGGTGCCTCCATTCCTATACATCATAAGAATGATTCAGGATAGAATCATCGTACATTACGGAATGGATCGCATCTATAGATTAACCACAAATAAAATACCCAGCTTTATTTGCTATCTATGGACTCTTTAGATTGCACATCTTTTACTATATCCATCTGTATATGACACTCATATACACAGTTCGAGATTACATCCGGCAATCTTGGATGTTTAATATATGCACAAGTTATAAAATAAACAACACAATAAAAATGAATTAAACTTTTCCTTTTGTTTATTTAAAAAATCCATTTATAAATTACATCTTTAGGGCATAAACCCCATTATAATGAAATCAGAGTTCTCTCCTTACCGAATTTGATTATGTTAGTATTACTTCAGAGTCCGCTTCTAGATTGAGGTTGAGAATGAAATAAGGAGATATCTGCCAAGTCAGAGTTCGTGATCAGAGTCAACCAAAGTAAGTAAGGAAGAAATCCTAGCGAGTTTACATTAATAATAAGGGAGCCCATCCCCTTATAAGGCTACAGTTATCAAATAGGGAGCCCAACCTGGTTCCTGGCTAAACAAAAAGAAAAAATAAATAAAAGATCGACTAAACTGGTCATGAGTAAAGCAGGGAGCCCACCCCTCATTCCAGGCAATCAAATTAAGTCACGAACAAATTGCATCAAGCTCCAGCACCCTCCTGGTCCCCTCATGTTGCTCATCATCCTTGAAGATCCTCACCCTCTATGCCCCCTTCTAGTGGGTGCTCACCCTGGTTGTGTTGGGATTATGCTTGATAACAAGAGTATAATAATGGATTTAATAATCTTTTCATATTAATAAAGTGATTTCTAGTTTAACAAATCTTATAGCATTTATAGTTTAATAATTATAATTGTCAAAAGTAAATAATCATAAGGTCAAAAGACTATGAGAAAAGAATCATTGTTCATACATCTAGATATGTATGACGTAGACACAATTCTTTAGTTAGTCTTGAATAATATTCACAACTTAAGATAGAAGTTGGGTGCCTTTATCTTGTCAAAGTTGTAGATTCTTTTGCTAGCATTTGAGTGGGATCAAATGTGTTATGATGAGTCTAAAATCAACCAAGTGTGGTGTCTTTGGGTAAAAAAATCTAGTGCACTGGGTGCATTGAATTGGATCACGGTGAAATATTTATCTCGAAACGTCAATGGATAAAAGTTTTAACTTGAAGACAATCGGAGAGTCTATCTCAATCCTGAGATAAATGATGGACTTATGGTTGCAAGTGGTATCATTTGAGCTATCAATGAGTACGATTATATAGCATAATCTATCCTCGATAGTTTGGTGGTATTCATTTGTTCATCGATAGAGGACTTCATTTATAGATATGGACATCGTGGCTCCATTTATGAAGTGAGAGTAGAATATCATCATATGAATGTTTTCAGGTGTTAGATATTAAATCTTAACGTTAAGTTTTCAATAGTGTCTATTGCAACATGGCTTCTGGACAAGTCAAAATATCCAAGTTCAAAATGTGGTCATATGAGTAAATATGGTAACTTGAAGAGCTATAGGCGGTCTATGAGTTCTTGGTGATTACTAATATTCTTCATGAGGATACACTTTCTCCAATAATGTTGTCTAGGGTATGAATGAAGAATATTAACTTATTCTATCTTTATTTAAGAGTGCAATTTTAGTTTTTTAGTTGAATGAACTAAAATTAATAGATCAGACCTAAGTGAGTCATTTGTTGATTGTGATTGGGTTGTGTCTATTGGAGCTTAAATTTAGATAGCCCGCCAAGATCCTCAATCCATATGAACTTGCATGGATCACTTGATATTTTATACCGGACCAATTTAGGGGTCCATCTAGAATTGTATTGAGGCATGTGGACTTGTTTGTTTTTGTAAGAATGGGTCTAGTTCACATGTGGACTTTTTATTAAGGTCCAATGGATTTAATAAAATAGAAAAAAAAATATAATGGCCCATATATGGTGTTGGGCGGCAAAGCTATATAGTTTAGCTTAATTATATTATTTTAATTTAATTATATTAATTAAATAGAAATTAATTAATTTTGCAATTAGTTAATTATTTAATTAAAAGTTAAAATCTTTTTCCTAGTAGGAAATGGTCTCCTAATATTTTACTATTGTTGGTAGTATAATTAATATAAAAGACTAAATTTGAAAATTAATATATAGGAAATATTTAATATGATTACAAATACACTATTTGAGTTGGATTAGGAGTCTTGGTGTAGGAAAGAATTCTTTTTAGAAAAGGATTCTTGGTCACCAAGTAAATCTACCTAAGGATAGGATTCTTACCCACTAAGTAAATCCTTCTTAGGAAAGGATTTGTGATCATATATATATATGTCTCTCTTAATTTCGGTCAGCCCTAAGGAATTGCAAGAAATAATTTCGGCCAGCTCTATATATTTTTAGAGAGAGAATTTTGGCCAACCTAGTAATTCTACTTGGAGAGAATTCAGCCTTCATAAGAATTTTGGGAGAAAATTTTATTTTTGCTCTAGACAAAATTCGATCAACTCTAAGAAATAGTGTGAGATTCGGTAAAGAATAAAAGGAAGAAAGAACGTTTAGTTTTTGATAGTATACTAGTAGCCTTTAGATTAAAAGGTTTTTTGTACAACATCGAATCAAGGTTCACTTGAGTTTCAATCAAATTGATTGATAATTCACAAGTGACCTAACGTTCTTTGTTTTCTTCTTGGAGGATTATTGTGACTAACAAAGAGAAAGATTTTATTTGTTTTCATCCTCAGGTATACAATTTAAAGAAAATGAGCCCACACACCTAGATGATTCACATTCATGATTGGATTGGAAGATCTTATGGATTCAATTCGACGCCAGTTCAATCGTCATGAAAAAAAGGTACGACACTTTTTATATATACATCAATTAATATAGGGTTAAGGTTCTTGTGATTATAAAGGGAAACTTTTTATTTATACCGAAACCCTAATTTTTTTTTTCACGCTTCCATGGTAAGATTTTCCCTGCAGGTTGGCCAACTCTGTTGTTCCTTTTTCCTGAGGATGTCTATCTACCTGTTGCTCCAGTTCGTCCTCTTCCAAGACCTCATTAACTATGGTCATAACCTCCGGGGGAATGGTCACCTCCAAAGTAGTAGCCCCCGCATCCGTTCCTCTCTTATCGACCTCAAACTCTACTCTATAGGGTTTTATGATGTGGTCACTGGCATCCTCCCGGGCTTTAACTTGAATACCCTCAAACTGCACGGGTTGAACCTCGTTCGAGGATTCCCTGGGTCGGAGACCGACAGGGTTGGAGGAGGAAGAAAAGGAGAAAAAGGAAGATCTGACATAACTAGCCATTTTCCAGCTCCAGCTACGCTAGAAGGGTCTGTTCCGTCACCATCAGAATGAGACCTCTTCTTAACTTTAGTCATTATCTCCTCTCTATCCCAACCGGTAATGGTGGATAGGTCGAAGGGAAGAGGGAGAGCTTCTGCAACCTGGAAGGAGGCATAAAAATATATGTCGCTGAAGGAGGCATCCACCTCCGCTTACAGCTTGGCCACCTAAGCATGCAGGGTCTGGTTCTCGACTTCTAGCATCTTAGCATCCAGTTTCTAGAAATCCCACCGTTTAGTTCAACGTTCAGATCAGAGGGTCTCTTGGTCGAGGGACCGCTTCAGTCTCTCATTATCGTACTGAAGATCAGCAAGCTGCTTTTCCATCTCTTTCTGGTTAGTGGTCATTTCCTGCACCAGAGATCGAGAATGGCCAAGTTGCCACATGGCTCTCTCTGATTCAACCTCGGCTTTCATGGCACTGTCACAAAGAAAGGCGACTTCGTGGCCTATTGCTACGTTGAATTTACATGCCTATAGATTGAAGAGTATAAATCAGAAAGTGATCAAGTTAGCAGTTATAGGTAAAATGTAGAAGAAGGTGACTACCTCAGCCAAGAGACTGAACCCCTTGGTAAGCAAAATATCGACGGGCATTTAAACCATCCTATAGAGCCCACTTCCCAGGCAAAACGTGACGAATTGCTCCAAAACCACATCTTGCCCCGCCGAGCTCAAATGTTGTTGGCAACGAGCAGGAGGAACCACTACAACACCGGCCTTAAGGTTCCCTAAAGTTTGAAGAATCGAGGATGAGGACAGAAAAGCAAAAATGTCATAGAGGCTAGCAACAGGAATAACAAGAACAACAACAGCAACAACAGTAGCAGCAGAAGGGGGAACGACCAAAGAAGAAACTGAAATAGATACATCAAGAGCATGAGAAACATAAGTCCCTTTACCTCGTCCCTTGGTAGCCCGCGATGTTAGGATCGCCATCTTGGACCTATGCTGGGAAGGGGACGAAGTGAGATCAAGCGAAACCCAGCTGGAAAAGTTGACCCCCCTTTCTTAGAGGAAGCCAAAGATGCTTCCCTAGGCAATCTGGCATGAGGAGGATAGGTGCTAGCTTGCTAGGCTTCGCGGGAAGCTGAAGCAACAACAAAAACTTTTTTTAAAAAAAGATGTCAGAACCAAATTGGCCGATGAAATAGAGCAGGATAGCTCAACGCTACATCACTTATGAGGAGTAGCAATAGAAATTTACAAGTAACGATTCACCCTGCGAGAGTCAAAGGGATCAGCGGTAGGAAACTTCATGTTCAAATAGTTTTTAACAAGGATGGCCTTTAAGACGGTATCAGATTCAACCGGTAAGGAATCCTAATCCCACATTGGTTTATCACTTAAGGCTGTGGAAACCTCGAACTCGTGCCCGCCACTAAAGATTGAGCTTCACCAGTCCTCGCCTGCTAGGATCCATTGCTCCTTCCAAGATGGGTCCTTCTTTGAAGTGCCGAGAATGATAAAGTAGAGCTTGTTCTTACCTTTCGCATAGAACTGACCTCGAGAGGCACCGGGCAGGCTTTCAACCTGGAAGAGGTAAGCCAGCTCCTCAGCTCCAGGCTCCCTAGTAACCTTGCTCAGCTCGCACTGTTCCCTCAATAGCATGAGAAAGTCGATCAAATGCCTCCAGAAACCAGGCGTTAACTGGAGGGGGCTATCTAAAGAGATTTGAGAGCACGTCCGAGGATGGGGTGAAGGGGAAGCCTGTTGGGGTTTATGCCATAAAGATGTAATTTGTAAATGAATTTATGAAATAAATAAAAGAAAAAGTTCAATTCAATTATGTTGTGTTGTTTATTTCATAATTTGTGCATATATTTAACATCCAAGATTGCCGGATGTAATGTCGAACTGTGTATATGAGTGTCATATACAGATGGATACAGTCAGAGACGTGCAATCTAAAGAGTCCATAAATAACAAGTAAAGCTGGGCACTTTATCTGTGGTTAATCTATTGTTGCGGTCCATTCCGTAATATACGATGATTCTATCCTTAATTATTCATATAAGATATGGGAATGGACACCTTGTATGATGTGATCATATAGGACTGGGCCATGATCTATATGAATCTCTCACCAAGATCCGTTTACGAATGAGATTCATATATATCAACTAACGATGGCTATATGTGGGTGATCTTAATCCTGAGTGTCTTATTGACTCATTCAGGTTAGATCGTGGTCTTTGATATACCATGGGTGAGGTCAGATGCTGTTCCCGATCAATATGCTCCGTATGTTGGGATTACGGTTTGGCTTGTGGCTGGGAAGGTTTGTACACAATAGTGGAATCCACTCCTTCTTGTGAGAAGTAGATGGTAGTTCCCTTAAGGGTTGATTCAGGACTTGGACAATATGAGCGTTCTCTTAATTTCGTAAGGAAATAGGATTTATTATTCATTATGGATTCAAAGGTACTTAAAGGATATATGTAATTAAAGGGGTATAACGGATATTATGACCTAGCTCTAATTATGAACTACTGTGGAGGATCACTCCATATGTAATAGCTATATTGATGGACACCGAGTTGTTTCGGTCTGTGTAAAAGCATCTACAGTTGAGAGAGTATAGCTTCGGGTTTATAGTGGAATAACACCGGAGTTAATAATCAAGGAATATTAATTAAAGAGTTTAATTAATGATTTTGAGGATTATTGGAGCTCAAAATACTGTGGGTCCATTAGGTCCTCTTGCTAGCCCGATTGATTTAGGTAACAAGGGTCACGGTTAATTAATTGGATTGTCCAATTAATTGTGTTAGAAAAGTGACACGTATATATTCGGGAATTAATTGAATAATGAGATTATTTAATTAATGAATGTTAATAGTTAAATTAATTAAATAATTATATTATTTAATTATATTGATAATTATTAATTATTAATTAACTATTAAATGGAGGGTGTTTGTTGATATATGGATTTAGGTTAAAATAATAGAATTATTTTATTTTACTAAATCATTTATCTAAGTATTTGAATTTAAGTTTAAATTTAAAATACTTTTTATCACTTTTAATATATAAGATATATTTGAAAAGGATAATTAAAAGAAATATATCAATTAATAACACAATAGATTGCATTGGATGCAAATTGGTGTGTACATGAAACAATAGTCAGAAGAAGAATTTGCATAGGATGTAAATACTTGTACATATATGATATATATTTGTAAAATCGAATGCAATAACTACATATATGGTGAAGCAAGGCGAGATTGATTAATTGGTCATATAGCAACAGCAGGCGTGATTGATTAATTTTGGTGATAAAAACAACATCATGCGTGATATATGTATATTTGTGATATAAGGAGCAGCAGTGCGGAGACATATATATTTTGTGAAGCAGTGCAAAGATATCATATATATATATATATTGTTTCATGTTTTGTGTGTTTTTGAAACACATAGAAGAAAGAGTTTCTTTAAATCTCTCTACATCCTCCATTCAAAGTTTCTGAGATCGTGACGTGCTCACACACAGTTACCAGTCTCGGGAGATAGCAAGGAAGATCGAGTGGTTCAGACAGGAGCATATCAAAAAGTGAAGGAGCCTCCAAACGTTGGCAAGATTTTCTTCTTCTGATTTTTATTGATTACAATTTCCTGTTTATATATATTGTATGTATTGGTTCCGAAAAATAATTACGATCCAAAGTCCATTGGTCCCATATACAGATATGATATGTATAAAAATTTTAAAACCTAGTTCCGATGTGTGACCGGTGAACGGGGTTCCTAACAATTGATATCAGAGCCAAATTATTTTTCAAAACTGGAAATTGTTTTCGATGCTCCTGTATGTATGAATGTGTAGGAATGTCCTCCAGCGCTTGCTGCCAATGCCACACGAAGTGTTCGTGAGGCATACGAGCGATGGGTCTCATCTGATGAGAAGGCCCGAACATATCTGTTGGCTTCTATAACAGACGTGCTTGTCACAAAGCATGAAGCAATGACTTTAGCATTCGAAATCATGGAGTCATTGCAAGCTATGTTCAGGCAGCCCTTCGAGCAAAAGCGATATGAAGTTGTTCGTTCCGTTATGCTCACTCGTATGAAGAAAGGTACGTCAGTTTCGGAACATGTCCTGAGCATGATGTCCTACTTCAACAAGACAGAAGTCAATGGTGGGGCCATTGACGAATCCAGTCAAGTGAGCATCATACTGACGGCTCTTTCGAAGAGTTTTGATTAGTTTAAGAACAACTACGGGATGAACAAGTTAAGGTTCAATCTCACACAGTTGCTTAATGAACTCACTACCTTTGTGTCCTTGACTAAGGATAACAAGGGTAAAACCAGTGAGGCAAATGTTGCTGAACCATCTTCCTACTCTAATAATAATAAGAGAAAGAGGTCTACTGGGAAAGCGAAGGGTAAGCCCAAACCCAAGAAAGCCCAAAGCAAAAAGAAGTCCAAGAAAAGTAAATTTGATTTACTTGTTCTTGAGTCATGTTTAGTAGAAGATGATTCTTCACCCTGGATAGTTGATTCGGGGGCCACTAACCATGTTTGTTCTTCTTTACAACAGACTGATTCTTAGACACAGCTAGAGGAGCAAGCCTTCTCAATACGTATGGGGTCTGGGGATGTCGTGTCGGCACGAGCAGTGGGCGTAATTAGATTACGTTTTTGTAATAATTATATATTATTGGACAATGTATTTTATATTCCTGGATTTACACGGAATTTGATTTCTGTTTTTATGTTGTTAGAACAAAAATATTATGTTTCTTTTAATAATAAGTCTGTTATTATTGGAAAGAATGGTCTGAATATTTGTTCAGGAATTAATGAAAACAATTTGTATGTGTTATGACCGTTAATACATACTACACTACTCAACATCAAAATGTTTAAGGTTGAAACACCGAAAACTAAACGACATAAGATTTCTCGAGATAATGACATGTATCTCTTGCATCTAAAACTTGGTCATATCAACCTTGACCGGATAGACAGACTAGTAAAAAGCGGACCTTTAAGTGAGTTAAAGGTTGACACCTTACATGTCTGCGAATCTTGTCTGGAAGGTAAAATGACTAAGAGACCTTTTACTGGAAAAGGGCTTAGAGCTAAAGAACCGCTAGAGCTTATACATACAGACGTCTACGGACCGATGAATTTTAAAGCTAAGGGTGGTTATGAGTATTATGTCACCTTTATAGATGAGTACTCAAGATACGGATACGTCTACCTAATTCAACGGAAGTCAGAAACATTTGAAATGTTCAAAGAATTCCGAGCTGAAGTTGAGAATCAATTAGGTAAGACTATCAAGTCACTACGATCGGATCATGGAGGTGAGTACCTTGACCAAGAGTTTGAAGACTTCATGGTTGAGCATGGGACAGTTTCCCAACTCAGAGCTCCCGGTACACCTAAGCAAAATGGTGTAACGGAGAGGAGAAATAGAACCCTGATGGAAATGGTGAGATCTATGATTAGTTTCTCATCATTACCAAATTCCTTTTGTGGATATTCGTTACAAACAGCGGCATACATTTTAAATGTAGTGCTATCCAAATCTGTTCCTAAGACTCCCCTAGAGTTGTGGAATGGTCGTAAAGCTAGTTTACGACATTTCGACATATAAGGGTGTCCAGCACATGTGCTGAAGAACAGAACTGGAAAGATAGACTCCAAGTTTGTTGTCTGCCTGTTTGTAGAATACTCCAAGGAGACCAGAGGTGGACACTTCTATAGTCCCGAAGATAACAAAGTATTTGTATCGACAAATGCAACATTTCTTGAGGATAATTACATTAGTGACCATAAACCTCGTTCCAAGATTGTATTAAATGAGTTGGAGCCTGGTGAGACTAGTGCTTCATCAACAAGAGTTGTTGATCCACAAACATCTGAGAGTCAGATGGTTCCTGATCAGGATACACTACCACCTAGAAGTAGTGAAAGAGTTGTGAGACAACCTGAACTCTATTTAGCTATAGATGAGGGACAAGGTGTTGTCTCTAACGATAGTGTGGATGATCCATTAACATTTAAGAATGCAATGGAAGATCCTGATAAAGAGGAATGGCTTAAAGCCATGAATCTCGAGATGGAATCCATGTACTCTAACTCAGTCTGGATCTTGTAGACTTACCGGATGAGGTAAACCCCATAGGGTGTAAGTGGATATACAAGAGAAAGAGAGGAGTAGACGGAAAGGTAGAGACCTTCAAGGCAAGGCTAGTGGCTAAGGGTTATACCCAGAAAGAGGGGGTCGATTATGAAGAGACCTTCTCACCAATAGCCATGTTTAAGTTTATTAGGATTCTCGTATCCGTTGCTGCCTATTTTGATTATGAAATTTGGCAAATGGACGTCAAGACTGCATTCTTGAATGGCAATCTTGATGAGAGCATCTATATGATGCAACCAGAGGGATTCATGTCTCTAGATCAAGAGCAAAAGGTTTGCAAGCTGCAAAGGTACATATATGGACTTAAGCAAGCATCTAGATCTTGGAACATTAGGTTTGATGATGTGATCAAAACCTATGGCTTCGAGCAGAACATCGATCAGTCTTGTGTTTACAAGCGTATCATTGATAAGAAGGTAGTTTTCTTGGTCCTATACGTAAATGATATCCTACTCATTGGGAATGATGTGGGAGTGTTGTATGATGTAAAGGGATGGCTGGCTAGCCAATCCCAAATGAAAGATTTGGGAGAGGCGAGTTATATTTTAGGGATCCAACTTATAAGGGATCGTAAGAACAAACTTATAGCACTGTCTCAGACATCATATATCGATAAGATTTTTATACGATTTTCGATGCAGAACTCTAAGAAAGGTAATTTACCTTCCAGGCATGGAGTTCATTTGTCTAAGGAACAGTGTCCTAAGACACCTCAAGAAGTTGAGGATATGAGACGTGTTCCCTAAGCATCAGCAGTAGGTAGTCTCATGTATGCTATGTTATGCACGAGACCGGACATCTGTTATGCAGTGGGAGTAGTCATTAGATACCAGTCCAACCCAGGATTGGATCATTGGGTTGTTGTCAAGACAATTCTCAAGTATATTCGGAGAACGAGAGACTATATGCTAGTGTATTCTGGGAAGGATTTGATCCCATTAAGATACATGGATTCTGATTTTCAGTCAGACAGGGATTCTAGGAAATCCAAGTCTAGATCAGTATTCACCCTAGGTGGTGGAGCCATTGTGTGGAGAAGTATCAAGCAATCTTGCATTGCTGACTCCACCATGGAAGCCGAATATGTAGCTGCTTGTAAAGCTGCTAAAGAGGTTATTTGGCTCCGTAAGTTCTTGAGTGATCTGGAAGTTGTTACAGATCTGGATAGCCCTATCACACTTTAATGTGACAACAGTGGTGTTGTGGCTAATTCTAAAGAACCAAGAAGCCACAAAAGAGGGAAGTATATAGAGAGAAAGTATTATCTCATTAGAGAGATAGTACAGAGAGGAGATGTGATCGTCACCAAGATAGGGTCACAAGACAATCAAGTTGATCCATTTACGAAGACCTAGATGGTCTAGGGTTACGAGACATGCCTTACATGCTTTAGTGCAAGTGGGAGATTGTTGGGGTTTATGCCATAAAGATGTAATTTGTAAATGGATTTATGAAATAAATAAAAGAAAAAGTTCAATTCATTCATGTTGTATTGTTTATTTTATGACTTGTGCATATATTTAACATCCAAGATTGTCGGATGTAATCTCGAACTGTGTATATGAGTGTCATATACAGATGGATACAGTAAGAGACGTGCAATCTAAAGAGTCCATAGATAACAAATAAAGCTGGGTACTTTATTTGTGGTTAATCTATAGTTACGGTCCATTCCGTAATGTACGATGATTCTATCCTGAATTATTCTTATGAGATATGGGAATGGAGGCACCTTGTATGATGTGATCATATAGGACTGGGCCATGATCTATATGAATCTCTCACCAAGATCCTTTTACCGATGAGATTCATATATATCAACTAACGATTGCTATATGTGGGTGATCTTAATTCTGAGTGTCTTATCGACTCCTTCAGGTTAGATCGTGGTCTTTGATATACCATGGGTGAGGTCGGATGCTGTTCTCGATCAATATGCTCCGTATGTTGGGATTACGCTTTGGCTTGTGGCTGGGAAGGTTTGTACACAATAGTAGAATCCACTCCTTCTTGTGAGAAGTAGATGGTAGTACCCTTCTGGGTTGATTCGAGGCTCGGACAATATGAGCGCTCTCTTAATTTCGTAAGGAAATAGGATTTATTATTCATTATGGATTCAAAGGTACTTAAAGGATATATGTAATTAAAGGGGTATAACGGATATTATGACCTAGCTCTAATTATGAACTACTGTGGAGAATCACTCCATATGTAATAGCTATATCGATGGACACCGAGTTGTTTCGGTCTGTGTAAAAGCATCTACAGTTGAGAGAGTATAGCTTCGGGTTTATAGTGGAATAACACCGGAGTTAATAATCAAGGAATATTAATTAAAGAGTTTAATTAATGATTTCGAGGATTATTGGAGCTCAAAATACTGTGGGTCCATTAGGTCCTCTTGCTAGCCCGATTGATTTAGGTAACAAGGGTCATGGTTAATTAATTGTGTTAGAAAAGTGACACGTATATATTCGGGAATTAATTGAATAATGAGATTATTTAATTAATGAATTTTAATAGTTAAATTAATTAAATAATTAGATTATTTAATATATTGATAATTATGAATTATTAATTAACTATTAAATGGAGGGTGTTAGTTGATATAAAGATTTAGGTAAGGATAAAATAATAGGATTATTTTATTTTACTAAATAATTTATCTAAGTATTTGAATTTAAGTTTAAATTTAAAATACTTATTATCACTTTTAATATATTAGATGTATTTGAAAAGGATAATTAAAAGAAATATATCAATTAATAACACAAGAGATTGCATTGGATGCAAATTGGTGTATACATGAAACAATAGTCAAAAGAAGAATTTACATAGGATGCAAATACTTAATACACATATGATATATATTTGTATAATCGAATGCAATAAATACATATATGGTGAAGCAAGGCGAGATTGATTAATTGGTCATATAGCAACATTAGGTGTGATTGATTAATTTTGGTGATAAAAACAACATCATGCGTGATATATGCATATTTGTGATATAAGGAGCAGCAGTACGGAGACATATATATTTTGTGAAGTAGTGCAAAGATATCATATATATATATATATTCGTGAAAAACGAAGCAAGCTATAGATATATATTGTTTTATGTTTTGTGTGTTTTTGAAACACATTGAAGAAAGATTTTCTTTAATTCCCTCTACATCCTCCATTCAAAGTTCCTGAGATCATGACGCGCCCACACACAGTTACAAGTCCCGGGAGATAGCAAGGAAGATCGAGTGGTTCAGACAGGAGCATATCGAAAAGTGAAGGAGCCTCCAAACGTTGGTAAGATTTTCTTCTTCTGATTTTTATTGATTACAATTTTCTGTGTATACATATTGTATGTATTGGTTCCGAAAAAATAATTACGATCCAAAGTTCACTGATCCCATATACAGATATGATATATATAAAAATTTTAAAACCTAGTTCCGTTACATAACCGGTGAACGGGGTTCCTAACAAAGCCTGGCCCCATTCTCGAGGGCCGCCACATGAATTGAAAGCATGCCCTTAGGAGTATTGCAGACGTTATAATTCTTTGGTGGAACGGAGATAGAAACGCTGTCAGGGATGCCATACTTGGCTCTCATGCGGTTAATCGACCTCGGTTCAGTTGTAGAATCCAGGATGACCCCTAAATCGTAGGGAAAAAATCCTTCCGAAAGGGAACATGTAACTGCAGTTTGATCCTTTCAGCCATAGCCTTCTCGGGCTCTCTATCAGAGTCTTCATCGGCCAAGTTCAGAGGGCTATCGGGCTTATTAGAAAACCCAGCTTCAATGGCAACGTTCATATTCGACCGACGACGCTGCGGGTTTAGAGGAGAGTCATCACTGTCAACATTCTTTCATGTGCGTTTCCTTTGAACGAGGCAGACGACCTTTTCACCATCGGCGATGGAGTCCACAGTGTCATGACTTTTTTTGGACATGATGGAAGAAGAACTTAGGGTTAAGATGAAAGAAGAGAGATGAGTGACAAGATAATAAGAGGAAGGTTTTCTTCTTCGAAAAATTTGAAATTTGAAATAAAGAAAGCGTGAGGAAGGCGGTGAAGCAGCCGAGTTTAAATAGAGGTGAATATAGTAGTGACGTAGGTGAAATATTCAGCTGAGATTGCATCGAATCTCACAGGCAGGCATGACGGAGCGAGATTATTTTGAGTAACGCACTAGTCTCTTCTCGTCATATCACTCGTGCATTAATAAGAAGATTTCCGCCAAGATTCTGGTAGCAACTGTTGGAGGGAAAATTTCCCAATTAAAATGAGAAATCTGACTCTAACCCCAACTCAATCACCGGTGTTCAAGTCAGAGGAGACTTCTATTAATCTCCAAATTTGGCTAGGGACCAAAGGGAAAATTTTCTACTCTTCTATCCCGAGTCCAAACCCGAGATTACCCACCATGAAACTACGGATTCTGGGGTCAAGCCGTGGAGCCACCCTGCAGAAGCGAAAAAAAGAACATCGAGCTTTGGAAGCACCCAAGGTGGAGCCCGACACGATTGGTTCAAGCTCTTTACACCGAAGCAAGAATTCAGGGAAAGCTCGACACATGACTATCCAGGCTCCCCAAAGTCGAGATCACCTTGTAACCTCCCTAGAAGCTCGCCATTCTCTCCAAGCATAACGAGAGACCTATTAAGCACCAAGCTCGCGCTACAGTATTGCTCCATCTCACCAAAGAAAGATTCAAGCCTATTTGAATAGATAGGAGGATGCTTACCAAAGCTCTGTTACCATCGAAGGGTGCCCACGGGGCCATCTCAAACACTAGGGAGCCTGGAAAGGTCAGATCAAGCTCATAGTTCCAAGACCAGAACACAGGGATACTTCTCTCTTTGAGAAAGCAAACGACATATTCGATGACCTATTTGAGGCATCACGCCATGAAGGCACACAGGATCATATATGCACTCCAACGAACGTTAAAACATCGTGTGCCTACAGGGCAAGTGATTGAGTCCAAAGAGGAAACAAACTTATCTCCACCTAAGATATTCTCAAATCCGTTATTAAATCAGAGTCAACAACATTCAAAATAGCGGATACCGCCCAACAAGGGGGGTATTGGATTCAGAAAATAATGGTGGGAGGATTACAAGTTAAACCTAGACGGACTATGCATAAATACGCCTAAGCATGCATAAAGTAAAGGGGGGGACAAATAAAAAAAAAATAAAGATAAAAAAAGAGAATCTACTCCGGCCTAAATTTTGTCTTCAGAACACGACCTTCATTGTTACCTACTTCTCGACAGGCACGAAGCCACCACCCCATTGTATCCCAGAGAGATTGGGAGTATTAGGGAGAATTTTGTACGATATACATGATTTATAACAAAGCCATTATATTCTCTTTCATATTGTTCTAGTATATTCTTTCAATATCCATCATTATTTGAACAAACTAGGTACCAAATGTACCAACCCCCGGCCATCACCTCTGTGGTAGTGGTCTTGAGGGTGTTAACTAGAATTACTCACCCCGAGTAAATTTTCAGTTAACAACGTGATTTATAATAAAGCCATTATATCATTCTCTCTTAGAGGTGGGCACTAAGTTTGAAACCGAACCGAACCGAACCGAATCGAAAAAAAGGTGTTTAGTTTGGTTCTTTGATTTAATTTGCTTCAAACCGGTTTAAATAATAGAAAACAAAAAAAAATGGTTTAAACCGGTTTGTGTGAGTCAAAACCGGTTTAAACCGATTAAACCACATATATAAGTTAAAAAAAACCCTAAACTTCTCATAATCTCAACTATTCTTCGGCCGACCTCTCTTCTTCTCAGTTCTTACTTCTTAAAATCTCAGTTCTCATTCTCAAGTCTCAAGTCTCAACTCCTCCGATTGGCATCTTCGATTGTCCATTGCTCATCTCCTGTTGTCCACCGCCGTCTCAAATCCGTTCCTCAACAAAGGTTTGTCTCGGTAGTCGACTTAGTCTCTCTTCTACTTGTTCTAATTTTCTTCTTTTTTTTTCCTAATTTTATTTGTCTTTTTTTTTTGTTTCACATCTGATAACTACCATCCACCGATTTGGTCTCTACTTGTTTGATTTGTTTTCCTTCATCTCCAATTAAAGTTTCAACGAGACAACCTTTAGAGTTCAGGCTTCAGCTCATCCACTATGCTCTTCTTCGGATCTGATTGCTTATTTGGTTAGTTTTTGTCTTATTCAGCTCTTTTTCTTTCTTTAATTGACTATTTCTGAATTTTTTCAACTGAAGATTTTTTGTTGTTGTTTTGGTTCTTTGCTTTCTCTGATGTGTAATGTGTTGTTTGCTTGGCACTTTTGGTTATTGAAATGTCTTTGTTGCTTGTTGCTTTTTGAAATTTTGAATGTTAAATTTTTGTTAAATTTTGAAAGACCAAAAACACCAAGCTATTCACCATAAATTCTTTTGTTTTTGTCACTTTTAACAGTTACTTAGATGTCCAACATGCTTGAAATGGTTGAAAAATTGTTACCCTGTCTTGTATAAAATTGAATAGCATAATCAGTATATAATGAAATGAAAATTAGAGTGGGATTAAACAGCCACATCCCACAACTGTATCTATTTAGAAACAGTGTTTGGCTCTGTGAAACTGTAGAAGTGTCTGCATGTTATACAAATTTGCACCTCAACAAACATTACTCATATGCAATATCTGCAATATATCATTTTAATTAATTACTCCTTTTTTTATTTTGCAAATTGCATGGATTTCAAGCAATAACACAACATATTTATTTGTCATAATTACTCCTTCTTTATTTTGCAAATTGCATGGATTTCAAGCAATAACACAACATATTTATTTTTCAACTCCTTTTAACTCATCATAAGAAGGAGTCACAATCTCACACGGCCATCATGCTTGAATCAATTAAGCATATGTAATGCAATCAAGTGGTTAAAAGTCTGCCAACATGCTTAGTTAACTGTCATTGCTAATTATTGTTTCATTTATAAATGTAGGAAGTTGGAATTATTTTATTGTCTTTATTTGTTTGATTTGGATTGTAATTTTGAAATTGGAGTTTGGATTTGTATTGTTATTTTTCTTTGGAGTTTGGATTTGGATTGTAATTTTTATTTCGAGGTTGGATTTGGATTGTAATTTTAATTTGGAGTTTGGATTTGGATTGTAATATTTATTTGGAGCTTGGATTTGTGATTTAGAATTTTTATCTTGGAAAATTGAATTGTATGACACATTGTCACTTGTGAAATTTGTATTGTATGTATGTATGTAGTATGTCAATAGTGGATTCAATTTGTGATTTTTTTTAATGAATTATAAATTAAATGTTATTAGTTAATAGTTATGTTTGATTTAGGCTTGAGCAGTTGGGCTATTACAATTTATGAAACTAGAATCCAACAAGTCAACAACAACCCATCAAATTTTAAAATATATTAAAAAAGACTCATTAAACTCATCAAGTCAAAAAGGCCCATTATGCCAAAAACCGAAATGAACAAAATCGAACTCTTCAATCTGACCACCAGAACGAATTCAGTCATAACTCCTTCTTAGGAAACTTGAAACGATGCAATTCAATAGAGGAAATTGCAGTTAAGATGTTGATCTTTCCAATGTCATAAAGCACGTCAGCCAATTCCTTCAAAATCAAAAGTTATGAAGTCCTCAAACTGCCCTTCGAACATGATCTGATGCTTAAAAAATTAAAGTGAGAACTTGGAACATTTTTTCTTCTTGATCGTGAGTCATGCAAATGAACACTCCCGTATCAATCGCTCCAGGTTGGAAAAGGCTCGTCTTCAAGTCTGAACTGTTAGGCTTGCCATGGTATGGAGAGAGATCAACAATATTGAAAGTGGTAGAGACTTCGTAAGTGTGCGGTAACTCAATCTTGTATGCATTCTTTCCAATATGTTGTAGAACTTTAAATGGACCATCAGCTCTTAGCTTCATATTTCCATACTTTTCAGGAGGAAATCGATCCTTTCTGAGATCAACTTTAAAATCAGCAAGCTTACGGTGCTTATCTTTGGCTTTCTTATACTTCTCATTTTGCTGTAAAATCTTTTCTCGGACTTGTGCATGTATCTTAATTTCACTAGCTCTTTCATAAGCATCACCACTAAAATGATTACTAGTAGCAAGTAGAGCTAAATATAAAGGGCTATTAGGGTTCTTACCATAAACAACTTCAAAAGGACTTCGATTTGTGCTCTGACTTGTAGAACGATTATAAGCAAACTCTATTTCAGGTAAAATAAGATCCCACTGACGAATGTTTTTTCCCACATAACACCTCAATAGATTCCCCAAGCTACGATTACCAAACTCAGTTTGTCCATCAGTTTGTGGATGATGAGATGAACTAAAATTTAGACTCGTGCCCAGTTTCTTCCAAAGCATGAGCCAAAAGTGATTCAAAAAAATTAGATCTCGATCAGAAACAAGGCTTTTTGGGATGCCATGTAACTTCACAATTTCCTTGAAATACAAGTCTGCAACACTAGATGCATCATTAGTCTTGTTACAAGAAACAAAATGAGCCATCTTCGAACACCTATCAACAACCACCTTGATTGAATCTTTGTTTCTTTGAGTTCTTGGCAATCCCATAACAAAGTCCAAGCTAACCTCGTCCCACGGAGCATGAGCTACTGGAAGTGGTGTATACAAACCCGTGTTCTGCCCATGTGTATTTTCAATATGACCATTTCTACATTGTTCAACATGTCTTGTCACATCTTTCAACATCTTTGGCTAAAAAAACCTCTCTTTCATAAGAGCAAGAGTCATGTCTCTATCAAAGTGACCGCCTAAACCACCGTCATGAGCCTCTATGATAATAGAATGTATAAGAGAACAATTAGGTACACACAAACGATTGGCTTTAAAAAGATAACCATCATGCAACAAGAATTGCTCAAATGGACCCTTTTCACACTCTTTCCAAATTCTGCCGAAATAAATGTCATCTTCATACAACTCTTTTAGAATCTCAAACCCTATTACCTTTACCCCTAATATGGACAGCAAGGAATGTTTTTGGCTTAACGTATCAGCCACCATATTTTGAATTCCCGCTTTGTGCTTAATGGTAAAGTTATAAGCTTGAAGAAATTCCACCCAAAATGTAAGACTTTTATTCAGCTTGTGCTAATTGTTGATAAACTTCAAATCTTTATGATCTGAGTAAAGTACGAAAAGCTTCGATATGAGATATTGACTCCAATTATTCAAAGCTCAATAAATGGCATAGAACTTCTTGTCAAAAGTAGAGTATTTTCTGCAAGAATCATTCAACTTCTCACTAAAAAACACAATTGGTTTACCTTCTTGACTTAGCACAGCTCTAATACCTGAATTAGAAGCATCACACTCAACTTCAAAGAAATTTGAAAAATCTGGAAGTGAAAGAATAGGAGCCTCGGTTACCTTTCTCTTAATGAGATCAAAACTTCTTCTAGCATCGTTCGTCCACTTGAACCCAACAACTTTTAAGCACTCGGTGATTGGAGCAACAATAGAACTGAACCCTTCGATGAAACGCCGATAAAATGAAGCAAGTCCATGAAAACTTCGGATGTTGTGAACTGATTTAGGTTCTGGCCAGCTTAGGATTTCATCCACCTTGGTAGGATCCATCTTGATTTCATCTTTAGACATAACATAGCCTAAGAAAATAAGGCTGGTAGTAAAGAACTTCTCCCCCCGAGGCTATCTGTAGAAGAGAGGAGATTATAAATGAAGCAGATCCATTGTCCTCTCAGTCGGGAGCTGCTCTCGTTCTTTTGGATGAAGATGAGGATGACGATCAAAGGACCTTAAATGAACTAATTCTAACGGAACAACAGTCAAAGCCAATGGGTGATCGGGTAGTTGCGATATCTTTCGCTTTCTCATCTGAAAAGGCTAAGGTCACTGATGCAACAATTCCTCTATCTTGCCACTTTCTTTCTCAAATGCAACCCGATCGTTCTTTAGCGGGTCCTCCAACACATCGCCCGGGAAGGCTCCCATAGAGTTTTCAGTCAAGCACCAAATAATCTTCACAGATTTAGAATCTGATGATGAGGAGCATAACTCTGAGGAGTTATTCATTGACGATGATATGTTGGACGTCACAGAGGAACAGATGCTTGGTCTGGTGCCGAAGTCAATGACTGGTTCTGCAGTGAAATTAGTCGAAGATGCTCTAGCAGTCAAGCCTGAGGATAAGCCCTCTTTACGCCACTTGGGTCCTTTACTAAGAATGGTATCAACGGAGGTCAAGTTCCTGAAAGGCAAAGTAGCAAAGTCCTTGAGGTTGCCCTTCAGGCTGTAGAAATGATCAAGGCTAGCCCGATCCTTCCTACGGTACTTCCAACCGCCTTTGCTTCTGTCCGGCCCGTTTCATCTATGACCTGAATGTTCCAACCTCTGGGTCCCCTCACATAAGTGAACTTCGAACTGACCTTCCATGCTTTGCTCCATGTCAGTTGGTGAAGGGTATATTGGTGATGGTTACAGGAAGGGGGCCAAGACTACTAGCCCATATGAGCGGGTTCAGATTATCTTTAATAGCGGAATTTTTGTAAGTGCTATCCATGTCATCTTTTATCTGCCTAACTTATGGTTTCCTTAACTCTTACTTTCCTTCCAGGAGGTGAAAAAGTTGACCCGGGCCTTGGCAGATCAAAAGCGGTAGGCCACGGAGATATCCCAGGGGAAAAAAGCCCTCGCTAAAAAAGATGATGCTCTCAAGTCATCCTCAACCAGTGCTTCCAAGTTCAAGTAGTACAAGAAAGGGGTAAGGGCCCATGCTACGATTGAGCTTGCTCTAAGAAAGACAATAGCTGATGTCCAGAATAGGGCTTCCGCATCTGAGACAACTCTCAAATAGCTCACTTCGAGAAATGTTGAACTAGAGAAAAGGATCACCAGGGTGAAGTCGCTAAACCCTTAACTTAAGTCGAGGGTCATTTTGGTTGAAAAAGCGATGGAAAAAGCTCATGAGGAGATTCGGGTTGCCAATGACAGCCATACCTATGCCCAAGAGTCCACGCTTGAGACATAACAGGCATCTGAGGAGGCTCGAATGCATTACGAATTATTGGCCAAGAACCTGGAATAGCAACAGGTTAGCATGGAAGTGCTTTCCTAGGATGCTAGGTCAGCCTTTAAGGTCCAAAACATGGATCGTTATAAAAGATCCCCAGCTTTTGACGTTGTCATGCTGAAGGAATATGATAGGGGACTGACCACCGATCGGGCTTTCTTCGAGGTCATAGAAAGATCTTCAAAGAAGGCTCACCGTAAATGGAACAAAGCGATCAAGAAGCATATGGATGAGACCCTGGAGGCTATCAAGAACTAGAGAATTTGTTGGAAGGCTTATTACTGACTGAGCGAAAATGACCCTCATCTTATGCATCTGGAGTTTCCTTCAACATTTTCTCTGGTTACTTTCCATGCAAATCAAGAGAGCAATGCTTTAACCATGGGTACAGACATTGGTCCTTTACCGAGCACGGACTAATCCCATTTATGGCTGACGAGTCTGAGGATGTCATCACTTGACCGGATTTTGAAAACTTGAGCCAAGACCATGGCGGTGATGCTCATTCTAGTGGTTCCGTGCCCAGAGGCCTATCTAACACCTCAAATGTATAGATTTTTTTTTCATTTCTATAATTGTAACCTCATATTTTCTTAATGAAATGAAATTTACTTGTCATTTCTGAACACTCTATGACTAACTGTATACATTTATCAACTCAAATTATGTGAGTCTGGCCATATCTAAGTTAGTCGTTTTGGTTGTGATCATATATTCTTCCTTAGTTTCTTTAACCTTGACCAGGATATTCTATTAACCCAAATTGCACTGAGTCTACCATCCTGACTTTGTCCATGTAACTCTGTGTGGTGGAGCTTGTAATGGCTCTTACGTGGGGTCGGGGGAGTTACTCGAGTTTTCCCATCTGCTATTCGATCCCCGACCATTATGTTGTTGTCATGTCAAGAAGTGTTCTTTTATAACCCATTTACATGGTATCTTGTTTATAGACTCTTGCCTTTAATCTATCAACTAGGTTATTGGGACGTCTCCCAATAGTCTGTTGATCAAGATTCGTTGTAACAGGTCATCTTGTATTTTACTAACTTAGCAGATGCTTTGACTTTGTCTATTTTTAAGTAAGAATATGCATCCCTTGTTCAACTCCTGGTGCATCCCATCAGGGTGTATGTCCTGAAAGTGCCCTAACAATGCTTTATTGCACCCAGTTAGTTTTGGCGAGTGTACGCTGCCTTTGTAACATACGTTTTTGGCCCCCTCACTAGGCCTCTCGGGCTCTCCCACCTGATACAAATCAGTTTCTAAGTGTCTCAAGATTGCTTTTGTATACGAAAACAAAGTTTTGAACACTACCCTTAACTTTTGAAACTATCCCCTCAATGATGCTTTTACTAAATGCTAAAGAGAAATATAAAATGATCATATAATAAGATAAAATAAATCTCTAAAAAAGAAAGAGAAAACAAAAGGAACTAAGGGACCCCTAAGGGTAGAACATTTTTAGGTATTGGGTGTTGCATGGCCTCGGTAACTCGCTTCCTTCAGATCGGGCAAGGCAGTACGCCCCATGTCCTTCCAACCAGACTACCTTGCACGGGCCTTCCCATTTATCCGCTAAAGCCCCTGCTAACTTGTCTCTTGTATTGGGTGACACCTTTCTTAGAACTAGATCTCCAAGTTGGAATATCCTGATTTGGACATGAGAGTTATAGTATCTAACGACCCTTTGCTAGTAAGCTGCGGTTCTGACTCTTGACATATCTCTTGTTTATTACAACTAGTCTAACTCATGTCTCATCATCTCAGCATTCGACTCAGGGTAGAAGAGATACACCCTAGGCGAGTTATGAACTACCTCAACCGGGATTACCGCTTCTGCCCCAAACGCTAGTGAGTAAGGGGTTTCCCCTGTCAGGGTCTTTTCTGTGGTCCGATAGGCCCATAAAACCTCATGTAGCCTGTCTGCCCAGTTCCTTTTTCTGGCATCTAGTTTTGTTTTTAGGGTGTGCTTGATTATCTTGTTCACTGCTTCAGTCTAACCGTTGGTCTGTGGGTGAGCTGATGTTGCATAATAATTCCTTATACCGAAATCCTGACACATTTTCCTAACATTGTCACTATCAAATTTGTATCCGTTGTCAGTAATTATTGTGTCTGGGATCCCAAACCTGTTGATGATGTATTTCTTAACAAAACTCGTTGTATTGGCTTCGGTTATATATACCAATGATTCTGCCTCAACCCATTTGGAGAAATAATCTACAGCCATAATAGTGTGTTTTGCCCCTCCTTTGGTTATAGCTAGCATTGGGCCAATTAAATCAAAACCCCACATGGCAAATGGCCAAGGTGATGACAAGCTCCTCAAGTCGCTCGGGTTTGCCCATCGAATAATTGATCCCTGACCATTACACTGTTGTTATGTCAATAAGTGTTCTTTTATAACCCATTTACATGGTATCTATAGACTCTTGTCTTTTATTTGTTAACTAGGTCATTAGGACGTCTCCCAATAATATGTTGATCAAGATTCGTTGCAACAGGTCATCTCGTATTTTACTAACTTAGCAGGTGCTTTAACTGTGTCTATTTTTTAGTAAGAATATTCATCCATTGTTCAACTCCTGGCGCATCCCATCGAGGCTTATACTCTGAAAGCCTCAATAATGCTTTATTACACCCAGTTAGTTTCGGCAAGTGTATGCTGCCTTTGTGACATACATTTTTGGCCCCCTCACTGAGCCTCTCGGGCACTCCCACCTGATACAAAGCAGTTTGTAAGTGCCTAGAGATTGCATCTGTATACAAAATCAAAGTTTTGAACACTACTATTGACTTCTGAATCTGTCCCCTCGAGGAGGCTTTTATGAAATGCTAAAGAGAAACATAAAATGATCAGTTAACAAAATAAAATCAATCTTTAAAGAAGCAAGAAAAAACGAAAGGAATTAAGAGACCCCTAAGGGTATAACATTTTTAGGCATTGGGTGTTGCATGGCCTCGGTAACTCGCTTCCTTCTGATCTGGTAAGGCGGTATGCCCCATGTCTTGCCAACCCGACTACCTAGTATGGGTCTTCCCATTTATCCGCCAAAGCCCCTACTGACTGGTCTCTTGTATTAGGTGACACCCTTCTTAGATCTAGATCTCCAAGTTGGAATCTCCTGATTCGGACGTGTGAGTTATAGTATCTAGCAACCCTTTACTGGTAAGCTGCAGTTCTGACTCTCGACATATCTTTTATTTTTCCAACTCGTCTAAGTCTTGTCTCATCATCTCAGCGTTCGACTCACGGTGGAAGAGATACACCATAGGCAAGTTATGAACTACCTCAACCAGGATTACAGCTTCTGCTCAGAACTCCAGTGAGTAAAGAGTTTCTCTTGTCGAGGTCCTTTCTATGGTCCGATAGGTCTATAGATTCTCACGTAGCTTGTCTGCCCAGTTCCCTTTTCTAGCATCTAATTTTGCTTTCAGGGTGTGCTTAATTATCTTGTTCACTACTTCAGTCTGACCGTTGGTCTGTCGGTGAGCTGGTGTTGAATAATAATTCCTTATGCTGAAATCCTGACACATGTTCTTGAAATTGTCACTGTAGAATTGGGTTCCATTGTCTGTAATTATCGTGTCTGGGATCCCAAACTGGTAGATGACGTTCTTCTTTATGAAACTCATCATATTGGCTTCGGTTATATGACCAGTGTTTTTCCTCTACCCATTTGGTGAAGTAATCTATAGCCATAATAACGAGCTTTGCCTCTCCTTATGTTGCAGCTGGCATTGGGCCAATCAAATCCAACCCCCGCATTCCAAATGGCCAAGGTGATGACAAGCTCCTCAATTTTTGGGAGGCCTCTTTATGTCGTTGGCTATCCTTTGACAATCCCCACGTTGTTCAGTGATAGCCTGAGCGTCTTGAACCAGGGTCAGCCAATAGAAGTCTTGTCTGAGACTTTTTTGCACCAAGATTTTTCCTCCTGAGTGGTTTCAACATACTCCCCCAGGGACGCTTTCTAATATCTGTCTTCCTTCCATTGGGAAGACACATCTCTGTAAGACTTTTAAGAATCCTCTACTGTACAACTCCCCCCCAACCATTGAATTGTTGGAACCCGTTTACCGTTTACGCAACGGAACTAGGTTTTAAAATTTTTAATACATATCATAATCTGTATCTGGGATCAGTGAACTTGGGATCGTAATTATTTTTTGAAACTAATACATACTGTTAACGGAAAATTAGCTCAGGGTGAGAAATTACAGCTAACACCCTCGAGGCCGCTACCACGGAGGTGGCGGCCGGGGTAGGTACCTCGTACCTTGGAGAGATCTAGTATGAATATGAAGGATGGAGCGGTAGGTAGGAGAGAAGTCATCCCACCTGTAGGGCTTCGTGGTAGGTAGGAGAGAAGTCATCCTACACGTCGAACTTCATGCATATGGTGGAGATACTGGGAGCTCGAGGTTCCCTTGCTGGTATAAAAGGGCTGGTCTTGGTCACTGGGCCATTGTCCCTGATCCCCTCTTTAGACGTCTCTGTACCCAGATAGCCAGTAAGGCGGGGGGCTCATCTAGCTACGGTGTTGGATAGATCAATTTTTTCCTTAAGGAGGATGTAGGAGAGCTCATTGCCTCCCTTCAAACTGGTATGGGTAATTTCTCCCATCTCGATGTATGACTTGGCGTGTGGATAAAAAGAATAAATATACTAGGTCTATTGGAGTAGAAGCTAGATCCGGCTCCCTAGATCTTCGTTGTAGTTTACACACATGCATAATACAATAGATAATAGGAAAAGCACAAGTCGTTTATAGAGGAAGGTGGACTGACCAAGGGAGAAAAAGCATCACAAATGATCACATGCTGAAAAACCCCAAGGCAGTATCCAAAGGAAAGGGGAATACCCATCCTTATGTATATATCAAAGAATGCTCCGAAGAGCTTACAAGATTGGTCAAATAATACAATGTAGTCACTCCAGAGAGCTTACACTGGTAACATAATGTTAACCAATCCCGATATATTTCTGGGAGAGGTAATACATGTAGCAACCATGTAGATAGAACTTATAAGAAGTGTATAGACTTGCCTTAGGCTGGTCGATTTTGGGATTAGAGATCCCATATGTAGTCAGGTGTTGAGTTCTCGAGTCCCCTTTAATGTTCTTTTACAGGTGCATTTATACATGGTGACTACCTTAGCGTGCAAGTCCAAGACTCTTGAATCGGTTTTCTTTTCCATATTGAATACGATTCTTCCTTTAATGTAGTTGATCGGCTTATAGCTAATATCTTGGAAAAGATATGTTTGTTTCCCCTTCGGACTCCTCCTTCCTTGATAGACGGGATTTTCTGATGTAGTTGTCCCCTAATAATCGGTTATGGAGGATATCTTGAAGGTAAAGGTATTTGTTTCTTCCTTGGACTCTTTTACTAATGGTGGCCATTAAAGAGTTGAATATTATCTCATTATTGACGTTGATCGTCTCTATTAGTAGGGTTGACTACCTCCATTAATACAGTTGACCTCATTAATAGCGTTGACTACCTCTATTAATATAATTGACCTCATTAATAGGGTTGACTACCTTCATTAATATAGTTGACCTCATTAATAGGGTTTACCACCACCGTTAATATAGTTGACCTCAGTAATAGGGTTGACTACCTTCATTAATACGGTTGATTACCTCTATAAATATGGTTTGACCTCATTAATGGTATCGTAAATGTCATGAAGGTCAACCCTCTCTTCGTACTTTGTTTAAAGAAGAGCTTTGGTTTTGTATGTCACTTTGGAGAGGTACTTCATTAAGGTTACCTGAGGTGAAGCTTGATATTTCTTGAGGGCGGGTACCTCAAGTTCCAGTACACTGGTGGGGTCCCTAGGGGACCTCTCAATTGTCATGGATCTAGATCGATCTTGTTGGTCTTCCTATGGAGCTTGTGCTAACTATTCTAGGGGTAAAATATCCCATAGGGTTCTGACCTTGTAGTTGGAAGCTTGGTTTAGCTACGCCGAGCTTTTCCATGGAGCTCAACATAATTATGCAGGATTCCTGATGGGGTAGCGGGCTTTAATTAAAGAGCCTGAATCCATACAAGGTGTTGACTACCTCGTCCTGCATCTGCAGGGTCATAAGGTAACTCGACCTAGAGAACCTCGATACCTCGCTACGTAGACCCAGATTTAGACCCCTGCTTTAAGTCTGGAAGGTGGAAAATTCTTCTTTGGACCGTAGCCAAAAAAGGTTGTTAACAGAAATCCCTCATGACTTGAATACCGATACGTAGTTGGGGTTGGAGTCAGGATCTTGTACTACATGAAATTTTTTGAATGTCGCTTCTTACGAAAATCGCTCCTAGCATACTTGGCTCTAGCGAATCACAGTACCGATTATTCTGCTCAATTATATAGGATTAAGCTTCTTTAGCTAATCTGGGTACCTAGCGTTCCTTTTTTAGGAATCACGGTACTTAGACAAACTGACGAAATGATCCTGATAGGTAACTATGCCATCCAGATCCTTCCTGACGGGGTTGGCCTGGCCAAGGCAGCAAGATTACCATTTGGTTATCCTGTTCCCGTGATCTAACAGGCAACTATGCTCTTACGCTTAGATCCTTCTTGGAGGTGGTAGCCCGACCAAGGCATTAAGAGGGCTATCTAGCTATATCCTGGTCTCGAGATCTGGATGGTTACTATGCTCTTACACTCAGACCCTTCTTGGTGGTGGTAGCCCGAACAAGGCATCGAAAGGGCTATCTAGCTTTATCCTAGTCTCGAGATTTTGATGGCAACTATGCTCTTACACTCAGACCCTTCTTGGGGGTGGTAGCCCAGCCAATAGCTATATCTTGGTCTGGAGATCTGGATGACAACTATACTTTTACACTAAGACTCTTCTTGGGGGTGGTAGCCCGACCAAAGCATCAGGGTAGCGAGGGGGCTTCCCCGGCTAATCCTTGGTCTCGAGATCTGGATGGTAACTATGCTCTTATACTCAGACTCTTCATGGCGGGGGTGATGCCCTGCTATGGCATCAAGGGTAGCAAAGAGGCTGGTCTCGAGGTGATCATTGTCGAAATACCATGACGATCCTCCAGGAGAGATTAATCCAGTTCAGAGTATCAGAAGTGCTATGTAGCTCTCCTGGTCAAAGCGATCCTCCTGGATGGTTTTAATCAGATCTAGGGTATCTTGATCATAGGCGAACAGTGATCACAGGAGAACTATTACGGAGATCAAAATCAAAGGTGATATAAAACTCATGGTGTTACCAATACGAGGTTGTATCAACGTGAGGAGGTACCAGTTGGTAACCATCCCCGCTCTATGAGCTTTTTCATAAGTAGAATTTTTTGAAACGATCTGAGTTATGGGTGTAGATGATAGAGTGATCTTCCATAAAAGGCATTTTTCATTGTAAACTGATCACTAGAAGAAATCGTCTCACGTCGGGGTCACCGCCCCTTCTATAGGGGTACTAGAGAGAATAGTGAGCTCCAACTCCCCAAGTGATGTGATTGTTTTAAGGCCTGTTCGGGGTAGATAAGAGTCTTCAACAATCGTTATAAAGCTCGAGACCCCATTATGAACGAATCAGGACCTTTGGGTGTTCCCTGAATGGATTGGGACATCGATGACTCACTAGGGCATTGAAAGACCTTGTACAAATAGAGAGGTGCCATCAGTGTGATAATCTTCGGGAGCAAGCTGATGTTGTCGATGTCGAGCTCGGGCAGGTCAAAGAGGATGTTTGCTTCTCCACAGCCTGCCAAGTAGAGTTGGATCGACCTCCCCCCCCTTTAGTGTCAACGATGGATAGAAAAAAAAGGATCAGAAAGCTATTGAGATGGTTGTGTATGCTTCCACTATGGCTGGTCAGTCTTAGGGTTGTTGGTGTAGGCCCTGGTGTAAAGTCCCATATCGCAGTAGAGGATCTATCCAAAGGTGAAGCTTTAGACCATCCTACCTCTCTACCTCCGCTAAGGATGTACTGGACCAGACTGAAACTACCAATGATGGGGAGGTTCAGACTGGTTTGGTTAAGGAGAGAAATACCCGGGTTGATCCTACCCGGAAGAGGGTGGTGGTCGAGGCTGACAAAACTGAGGTGGTTGCGTAAGTGGTAGGTGAGCCCCCAACTGATCTAAAGGTAGGTGCTTCGGATATGGAAGCTACCCTTTCAAAAGAGGTTAAACCAGGAGTAGGAGGAATTGACCAACGTACGGGAGGATGCAATAGTTCTAGATGAAGCCCTAACCAAAGCTGGGGTAAATGCGGGTGAGGCACAGGTAGATAAAGAACTGATACATATGATACGGAGAGACTCAAGTCCATATATCGTGCCTCACAAGAATTGCTCTGATGGAGGAAATAAAATCTAGAGGAAGAGGTTTAAACTCTGTACAATAACGTAGCTGCCTTGGAAGCCAAAGCGGACGCTTTCTTTACTGAAGGATGCCACTTACCAGATGGCTCAAGCTCTTTTTCTCCCGTCTGACCTGAGCGTCGTTGAAGGATGGAACCAATAGGTGACCATGGAGCAAGCTACAGAGTTAGCTCGGTCTGCCCCTACTAAAATCGATTTTTCTAGAGCTGCTAAGTTCACAGGTGTTAAAGAGGATTTAGCGCCCATCTCTGCTTTCATGTCTAGTCATGTTGGGGTAGGAACTACCTTGAAGTACCCAGCTAATGCAAAAGCTTAGGATGTAGGATGAGCTTCAAACCCGCATACCTCTCCATCTGAACCCGATCAAAGAGTTAAAGGTCCAGATCGATCCTACCAAGGAAGGTGAGGTCCAAACTAATCTGGCAGATGCAAGCTACTACAGAAGTTCCAGGATATAGGTCGAGCTTTAAACCTACGTATCTGTCCATCTAAATCTATCAAGGAGGTAAAGATCTAGACCGACCTTACTAAGGAATGTGGAGGTCCGTGCTGAAGCCATAATTATGGAAGAGGTCGCGATCAATTAAGCTGAATAGACAGTGGACCAGGCCGAATCAGGCTGACACGACCAAGGTGGTGAAGCTTCCACTGAGGTAGCAGTGTTAGGGGATGGTGGTTCTTTCTCTACCCAAGTAGGAGAACCATAAAGGAATGAGTTGCCACTGTCGATGAAACTAACTCGGGAGGTGGATCGGGACCACGGTGGCTTGCTAGAGCGTTGAACGGTCCGGTACAAACGGAGAGGAGCCACATACCTGATACTATATATGAGGAGGCTCTGGGCCTTAAAGCAATGCTGTTGTTACTCTAGAGGCTTACTCAGTCACGCAGAAGGCCTTATCGATTATAGGAAACCTCTAGGCTCATCTCGAATGAACCAAGACTCTGATGACTTGCTAGGGCGTTGAATGGCCTGGTATGATTGGAGTAGAGCCACATGTATGATGCTCTTTAGAAGCAGGTTGATGTTGCTAAAGTCGAGCTTGAGCAAACCAAGGAGAAGATGATCAAGATAATGAAGAGTGCGATCGTCCTGACTAAATCCATGATCAGAGCTGAGGCAACCGTGACTGAGATACAGGTAGATAAGAAGTGGATGTAGTGTGCATATGATATGGAGAGACTCAAATCCATACTCCATGCCTTATAATGACTGCTCTGAAGGAGATCATAGAGAATGCTAAGAGTTTATTAGGCTTGCTCTTACTGAAGTCGGTCCTTCTCGAGTCGCTGGGTGCACTGATGAGGATGACATGGTACCCATCTTCATCTTCATGCCAAACCGCACTAAGGTAAAACCTATCTCGAAGTCCCCTATTGCAAGGTATGGAATACATAAGGGGCTTCAAGCCTGCCTACCTCTCTATCTGAATCTGTCAAAGTAAAGGTCTATATTGGTGTTACCAAGGTAGAAGAGGTAGAAGAGGTAGGAGAGGTCCCGATTGATCTAACTGAGGAGATGATGGTCAATGCTGATCGAAGCTGATCCAACCTAGGTGGTGGAAGCTAGCTTCGAAGTAGCAGCGCTAGAGGATGGCGGCCCTTCCTCTAAAAGCAGTGGGACCAGGTAGGAAAGAGCTGCTACTGTTGAGGAGACTAACCAGAGAGGTGGATCGGGACCTCGTTACTAGGGCGATGAATGGCCTGATACAAATGGAGTTGAGCTACCGATATGGTAACTGTCTAGAGACATGCTTGGGATCCAATGAGTCCCCAACAATTGAGAGTAGGCGTTAGACCATGCTGAAATGAATTGGGTCGGCAGTGACTCACTTGGGCATTGGCCTACACGACATAATAAAAGTAAGGAGCCACGGGGCCTTGTAGTGGGGTTGCTGCTCCGGAGACTTGCTTTAACATATAGGAGCCCATACCAAATATGGGAAGCCTCTGGGCTCTTATTAATCAGATCGAGCTTCGGTGGCTTGCTAGGGCAATGAATGGCATGGTACATATGGAGCGAAGTCACCAGTCTAGTAGTGGTCCAGAAGCATGCTTGGGATCCAAGGAGACTCTGTAACTGAGAGAAGGCTTTGGATTCTCCTGGAATGAACCGGGAGCTCAGTGGCTCACTTGGGCGTTGATCGGCCTGGTACACGAAGTGAGGAGCCATTGGGCTTTGCAGCGGGGCTGCTAACCCAGAGGTTTGCTTAGGCATATAGGAGGCCTTACCAAAATGTGGGAAACCTCTGGGTTATCCTCGATCAGATCAGGCTTCTGTTGCTTGCTAGGGTGATGAATAGCCCGCTACATATAGAGCGATGCCACCGGTTTTGTAGCGGTGCTACTGTTGAGGTTTATGCCCTAAGCATGTAGTTTGTAAATGGATTTATAAAGTAAACAAAAAGAAAGGTTCAATTCATTATTGTTATGTTATTTATTTTATAAACTTGTGCACATATTAACATCCTGGATTGCTGGATGTAATCTCGAACTGTGTATATGAGTGTTATATATGGATGGATACAGTAAGAGACGTGCAATCTAAAGAGTCCATAGATAGCAAATAAAACTGGGTACTTTATTTGTGGTTAATCTACAGCTGCGGTCCATTTCGTAATGTACAGTGATTCTATCTTGAATCATTCATATGAGATATGGAATGGAGGCACCTTGTATGATGTGATCATATAGGACTAGGCCATGATCTATACGAATCCCACACCAAGATCCGTTTACCGATGGGATTCATATATATCAACTAATGATGGCTATATGTGGGTGATCTTAATCCTGAGTGTCATATTGACTCCTTCAGGTTAGATCGTGGTCTTTGATATACCATGGGTGAGGTCAGATGCATTTTCTGATCAATATACTCCATATGTTGGGATTACGGTTTAGCTTGTGGCTGGGAATGTTTGTACACAAAAGTGGAAACCACTCTTTCTTGTGAGAAGTAGATGGTAGTTCCCTTAAGGGTTGATTCGGGGATTAGACAATATGAGCGCTCTCCTAATTCCGTGAGGAAATAGGATTTATTGTCTATTAAAGAATCAATGGTACTTAAAGGATATATGTAATTAGAGGGGTATAACGGACATTATGACCCAACTCTAATTATGAACTACTGTGGAGGATCACACCATATGTGATAGCTATACCGATGGACACCGAGTAGTATCAGTCCGTGTAAAAGTTCCTGCAGTTAAAAGAGGGCAGCTTCGGGTTTTTAATGGAATAACACCGGAGTTAATAATCAATGAATATTAATTAAAGAGTTTAATTAATGATTCCGATGATTATTGGAGCTCAAAATACTGTGGGTCCATAAGGTCCCCTTGCTAGCCCGGTCGATTTAGGTAACAAGGGTCACTGTTAATTAATTGGATTGTCCAATTAATTGTGTTACGAAAGTGACACATATTTATTCTGGAATTAATTGAATAATGAGATTATTTAATTAATGGATAATGGTGATTAAATAACTTAAATAATGAGATTATTTAATTATGTTATTAATCACTAAATGGAGGGTGTATGTGGATATTTATTTTTGAATAAAATAAGACAATGTGATTATTTTATTTTATTAAATTAAATATTTATTTTTTGAATTTAAATAGTTTGAATTCAAAATTAAAATCAAATAAAAGATATGTGATATTTTTTATTCGAAATTTTTAAAAAATCAAATTAGATTTGATCTTTTTTTTAAGTTATATATATATGTTATGTGATCAGGTTTTTAATTTTTTGAAATCCGAACCACAAAAAGATATAATATATATATAGATATATGATATATTTGAAAAAACAAGTTTTTGTTATTTAAATGATATATGTGATATATATTTGAAGGTAGAGACAACTGATTGAGAGACCAACATATACACGCATGCTTTTGTTTTTTTTTTTAAAGAGCAGTGTGCGTGAGATATTGTTTGGTTAATAAAAAAAAGGTGCAATGTGTGCATTTTAACAAAAGAGAGAAAACAATGCAAATGTTCCATAGTGAAAATAAAGAAATAGTTTCTTAATTTTCCTTTATCCTCCATTCTAAGATCCCGAACCCGTGACGCTCCCACACGCAATTACCAGTCCCTGAAATAACTAGGAAGATCAGTGGTACAGACCAGGAGCATATCGAAAAGTGAAGGAGCCTCTAAACGTTGGTATGGTTCTATTTTAATTTTTTTTTATTGATTACAATTTCCTATATTTACATATATATTTTATTAGTGTAATAATTTTTATATGTATTTGTTTCAAAAATAAATACGATCTCAAGTTCACTTGTCCCAAATACAGATTACGATCTATATAAAAAAATTAAAAAACCTTACTTCCGCTGCTTGACCGATGAACGGGGTTCCAATAGCTACTGCTCCAGAAACTTGCTTAGGCACGTAGGAGGCTTTACTAAGATGTGGGAAGCTTCTGGGAATTCCTCGATCGGATCGGCTTCGGTGGCTTGCTAGGGCAATAAATGGCCCAGTACACATGGAGCGAAGCCACCAGTCTGGTACTGGTCCAGAAGCACGATTGGGATCTTTGAAGCCTCCAACAATTGAAATGAGGCTCTAGACCATGCAGGAATTGATCGGGCCGTAGTGGCTCACTTGGGCGTTGACCAGCCCGATACAAGAAGTGAGGAGCCACTAGGCCTTGCAGCGAAGCTACTACTCCAGAGGCTTGCTTAGGCATGTAGGAGGCCTTACCAAAATGTGGGAAGCCTATGGGCTATCTTCGATCAGATCGAGCTTCTGTGGCTTGCTAGGGCGATGAATGTCCCGATACATATGAAGCGAAGCCATCGGTCTGGTACTGGTCCTGGTCTAGAAGCATGCTTAGGATTTTAGAAGTCCTCAGCAATTGAAATGAGGCTTTGGACCTTACTGGAATGGATCGGGGCCGTAGTGGCTCACTTTAACATTGACCGGCCCGGTACAAGAAGTGAGGAGACACTATGCCTTGCAGTGGGGCTGCTACTCCAGAAGCTTGCTTAGGCACGTAGGAGGCCTTACCAAGATGTGAGAAGCTTTTGGGAACTCGTCGATCAGACCGGGCTTCGGTGGCTTGCTAGGGCGATAAATGGCCAGGTACACATGGAGTGAAGCCACTGGTCTAGTACTAGTCCAGAAGCATGCTTCATATCTTAGAAGTCCCCAGCAACTAAGAGAAGGCACTAAACCCTACTGGAATGAACTGGGAGCTTAATGGCTCACTAGGGCATTGATCGGCCAAGTATATGAAGTGAGGAGCCAGTTATCCTTCTACTAGTTGTGCTGCACCAGAGGCTACACAGCTGAGTTGGCTTCTCAGATTCGTGAGTTGACCTGCTACCGCTATCTAAGAGCTTCTGAAGAATGGATCCGGTGACATGAAGGGATCCGTATATCCAGGTACAAGTCCAATGGATCTGCTAGATAGATAATACACTGGTAACAGAGTGAATCTGCTGTAAGGAAGTAGGAGAGGTGCAACTTTACTGTGTAGGAGCTTTCAATGTATTGGAGTGGTTCAGTTGTGTAAGAGACCTCCAAGCGTGAGGCAACGTAGCGGATCTTGTGTAAAGGAGATACGCCGGTACGTTGCAATCTACAATAAAGAAACATGGAATGTGTAACTCTACTGTATAGGAGCTCTAGAGGTACCAGAGCAAGTCTGTTATAGAGGAGCTAAACAGGTGCGGCTTTGCTGTACTAGAGCTCTAACGGTACCATAGTAGGTCTGTTGTGGATGAGCAAGATAGGTACGGCTCTGCAGCACTGGAATTCTAACTGTGTCGGAGCAGATCTACTGTGAAAGAGTTGCTATAGAGGAGCTCTACCAATAGATGAGCATATTTACTACCTATAGGTAGTGTAGTAGACTGGTTCCACCAAGAATCCCACATACCATATTTGCTCCACAACAAACAAAACTCATCAAATAGCAAAATATGCACCACACGTGGTACGAAGGCGATTTAGACAAGTATGGAGAAAGGACATCGTAAATAGTAAATGGCATTCCATGAATAACGAATCTGTTGCCTCGATAGCATAAGGATGTTGAGGTAGAGACATTGAAACTTTCAAAAGGGGTATGGAAACTTCCCACAGACGGTGCCAGGTGTTGAGTTCTCAAGTCCCCTTCAATGTCCTTTTATAGGTGTATTTATACATGGTAACTACCTTGGCGTGCAAGTCCAAGACTCTTGAATCGGTCTTCTTTTCCATATTGAATACGATTCTTCCTTTAATGTAGTTGATCGGCTTGTAGCTACTATCTTTGAGAAGATGTGTTTTTTTCCCCTTCGGACTCCTCATTCCTTGATAGGCGGGATTTTCTGATGTAGTTGACCCCCAATAATCGGTTGTGAAGGATATCTTGGAGGCAAAGGTATTTGTTTCCTCCTTGGACTGTTTTATTAGTGGTGGCCATTAAAGAGTTGAATATTCTCTCATTAATTACGTTGATCGTCTCTATTAATAGGGTTGACTACCTCTATTAATACATTTGACCTCATTAATAGCGTTGACTACCTCTATTAATATAATTGACCTCATTAATAGGGTTGACTCCCTCCATTAATATAGTTGACCTCATTAATACGGTTGACAACCTCCATTAATACGGTTGATTACCTCCACAAATATTGTTTGACCTCATTAATGGTATCGTAAGTGCATGAAGGTTAACCCTCTCTTCCTACGTTGTTTTAGAGGAGAGCTATGGTTTTGTATGTCCCTTTGGAGAGGTACTTCATGGAGGTTACCTGAGGTGACGCTTGATATTTCTCGAGGGTGAGGTACCCCAGGTTCCAGTACACTGGTGGGGTCCCCAGGGGACCTCTCGATTGTAATGGAGCTAGATCAATCTTGTTGGTCTTCCCATGGAGCTTGTGCTAACCATTCTAGGGGTGAAATACCCCATAGGGTTCTGGCCTTGTAGTTGGGAGATTGGTTTAGCTACGCCGAGCTTTATCATGGAGCTCGACCTAATTATGCAGGATTTCTGACGGGGTAACGAGCTTAATTGAAGAGCCTGAATGCATGCAAAGTGTCGACTACCTCACCCTGCTTCGGCGGGTTCGTAAGGTAACTCGACCTAGAGGACCTTAATACCTCGCTACGTAGACCCGGATTTGGACCCCTGCTTTAAGTCTGGAAGGTGGAAAATTCTTCTTTGGACCCTAGCCAAAAAAGGTTGTTAACACATACAATATGTAAACACAAGAAATTGAAATCAATATAATTAGAAGAAGAAAATCATACCAACGTTTGGAGGCTTCTTCACTTTATCATTTGCGCATGTCTGAACCAATCTTAAAAACGTTTGGAGGCTCCTTCACTTTACGATATACTCCTGTCTAAACCACTAGATCTTCCTCGCTATCTCTCAGGATTAGTAACTGCGTGTGGGCGTGTACGATCTCAGGAACTTGAATGGAGGATGGAGAGAAAATATTTGAAGAAACTCTTTCTTCTTGATCACTATGCAACACTTGCTTTGATCTTTTCACACGCAAATACTTCTTGAACATTGTGCAGTTGTGCGTCTCACACATACCCCTTTTCTTTTATGTAAAAACAATATATATCTATCTATCAGGTATGGCTTTGTAAAATATATAAAACCCTTTTATTATTCACACACCCACTATCCACCAAATTGCATCACATGTATATATATATATATATATATATATATATATATATCACTTGTCTTTTCCATTGATCCACGCACACACCTGTTTGCATGCTACGCAAACTTTTGTGTTGCTGATCAATTGTTTCACACACCTCACAGTTTGCAGCATATGCAAACACTTGCATATATGCGTTGATCAGTTGTCTCTTTATTCAATACGCATATATATCTTATATATTTTTTGAATAGTAAAAACTGATGATATCATGTTAATCCAGTTTTCAAAAGAATCATATATATCGTATATATATATATATTAATTTTATCTTTTAAAAACATAATGATATCTTTAGATTTTAAAATCTTTTAAATAAAAAATATCACATATCTTTTATTTAAAAGATAAATAAATATTTATTTTGAACTCAAATATTTAATTTAATAAAATAAAATAACAATTTTATCTTATTCTATTTAAAATCAAATATCAACTAGCACCCTCCAATTAGTGATTAATAACATAATTACATAATCTCATTATTTAATTTATTTAATCACCATTATTCATTAATTAAATAATCTCATTATTCAATTAATTTTCCGAATCAATACGTGTCACTTTCGTAACACAATTAATTAGGCAATCCAATTAATTAACCGTGACCCTTGTTACCTAAATCGATCGGGCTAGCAAGGGGACATAATGGACCCACTGTATTTTGAGCTCCAAAAATCGTCGGAATCATTGATTAAACTCTTTAATTAATATTCCTTGATTATTAACTCCGGTGTTATTCTACTAAAAACCCGAAGTTGCACTCTCTCAACTGTAGATGCTTTTACACAGACCGATACAGCTCAGTGTCCATCGATATAGCTATTACATATGGTGTGATCCTCCACAATAGTTCATAATTAGAGATGGGTCATAATATCCGTTATACCCCTCTAATTACATATATCCTTTAAGTACCATTGATTCTCTAATGAACAATAAATCCTATTTCCTTACGAAATTAGAAGAGCACTCATATTGTCCAAGCCCCGAATCAATCCTTAAGGGAACTACCATCTACTTCTCACAAGAATGAGTAGATTTCACTATTGTGTACAAACCTTTTCAGCCACAAGCCAAACCGCAATCCCAACATACGCAGCATATTGATCAGAAACTGAATATAACCTCACCCATGGTATATCAAAGACCACGATCTAACCTGAAGGAGTTGATAAGACACTCAGGATTAAGATCACCCATATATAGCCATCATTAGTTGATATATATATGAATCTCATTGGTAAACGGATCTTGGTGAGAGATTCATATAGATCATGGCCCAGTACTATATGATCACATCATACAAGGTGCCTCCATTCCCATATCTCATAAGAATGATTCAGGATAGAATCATCGTACATTACAGAATAGACCGCAACTATAGATTAACCACAAATAAAGTACCCATCTTTATTTATTATCTATGAACTCTTTAGATTGCATGTCTCTTACTGTATTCAACCGTATATGACACTCGTATACACAATTTGAGATTACATCCAGCAATCTTGGATGTTAAATATATGCACAAGTTATAAAATAAACAACACAACAAGAATGAATTGAACTTTTCCTTTTATTTATTTCATAAATCCATTTACAAATTACATCTTTTGGGCATAAACCCCAAAATGAATACCTTGTAGCTCTGTACCTGAGGCATTTTGCTTCGGTTACTTCTATTGGAAGTGTTCCATTTTCCAGGTATTCCCTGATCGGCGTCATCTAGGTGATTTAAACTCCTTCAACCACACCCACCTCTAACACCTCTTATTTATCCTTGATGCTTGGCCTTTTGAGTTGAGCGAATGGGATGGTCTTTGACTACAAACCAATGGTGGCTAATGCCAATTTTGATAAAGTGTCTGCCCTTTCATTCTTCTCTATAGGGATCTGGGTGATGTTGTAAGTCTTGAACCTTTCTAGCAAAGCTCTGGCCACCCTCAAATATACAACCATGTTGTTATCCTTGGATTGATATTCATCTTATATTTGGTTCATAATCACCTGCGAGTCGCTGAATATTTCCAGCTCATCCGCCCCTAAGGCTGTGCAAACTCTGAGTCCTACCAAAAGTGCCCCATATTCGACCATATTATTGGTGGCTTTGAAGTCAAACCGCAAGACACACTTTACTTGATCACCTTCTAGGTTTATATGACTATCCCGGCCTCACTGCCTTTTGTGTTTGATAAATCATCCACATGTAGTTTTCATGCGAACTTGTTTTTCTTCCAGCATCCTGATTACCTCTCTACTTGGCTTAGTGAATTCTGTGATCAGGTCAGCCACAACTTGCCCCTTTATTATGACCCTTGGTAAGTACGTTATCTCAAACTCACTCAACCCTACAACCCATTTAGTTAGTCTTTCTGAACACCTCAGGTTTAGACAAAATTTGCTTCAAAGGGTAGTCCATATAAACCTCGATCCTGTGTGATTGGAAGTACGACCTTAGCTTTCTAGCCGAGGTCACAGGGGCCAGTGGCATCTGTTCTGCTGGCGAATACCTCATCTCTACTGGTAACAATGCTTAGCTGGTATAATATACTGGTTTCTGTACCCCCTCTTCCAATCTGACCAGTACTGATCCAGTCGCTACAGGTGTTACGGACAGGTACAGATAAAGTACTTCTCCTTCAAGGGGTTTGGATAGAATTGGAGCTTTTCCCAGATATTCCTTGATCTTTTTGAAAGCCTGTTCGCCCTCAGTACTCCATTCTACCTCTTTTCCCTTCTTAATTGCTTTAAAAAGGGAAAACACTTATCAGTCGACTTACTTATGAATCGACTAAAAGATGCCAAGCACCCTGTCAGCCTTTGGATTTCCTTTAGTGACCTTGTAAATCTCATCTCCTCTATTGCCTTTATTTTTCTGGATTTACTTCGATCCTCCTCTAGTGGACTTAGAAGCACATGAATCTTCCAGAGGGTACCCTAAAGAAGTACTTTTTCGGATTGAGATTCATGTCGTATCTTTACATCACTCCGAATGTTTCCTTGAGGTCCCTTGCATGTTCTTTCGACGTTATGCTTTTTGTCAGCATATCATCCATATATACTTTCATGTTTCTACCAATCTGTAGGGCAAACATCTTGTTCACCAATCTCTGAAAGGTTACCCCGACATTTTTGAGACCAAAGGGTATGACTTTGTAACAGTATAGTGGTCTGTGGTAAATGACGTCTTATCTTCGTTAGGCTCAAACATCCGGATTTGGTTGTATCCTGAGTATGCATCCATGAAGCTTAACAGTTCGTGGCTGGTCGTTGCATCCACTAACTGATCAATCCAAGGTAGGGGGAAACTATCCTTCTGACATGCTTTGTTGAGATCGATGAAATCCACACACATCCTCCATTGGTCATTCTTCTTTTTGACCAATACTACATTTGCCACCCATTCAGGGTATTTTACCTCCCTTATAGATCCAGCTGCCAGCAGCTTCTCTACTTCCTCATTGATCATTTTGCTTCTCTTCGGGTTTAATCGCCTCATTTTCTAAACAACCGACTTACAGTTGGGGTCGACTGCCAAAATAGTGTGAAATTATATTAAGGTCGATCCCCGGCATGGCCTCATATTTCCATGTAAACACATCTTTGTACTCTTTTAACCGTCTGACCATCTCACCCTGCACATGCCTTGTTAGCTGGGCCCCGAGCATTACAGTCTTTTTGGGATAGTTATCATCAATGGTGACCTCTATGGTCGGTTCATCTTCCTAGCTTTTCCCATCTTCCGGAGTTGTCTCCCTTAGGTTTAGGTCAAACTGAGTTAGAGTTTCGGCTCTGATTTCCATGTCATCTATCTTCTGGTCTTCATACTCTATAAGGGCGTACAATTGTATTACCCCCGATTCTGCTTTCTCCCTATATACAACTAGATTTGCCCTTCTCACCCATTCTTGAAAACTTTTCATGACTCCCACTTCCGTCTCTATGAGGAACTTAACCATTAATGCGTAGGTGGCGGTCACAACTTTTGTCTTGTTCATGAAGGGTTGGCCTAGTAAGGCGTTCTATGGCCAATTATCTACACTCACAACCACAAAATCCAGTAACACTGTCTTGGTGCAAGGAGAGCTACCAATCTTCACAGGCAGCTTCACCATTCCAAGTGACCTTACCTCCGCTCCTCTGAAGCCTCTTAGTGGGACTTCGAGTGGCTGGAGGTCCTTCCTTTGTAGCCCAAGTTGTTCAAACACATCCACACTAAGAATTTTTATCGAGCTTCCATTGTCAATAAGAACCCTTCTCACTTTCCAATGGCCTATGCGAACTAATACCACAATTGTGTCATTCGACCTTACTTCTGACGCATGCGCATCAGCTTCGGTGAAAATTTATGGTATCAACCTTGTTTGAGCTTCTTTTGATCGGGTCATAAAATATTTACCTCCAGGTTTCTCTGACCATCTATGCCTTCTCTAACTTTAGACATTCTTTCCCGACAGCTATTCCTAGTAATGGCCCACCAAAGATTGTATTTATTGCTTTATTACCTAGATCCTTTCTTGGACTCCTCTGGCCTCTATCTCACTCGTCTATTACGGCATTCTTACCCCAATCATCTCTATTCCTAAGGATCATATCTTTAAGGTGTCCTTCTCTAATAAGCTTTTTAATATAATCCCTCAGCGGGTAGCACTTAGAAGTTTCATGACCGTTCTCCTGGTGAAACATCCAGTACTAGGTGGTGTCTCTTCTGGCAAAACTTGACTGCTTCAGGGGTTTCTTGTACAGATTCTTTTCTTCTATCACGTTCAAGATTTCTTCATATCCTCTGACCAACGGAGTGTAGCTAGTATATTGCATTTTGAATTGTCTGGCACTTTTATCATCCTCATTTCACCCATATTTTCATTTTACCCTGTTACCTTTTTACTCCCCTTTGGTACCGATCTTTGGATTACTGTCATTATTCTTCTGGCTATTTCAGGATGACCCATGTGTTTAAGTTCTCCGCTATGGGACAATTGTTCTTTCTCTACCATGGCGTACCCTCTGACATGGTCTACCATGCTGTCGTACGTGGTCGGCCTCCTTTGCCTCAGGCTTAGGGTCAGATGTTATGTTGTAAACTGTTGATGAACGCTGCATCATCATTAGGATCTTGAACTATTGACACCTCTTGTGAGAATCTGGTCAGGTAGTCTTTCAACTTCTCATCCTTTCTTTGCTTTAGAGTCGATAAGACCGATATAGACTTCCTTCGCTGGATATTCCCCATGAACTGTCTGTTGAATGCATGCACCAACTCTTTGAAGTTTCTGATAGAACCTGTGGATAACCCTCCAAACCATCTCGATCCCTGATCTCCCAACGTTCGTGGAAACATGCGACAAATGAGGGTGTTGTCATAGTCATATTACGCCATTGCACTTTGATACCACCTTACATGCTCTTGTTGGTCGACGTTAGCCTTGAACTGTTCCACGTGTGGCATTATGAACTTCTCCAAAAAATGAGCCAGTCTTTTTGGGTTAGCAAACGGGCTTCAGAAGTTCCCGATCAGAAGGTTTCCCAAGCTTTGCCTTCATTTCAAGGCTTCTATCCATCTAAGGAGAATCTCTGGCTCTCCATGTTCGTCAAATCTCTGATGGATTGTTAGCCCATATGGATCCCTAGGGACCCTCCCGCTGATCTGTGCGCCAAAGGAGTCACACCTGACCACCGGGGTTAGCTCTCTGTTCCTTCTAAGAGTCGTTTCACCATCACTTGAATGCGAGCGAGACCTTTGCCTCTGATCATCATGCATATGCTCCCGTTCGGGGTAGGTTTCTATTCCATTGTACCTTTCCATGTCTTCCCTTGAACTAAACTCCCAGTGTTCCCCTGTTCCCCGATCTTCTCGACCATTTCTCCTGCATGAACACCCCTTCTTTCCATGATGTTCTGCTCTATCACTTCCAGGTTTTTGGGGTACTCCTAGAGTAATCGCTGCTACCTTGAAGCGCACCTTTGAATCTTGGGCCACGATTGGCAAGGAAAATTGGTACGGTGAACTCAGATTAGTCGTGGCTGATATGCTGATTCCCTGCTTAGCAACATCTTCAATGACTTTTCACAAGGATTCTTGGATTTGTTTAAACGCTTACGGGGAGATGCCAGTTGCTGCACCAGTGGTTGCAGCAGCATCAGTTCTGATGGACAACAGGGTCTTTAAGGATGAATCTCTTCCTATAACAGCGATATCGATATGATCTAGGTCATTGGCATCCTGCGTTGCGGAGACGGACTTCTAACTCTACCACTATCCATGATGTAGGTTTTAGCTAACTTCTTTCGTAACCACTCAAGTAAACAAAATATTATCGGAGGTTCACCCCCTCCTTCTAGCGTCAGTTGTTGACGGTGATTTCTGGACTAATCCCCCGTCAAACAATTGAAACAAGGTAACAGGTAATCGTAAGCAAAACGTAATAATAAAATGAATGAGACGCGGAATTTTACATGGTAACCCCAACGTGGGGAAATGTCCACAGTTTCGAATGACAACAACAAAGATTCACTATACTGAAAAAATATTACATCCTCAATCACTCTTACCTCCTCTCTTAAATTTTGTGTTCCCCATTTTTGGGTGTTTTTTAGGTCTATCTATACATGCACAGAACCCTAATTCTTGATATTCAAGTATGGAAAGTTCTTGTTGCTTAATAAAATTCTGACTTATTGGAGTTGTAATCTTCTTCTTTCCTGTTCCAAGTTGATTGTGTTCTGGTTGTATTAAATATTCTTTTCTAATTTGGACTCTACCGTCTATGAGGAAGTTTATTTCCTTATCAAAGTGTGCTTCTAGAAAGCCTTGTTCAAATCAAACTCTTTTTCTGTGTATTTGAGTCGTGACCTTGTAGAACCTGGATGCTATCCATATGTCGTGTGTTCGATCACTTATTTTTTCGACCATTCTTGTTTTCCCCGATCATCGATTCAACCTGATCCTAGTTCCGACCATCTTGACAACCCAATCGGGTTTTCTAACCTGATTATCTGTGTTATCTGAGTCGGGGGGAACTGGTCGGGTTTCCTTAGTCCGTCTTACGTTGACTTAATTTGATCGTCTTCTAGTGACGTGGTGCCCCCGACCCTAGTCTTTTGCTGACGTGTCATATTTCTCAGAATTTTCCAATAACAATCATCAAGTCGTGGAATCGGGAACTGATAATCAACTGTAATCTTGTTCACCGCTCTACTATCACTACACATACGCCACGTATTATCTTTCTTTGGTACCAAAAGGGCTAGAACAGCACATGGACTCATGTCTTTCCTTACCATTCCCTTTGCTAGGAGCTCATCAACTTTCCTCTACAATTCTTCATGCTCTTTTGGACTCATTCTATAAGCCGCTTTATTTGGCAATGCTGCACCCGGAACAAAGTCAATATAATGTTGAATGTCTCTCATAGGAGGTATGCCTTGTGGTATCTCTTTTGGAACTACATTATTGAACTCGTCAAGAATAGACTTCATTATAATAGGTGGTTCATTATCGCCCTCATTCTCTTCAACCAGAATAAGCACATACAACTCACTACCCAACTTCAGCTCTTTAATACAATCGGGCTGAGTAAGTAAACTACTGCCCTATTCTTTAGAAGGTTTGGGAACACTTTCTGGTTTACTTGGCCATAATACGATCTTACACCCATCTTTCACAAAAGAATAAATGTGCTTGTACCTATCATACAAGATATGTCTATCATAATGCTAAGGTCGTCCAAGAAGTAAATGACAAGCATCCATAGGAACTACATCACACCACATTTCATCTTTTTAATTTTTCCCAATAGAATATGAAACAAGGCAATGTGTATTCATCTTTATCTCATTATCTTTTTGAACCCAAGAAAGATAATAAGGATGAGGACGTTGCACCATTTTCAGACCCAACCTGTCCACCATAATAGTGGAAACCACATTCTCAAAGCTTCCAATATCAATAATCACAACACACACCTTACCATGAGACGTGCACTTGGTATGGAACACATTCTTCCTCAATTAGCCTTCATCTTCTTCCTTACGAGAAACACTCAAGTTTCTTTGAATGATAAGTGACGTACCATGATCAGCATAAGTCATCTCTCCATCCTCTTCTTGATCATTATAATCATCAGCCTCTAAATCTTCCTCTATCTCACCAACATTCTCTTCTTCAACCAATGAAACAATTCTGTAATTTGGACACTCTGAAGCAATATGGCCAAACCCATGACACTTGAAGCACGTGCGAGAACTTGTATTAGAAGAACTAGGTTGTTGTTATTGCTTAGATACCACACCTTCTACTTTTGATATCAAAAATTTTGTTTTGGATTCGGTTGCTGCAGTAGGCTTAAGAACTTGAAATGCTTCCTTTATTAGCAAAGCCTTCCCTTGAACCATACTTAGAACCCTTGCTACGTGTCTCATTTTGTTGTTTCTCCACCTTAAAAGCAATTTTACTCACATCATTGAAAGTCCAATATGGTTATAGCTGCACCACATTAGAAATCTCATATTTCAAACCACCAGGATAATGTGCAATGGTCTGCTCTTCTAGTTCCATGAGGTCACCTTTCAACATGTGATTATCAAGCTCGGTTGTATATTCCGCGATCGAAAGATCCTTTTGTCTGAAGTTTTGAATTTTTAAGAAAACATATTGTCGATAATTGTCCAGTACATAGTCAATTCCTTTTTCATCTTAATCCAAGTCACAATCTTGTTTCTCTCTTCTCTATCTCTCTGTTTCTTGAGATTCTCCCACCAAAATGAGGCATGCTTTCGAAGTTTGATTACCACAAGTTTCACCTTTTTATGTTCTGGAACCTCTTGGTATTCAAAGATACGATCCACCGTATTTAACCACTCTATGAACTCATCTGGTTGCATCATTCCTTCAAATTCTAGAATCTCAACTTTCGCATTGAAAACACGATGTGCATCATGATCTCTCAAAACATAATGCCTCAAATTAGGTGGATGAGGAGGAGTACTATCATCATAAACATGGTTGTGCGTTTGAGGAAAAGGATTACATCAACACCATCATCTTCAAATCCTTCGTTCTCATCATGACCGTGATTCTCGTAGAGATGCAAATGTTGTTGGAGTTGTAGGATCTGCTGCCTCAAATCATACATAATAAGGTTTCGTTGATTCATTTAAGGAGTTGTCTCTTCATCAATAGTTGGCATATGACGATAAGCAACCATAGCAACTTATGCTCGGATACCAATCTGATGTCGGGAAGCAGCGTGATAAACAAGAAACAGCCCAAACACACACAAAAGAACATTAGCTTTACTTCTAAAGGGATACAGAGATCATCATCCTATGGAAAATCAGCAAGATAGGTAAAGGCTCACCACCAAAAGTTAAGTCAAAATGGATAAAGAATATCACCGCCCTAGAGAACTAACCTAGGATACAGAACCAAATAGAAACTCACCACTCAATGGAAATCCACCAAACAGATACATAGTAAGGATAACACTCAAAAGAGTGTAATTCATTCAATAAAAATCATAAGCTGCCTTCTTACAAAGTAGAAGAACCAAATATAAAGCCAAGCCTTGGAACAACCCTCCAAGGATGGGAAACACAAGAGATTTAATTGACAAAAACAAATTACAAGAAAATATTAAAGCTGAAACAAATAACAAGTAAAACTCTTCAATCTGACCACCAGAACGAATTCAGTAATAACTCCTTGGAAGCTTTAAACGATGCAATTCAAAAGAGGAAATTACATTTAAGACATTGATCTTTCCAATGACATAAAGCACGTAAACCAATTCCTCAAAAATCAAAAGTTATGAAGTCCTCAAACTGCCCTTAGAACATAATCTAATGCTTAACAAATTAAAGTGAGAATTTAAAACCTTTTTACATTTTGATCGTGAGTCATGCAAATGGACACTCCCATATCGATTTTAGTCAGATATATATATTATATGATATGATATTATTAGATTTATAAACATTTTTCCATCCTTTAAATATTTATATATAACTTGTGCTTTGGATTGGTACGTGAGTGTGTGTTGGCGCCAAGTTGGTCTAGGTATTCCGCAGTTTTTATGCTCCCGTGTTACGTTGATTTGTCCTTTGTTCTCAATTCGTTGCATGTTTTGGATCCACATCAGCTACTCAATATTGTATATTTTGTACATGTAATCCTCTTTATTTTATGTCCTCTCATACTTCACATCTCAACTGGTTTCCCTTATTTTACATTATTGATAATTTATGTCTTTTTTAATATTATTATTTCCTTTACTTTTTCCTATTATTATTATTATTATTATTTAAGAAAAAATAAAGTCATATTGCGTGCTTATCTCTTTGCCCTTCTGAAATAGTGAAATGTATGTAGAATACTTCTTCAATGGAAGAGAAGACTTGGTAGAAATCACAATTATAAGGAGCAGAATAATAACGACCCGATGTTGATTGTTAGGCAGACCAAAATAATATAAAACAACAGTAATTAATTATTCATTTATGATGTAGAGATACGTAGAGTTTGTAGACCAGTATTTTTTCTAAAATCTGATATGAAAGGATTAGAGTCTGTCGCGATGAGAGTTTTTAAGATTAAAAGTTATATATACGGTTTAAATATTTATTTGTATATTATTGTGAAAAAAATTATATATATATATTTTTTTTATTTTTTTTGTAAAATAGCTATAATACTGAAAATTATCTTTTTCTTTTAACTCATATAATTTTATGATATATCAGCATGTATTGTAACAAATATATGTTTAAGATATAATTGATTTTAATAATCATTTTACCAACGACCGATCATATATTTTAAAAAGCTTGAATCGAGGAGAGGATTTAAATCCCATAAGAAGACTCAAACATCCCTGACCACGTAATGAGGGGAAGAGGGGATGTGCATACAAGTCTTTGATTTGGCTTAATTAATTGTCATGTCACTAGGGTTAGGTTTTGTATAAAAATGTAGATCGTTAAATACATTATATTGTATTCATATCCATTGATCCATTTTTTTTTTATAAGTATTACCAGAACTATTATAATAGAAATATCCACGGAATCTATTGAGATCAAACAATATCTATGTGATTCGGACATCTATTTCTATAATAGAAAATGACTATTTCGATAACCTGAGAAGAAAACTACCCACACATATTTATAAAATGTATATAGTGGGATTTGAACCGTCAATACTTATATGGAAAAGAGATGAATTACTAACCGGGGTGATATGCTCCATCAATCCACTATTGAAGTAGTAAAAAATGTATCTTATTTAGGATGCATCTACCCAAGTTATTTTATCAAGTGGTTTCGAACCAAAAAAAAAATTTGTTAAATTCTACATTCATAAAACATAATAACATTTATTTTGATTTTATTTTGTTTGAAATTTACCCAAGCATCCGAATCTCACCATTTCCACTCTAATCAATTAAACTTTGAAATGCTATTTTGATGAGATAAAAAGTACTCCCCAAAGATACAATATTCTCAGTTTGTCTCATTAATTTGTTGAACATTTATTCAATGATATGATAAAAACGTTTTTCTTTCCCATTTTTTTATAATTAATAGATGGGCCGGGTTAATATTTATCATATCAATATACAATAAAAAAAATAGATTACCATTATCATATTACAAGTTCAAATTATGTTATATATATATATATATATATATATATATATATATATATATATATATATATATATATTCTGTCTATTATCCACGTTACTGATAAACAAGATAGCCTCTCAGGAAGATTATCAGATAAGCATCCAGGCAGGCGTCCGGATCAGTACCATCGGTGACGTCACCTATTCACAAGAGTCAGAGTAAGGCCGAATAGTAATATTCGGCTTTTCCAGCTTTACTCGGGACGACATATAAAGCCCGAGTATCTGAGTCTTATTGATGCAAGGCGTGCAATATCATAGATTATCTTGGACACACAACCACAAGAAAAGAGTTTCGAAAGGAAATAAATATATTCTCCTAGAAAAATACGTGATCCTCATAAGTAGACGAGCCCAAGTAGGAAACAGATCTTATTTCGAAATCTTCAGCTTGCACGCATATGTATAAATAGATTCATAAGCCGTATTAAAAAAAGACAGAACCAAAAAGAAAACGAGAGAACCCCTGTAAAAGAGAGGCAAGAAAGATCGAGAGGTGTAATTTGGTATTCATTATTGGATTTTGGCTTGGTTGTGCATACCAGTGGATGTTTCTCCGAATACCGGAGTTTTACCACGTATACTCTTGTCACAATCATATTGTGTTGCATTCTCTTTCTTTTTCTCTTCGTGCAGATTGAAATCGAACCACGCGTTGTTGACTTTCTTGGCCATCGAGAAAGTGACGTCAACAATTGGCGCTAGAAGGAGGGGGCACAAGTGTTAAAAAGCCTAATTTATTGAAACAATGTCCGGTGACGGAAATAGAGACGACCTCAGGAATGTTCAAAGGTCCCCAGATAACACACACAAGGTGGGGATCACTCTGGATCCCATAGGAACCACCGGGAACCAGTTGGCATCTCTAGCTGATATCCAGTGAATCCCTCCGACCAGCGAGGATAAAGTGCCCGGTTTAGAGAGGCATTGCAACAATTATTGGCAGACGTGGCTGAGGAAGGAGTAGATCTATTGGTTGCAGAAAAGATGAATCCGCCAACCAACCATCCCCTCAAAATCATTCGCCCCCCAGGCTCTGATCAGTTATAGTTGGGCCAGAACCAGACACGTATACGGCCGACTGGAATTCAGATCCTATCAACTAGACGGGGGGTACGATGCATAACTAGGTCAAGGATATGAGACACCTTCAGATGAACGGCCTTGCCAAATGTGAAGTCACAGGAATGACAGACACCACAAATACGACTGACGGAGGGATAGGTCATCATAATCAGAAGACAGTGATCGGCATCATTGCAAATGCCACCGTGGAACTATACGTTTACAGGGATTGACCCGTGAAACTAGGAGGCAGGATGAACAGGAATCGGATACAGGTTTAACAATCACTCAATAGTTAAACCATCAGGAAAAGCCAGTGGCGATAGATACGTTTGATACAATGCCTGGCCAAAGAAATTAAGAATAATAAGCATCAAATGGATGCGCTGTTTAGATGTTACGAACACAATGAGTTGTCTGACGATGATTCTGACAGCCCTTTCTCTAGTGACATTCTGCAAATGCCATTCCCAAAGAGATTCAAAATGCCACATGTGGAACAATTAAAAAAGGATACATATCCAAATGAGCATGTCAGACAATACATGAGTGTTATGACCCAGTATGCCCACAGTGACTCTTTGTTGTGCCTTAACTTCCCACAGACCTTCAGGGATATAAGGTCAATGTGGTTTGGAAGATTACCTCCAACGAGTATTAGGAGCTAAGCAGAATCTTCTCGAGACAATTTATTGGGAATGTACACAGGAAAAAATCGATGGCATACCTCTCCTAACTAAAACAAGGAAATGATGAGTCATTAAAAAAGTACCTGGGAAGGTTCGGCCAAGGGGTATTAGAAATCGGCAGTACAAATGACGAAGCAATAATCACTGCATTCATAAATAACTTGCCGAATGGGTGGCTGTCTTTTGATTTAAGAAGAGCTAGTCTGACTAGATATACAGACATGATGGATATGGCAGATGGATACGCATTGGCTAAAGGAGAAGAGTTGGCAACATGAGGTTGTTATATGCATGGAGGGATACCAGATGAACCCAAACAAAAAGGTGCTGAATTGAAGCCACAGAACCATAAAGGGAAACAAAAGGGGAATAGCAAAGAGGAAAAAACAAAGATAGGGGAAACGGGGGCAAGAGTACCGATCAATCAGAGGAAAGGTTCCAAGGGAAACATACGAACTACACCCCGCTTCGGAAAAGGCAGGATGAGATCTTAGCGATACTAGAAAAAATGATTCAAGTCGTAATTTGCCCGACGAGACACAACAAAGTATTGTAGATTTTACAAAAAGAGCGGGCATGAAACCTCCAAGTGTTACCCGCTCAGAGATCACATAAAAACCCTCATCCGAGAAAGACATTTATAGGATATTATCCTGAAGAAAGATGAGAAGGCAGATGCTCGACAAGAAGCCAAGTCTAGAAATCACAGTTCACATCGGAACAAAATGACAAGTTTTGAGGTGAGCGGAGCAATACAAACAATCTTCGGAGGACCGTCAACTGGGAAAAATAATACGGAACGAACTCAGGAAATCCGGGAAGCAATTGAAGCAAGGAAAAATTTCAACGTTAATTACATTGAGCCCGATCCAAAAAAAATAAAGGAAGGATGAGACCCAATAGAGTTTATTGAAGCTGATACGCATGGGGTCGATGTTCTATCGAATGATGCTCTTGTCATAAACACTCGAATTGGCCATAGGGAGGTTCACAAGGTACTAATAGACAACTGTAGCTCCACAGTCATTCTCAGCTTAACCATTTACATGTGTAATGACCTAAACGTATGATCGTGGTGAGCCTCGATGCAACGTTCGGGTAGCAACCGATCATAGAATGCAAGTATAAGTGTGAGATACTTGGTTTTAATTCAAAATTGCTCAGTTAATAATATTAGTCAGTTAATAAGATACTTGGCACTTAAAATTACAGTGGAGTCAAAGTTACTCGGGCAATGATATTAGCAAGTTAATAAAATATTTGGCATTTCGAGTTGTCATGGTTTTGCACTACCCAAATCAGAATAGTCATGTTCACAATGAATCTAACAAATTCGCTCGTTTGGTCATAATCTATAAAATAAACTGTTTTTACGAATTTTTTTACAAGGTACATTTAGTTAGTCGGCGCTGAGGATTTTAAGTTTCCGTCAATGCTCGGATCATGAACCATTTCATACTCGCAGAGAAGGCTTTCATTCGAATGCCATACAATTCTGTCAACCTGATCATCCATCAAAGCGTTGTAGTCCATTCTGGTGATTGGTCCAACATCAGGCTCCGTCATGTTCACCCTGGTTTCCTGACTACCATAGAAGGTAAGAAGAGAATGCTCAGTCGGAACCTCAAAATGCATAAGATAGGGGTTGTTGCCTCGACTGCGACAATAAGGTCCCCACTCCTTCATCTGAATCCAAAGAGCCTCCAATGACCGGTCCACATGATTCTTGATCGATAATTTCCAATTCGCTCGGGCTCTGTTAGTTGCTCGGTTTTTCACTACGAAGAATTCGCTAGCTGAAGCCATCCTCTACTGGAATTCTTTAAAGAGCAAAGCGTCATAGGTTGGGGACCTTTTAAAGCGATCTACCCCTTAAACTTAAAGTTCTAGTTTTGCTTCCCTATAGAGGGATTCAACCATCAAAGTGTAGCGCTTGAGATCCTTAATTTTGTACTCATAGGATGACTTCGCTTCCTCGGCCTCCGGTTTAGCTCAAAACACTGACTCCTGGGTGGTGGAGAGCAGATTCTGTAAAGATTTAGCCTTCCCCTCCGCAATGGAGGCCCTCTTCTCTGTTTCTATCTGCTTCACTAAGTAGTGATCGATGAATTCTTGAATAGAACTCGCCTCCCTTTGATAAGCCGCCTCAATCCGAGCACTGTTTTCCTCATTCGCCTTTAATTGAGCTTTCAGACGCCTTATCCGATTAGCTTGATGTTGTTGCATCTGGAAAGCCTCTGTAAACTTAGCAACCATCTACAAAAAATGAGCAAGTTAAAGAAAATATCCAATTTAATGTGAAATACAAATTTTAGAAGACACAAGTAGGTCTCATTATTGAAAATGTTATGGAGGCTCTCTGTTAGAGAACTACTCTTGAAACGGCTCCAACAATCGTCGCCAATAAAAGCTTGACCAGAAGACATGGCTTTCAGTATATCTTAGGGAGAAAGGCCCACGGGCTGTTCCGAGGATCCCGCTTTAGCAGCTTCAACCTCAAGGGGCAAAGGACTCTCTGTGTTCGAAATTTTCTGAGGATTTTCCCTTTCCTCCAAGGACTTTTCCATTTGAACACTCAGGAGGTCCCTAGTATTAGTGTCCTCGTCCTCGACTCAATGAACTACACCACCCTCGAAACTTTTGGAGGAGGTCGAGTGGGAGAGTGAGTTGCTTTCCTTTTTCTGGCTTGTGTATGACGAGAGTCAAGATCAGCTGCAGGATATTCCTAATCCCCCTCCTCTACAGCCTGAAATGGCTCAAAAATAGCAGGACGAGAAGGATCAGTTTGTTCAAAAAAAGGCTCTAGTTCTTCCCTCGCTCATATCAACAAACTGCTCAGCTGATACCCCATCAGCAGGAGAATCGGGCCCTCCAACCGCTAAACTAGCAGAATGCCTTATTTCCCGACCACCATCCTCAAGCAGTCCCTGATCATTAACAGATCCAACTGGGCCACTCGACTAGCCCACAGTCGGCTGAACGACCTCTTTAGGAATGTGTTCAGGAACCTGCTCACCAGCTCCCTTGGAATTCTCATCCGATTAGTCATCAGGCGGGGCAATCCCTTCTTTCCTTTAACGATTAGCCTCACTACGGCTCGTTCAAATAATTGACTTGACTTGGCAAGCCTGGGCGTTAAAGACGATGTCCATATCAAACATTAGAAATTTGAAAGGGGTTAAAAAGTTGGAATGCAATGAAGGCATCAATCAAAATAAAAGTAATAACTAGAAAGCCATCACTTACAGCATTTGCGAAGAGCAAAAATCTGAGCAAAAAGGCCAAGGTTCTTTATTTTTTTCTCATCAAAAAGGTATGGCCTACTTCGTTTCTCCAACATTCGCACGGCTGCCCGAGCAAGATTAGACAACTCAGTATTAGTAAAAGCAGGTGGCGTTTTGTTCCAATGATCAAGAGAACACAAATAACAAGGAACCTTCAATATTTCCTGAGCTTCACCCACCGAAAGCTCAATTTGGCTTCCCCAATTCCCCCTGTGAAAAACCAACTATTTTTCCAATATTTGTTTGAAGTGGGAAAACCCCAAATAAAACCTTTTTCCTTGTTGTCTGAGGAAGTTTCGACGCCCCGGTTCACCTTCACTCCCTCAAAAATCCAGCTATCCGGTTGACTGGATAGAAGAAAATAAGTCTCAATCTGACCAGACTGCCTGAGAGTATAAAATTGCCGTATTTCATAAGGAGAATGTGGTGGTAACTTCATTCGGTTCCACATGTGCCACATGCAAATCAAAATCCTATAGCTATTCGGGGTAGCCAGGAACCATGTAATGAAGGGCTATGGGGGAAGAGTCACCCCATAGCTAAGCATGGACCCGTAAATGGCCACCATACCCGATGGAGGATTTAAAGCGGCTCTATTACCAACAGGTATCAGGAAGATGGAAACGTCCAGATCAAATCGACTACGATATTTCCTGATCTCTGTCTCCCCGACCACGTTTGGTTCAACATCGTAAGCACTCAAGCGATAAAAAGAAAATAGAATCCGAGAAGCATAGTGTTCTTATTTAACACCATTCTCATCAATCACCTGCCTCTCAATCCGAATGTCACTTGGAGTATGTATGTGAATCGTGCGACCGCTTTGATGTTTCCCTATCCTAGATCGTAAAAGAACCCTGTTGCGACCAGAAATGGAAGACTTGGAACTGGAGGAAGGCTCAAAGCTAGGGTTAGAAGGAACACCAGGATAAAGCCTAGAAACATCAACATTCAAAAAATAGGGTTGATAAGGGGATGAATCCCCCAACAATTTATAAACACAAGAGGCTAAATAGTGTCTCCACGCTCAAGGGTGTCGAAAGTTATAACGAAAAGAAGATATCGCGCAACAGGATCCATAGAAACTGACCTTTAAAAAAAATATTGATATAGCAGATGCGGAGGACCGGAAAGAAGCTTCAACGAAGAGCAAAGATGGGTTTGCCACACAAATTAAGAAGATGAGCAGAAGCACACTTGGATTTTTTTTTTATTTATGTAAGAATACCGATAAAATGGCCCCCATCAGTTCAAATAAACTGCTTAATGATTAAAAACTCGGAACCCTAGGGGGTGGAAATACGGGAAAATAAAAGAGCACGTTTGATGACATAAGCGATGTATCGGATAATCAGGGGGTCGTATCTCATAAATGTCAACAGAGATGCCAAATGATAAAAGTGCACATGTCATGAGAAGGGCAGATCAGGCCGTTAGAATTCCAAAACGTTAAAATCATAGAGATTTCGCGTGAAGAGACAAATCACACATACATGGTTACCATTAAGACACGTCATTAATGCTTCGAGTTGATTATGAACAATAATTCCCATATTAATGAGGTATCAATGAAGAAATTGACAAAAACCAATCGAGCATACAACGATTAAAATACTTTCGCAAAAGAGATGAGTTATACTCGGCTAAGTATTTTAAAGGGGAATTGTTATATATATATATATATATATATATATATATATATATTCTGTCAAATATCCACGTCACTGATAACTAAGTTAGCCTCCCAGAAAGATTACTAGATAAGCATCCAGGCTGGCACCGAATCAGTACCACTGGTGACATCACCTATTAACAAGAGCCCGAGTAAGGTCGAATAGTAATATTCAGCTATCCAGCTTTACTCAGGACGACATATAAAGCTCGAGTATCTGAGTCCTATCAGTGCAAGGCGTGCAATATCATAGATTATCTTGGACACGCAACCACAAGAAAAGAGTTTTGAAAGGAAACAAATATATTCGCCTAGAAAAATGCGAGATCCTCGTAAGTAGACGAGCCCAACTAGGAAACATATCTTATTTCGAAATCTTCAGCTTGCACGCGAAGGAATGAAACCCTAGCATGATATGTATAAATAGATCCTTAAGCCGTATTAAAAAAAGACAGAAAGAAAAGAAAACGAGAGAACCCCTGTAAAAGAGAGATAAGAAAGATCGAGAGGTGTAATTTGGTATTCATTATTGGATTTTGGTTTGGTTGTGCATACACCGGAGTTTTACCACGTATACTCGTGTCACAATCATATTGTGTTGTGTTCTCTTTCTTTTTCTCTTTTTGTATATTGAAATTGAGCCACTTGTTGTTGACTTTCTTGACTATTGAGAAAAAGACGTCAACAAATTATATAATAATTTTTTTTTAAGTGTTACGATGAATTTTGAAACCAAACTAGTTGTATATAAGTATGTTAATATATATATATTGAGATCGAACACTAATACGGTTCGAATTTCTACTCGTATAACAAAAGATATTTAATTTCACAACAATAAGAGATATGGGGAGATTAACAAAAATGTATAGGTAAATATCTTTCTCTGTCAGTGGAACGACAGAAACATATTCCATAGCTGAGACTTAATTAGATTCAACACAAAACCAGACAATCCGTCGAGCAATATTGACTACAACTTTCAATTCTGACGTACCAACAGAGAGTTAGGTGCCTGGTTGTTAGATATCAGTATTGAATAGAGTCAAAAGATAGTTCTGCATACTATGTGCCCCCTCCACTACAATAATGATTCTTCGTCTAACATATATGTAGGGTACTAGGGTTGGTTTCAGTTTCTTGGTTTAGCTACAAGCCTACAAACAAAAATAATGGCAGCCCTTGTTTTGTTTTTGATCTTATCCCTCCAAAATGATATTAATTATTGAATTTATACCACTTTTGTTGTTTCTACAAATCCAATAATGTCACGACAAGACTACAACACTAGCTAGTACATGCACTTTCGAACAGAAAACCCACTCAATTAAGAATATTAATCTGGATGTGCCCCAAAATCTTCAAAGCTAGAAATTCTAAAACAGGTTATTCTCCCACCGAATTTGAACAATGGAAAATGTCTTTTCTTCAACAATTGAGTTGTCTGAAGTTTGGTCGGATCAAATTGTCCTTGTCCTCTATATTCTATAACCTGTTATTAAACATTGTTGGGCTGTTGGCTGCTGCAATTATATTTCAGTTTTAACTCTCTCTGGTATCTTTTGTTCTGTCCAATTCTTATTGGCTCCTGAGTCCTGCATGTTCAAAAATTTCATTAATAACAAGTTGTCCGGCAGATATGATTATATGAATGATGAATCCAATCCAAGCCCTTGTTAGAATTACAAAGTAGCCGCCTGAACAAAACAAAAGGGTCCAGCAAATAGTGGATCTGGGCTGAAATATCAACTTGCCCAATTTAGGTTTGGGCAAAGAATATTTTGGCCCAAGATTTGTTTTGGCCTCTTGGTCTTTGCTTTAAAAACAAGGCGCAAAGTAGTCCATAGTTTGTATTTGTGGACTCTTTTAAAATTGTCAAGTAAATACATCCCCTTTTATACGTACATATCATTAATTTTTTTAAATAGTATTATTTGCAAACACATCCCATATATTACAAATATACCCTTATTTTATTTGTTTTGCACAAAATATGACCTTTCTTTTAATTTTTTTTTTTAAATACTTACTTCATAAAAAAAATACTTAACTAATAAGTTATAAAATATATTTTTTAAATGAATATATATATGGAAGAGCAGTCTCCTCCCCCACTTTTATTTTTTTTGAAGTATTATAGCTTCTCAGTTCCTCCAAGATTTATGATGGACTATTTTTTATATAATATTTATTACTATTATTTTATTATTATTATTATTATTATTTGGCAGGGGATTTTAACTTTGAAACTCTTGATTAGCAGCTTTCTCCATGCTTTTTTAACACTATTATTCTTATTTGTTATGAATTCTTTCTCATTTGAAAATAGTAGTATATATATTATGTAATTGACGTGAAATCGTGTTCGTTTCTTCAAGATAGAAGTTCAATTATATAAGGCAAAACTTGAGAACTGGTTAGGACTAACAATTCAAACATCATCTGCAGTCTCTGCGTACACGAAGAAAAATAAATAAACTTTATGCATCTCAATTTTCATCTATGATTAAAAAGGAGATACTGTATTTTATTTTAAAGAAAAAAAGAGTTATATTTATTTTAATCATTTTAATAGATAGATTCTTTTAAAATCCAATTTTTTCTTCTTACACTTCTTCTCTAAAAATGTTCCATTCTCAAAATTTAAACTTTGAAAAATTCTAAATACACTTTTTTTTTTCCAAGATTATCGTTTTTATCTTTTGATACTCCTATTCTAAAAACATTCTATTTGTAAAATAAATTTCTAAAAATACTCTATTTTATTTTAATAAAATGTAAGACGAATCGTCGTAGTCTTTGGATTCATCTTATGAGTAATCTTTTTTGCTTTAAATTATTAAAAAAAGAAATTGTATCTCCTAAATCATTAGATTAAATATTACATATTAAACACTCTCTCCTAAATTTTTAATTACCATATTAAATTGTTTCTCCTCCAACACATATCTCTAATTTTCTGACTCCATGCCTTCTCAAGCAAGACTAATAGTTTTTTTTTATAAAAAAAAAAACTTATGAATAAACTTGATTTTTAGGAACCGCATATATGTACATATTTAAAAAAACTCAAAAAACAAGTACAATGTTTTAAATTCTTTCATCAATCTTAGAAATTATGAGTTTAATTGAACCTAGTTGCAACGAATCTAGTTGCAAAAAATCAAGTTTTCATATATATTTTTGTTAACCTAAAATTCGTTCAAGGTGAGGAATTACAGCTAACACCCTTATGACCACTACCTCGGAAGGTCGCGGTTAGGCTAGATACCTCGTACCTCAGAGATCTTGTATGTGTTGGGGTTTATGCCCTAAAGATGTTATTTGTAAATGGATTTATGAAATAAATAAAAAGAAAAGTTCAATTCATTTTCGTTATATAATTTATTTTATAAACTTATGCATAAATTTAACATCCAAGATTGTCGGATGTAATCTTGAACTGTGTATATGAGTGTCATATACGGATGAATACAGTAAGAGACGTGCAATCTAAAGAGTCCATAGATAGCAAATAAAGCTGGGTACTTTATTTGTGGTTAATCTATAGTTGCGGTCCATTCCGTAATATACGGTGATTCTATCATGAATCATTCATATGGAGATATGAGAATGGAGGCACCTTGTATGATGTGATTATATAGGACTGGGCCATGATCTATATGAATCTCTCACCAAGATCCGTTTATCGATGAGATTCATATATATAAACTAATGGTGGCTATATGTGGGTGATCTTAATCCTGAGTAAATTATCGACTCTTTCAGGTTAGATCGTGGTCTTTGATATACCATGGGTGATGTCGGATGCAGTTCCCGATCAATATGCTCTGTATGTTGGGATTGCGATTTGGCTTGTGGCTGGAAAGGTTTGTACACAATAGTGGAATCCACTCCTTCTTGTGAGAAGTAGATGGTAGTTCCTTTAAGGGTTGATTCGGGGCTTGGACAATATGAGCGCTCTCCTAATTCCATAAGGAAATAGGATTTATTGTTCATTATAGAATCAACGGTGCTTAAAGGATATATGTAATTAGAGGGGTATAACGGACATTATGACCCAGCTCTAATTATGAACTACTATAGAGGATTACACCTTGTGTAATAGCTATATCGATGGACACCAAGTTGTATCGGTCTGTGTAAAAGCGTCTACAGTTGAGAGAGTGCAGCTTCGGGTTTTTAATGGAATAACACCGGAGTTAATAATCAAGGAATATTAATTAAAGAGTTTAATTAATGATTCAGAGGATTATTGGAGCTCAAAATACTGTGGGTCCATTAGGTCCCCTTGCTAGCCCGATCGATTTAGGTAACAAGGGTCACGGTTAATTAATTGGATTAATTGTGTTAGAAAAGTGACATGTATATATTCGGGAATTAATTGAATAATGAGATTATTTAATTAATGAATGTTAATAGTTAAATTAATTAAATAATTAGATTATTTAATTATATTGATAATTATGAATTATTAATTAACTATTAATTGGAGGGTGTTAGTTGATATATGGATTTAGGTGAGACTAAATCATTTATCTAAGTATTTGAATTTAAGTTTAAATTTAAAATACTTATTATTACTTTTAATATATTAGATATATTTGAAAAGGATAATTAAAAAATATATATCAACTAATAACACAAGAGATTGCATTGGATATAAATTAGCGTATACATAAAACTATAGTCAAAAGAAGAATTTGCATAGGATGTAAATACTTAATTTATATATATATATATATATAAATATTGGTGCAGTGGCATTCGAGAGATAGATTGTTGTTCTTTGAGCGCAAAAGCAGGTGTGTGCAACGGATATATATAAAAGCAATAAAGAAGCCTGATATACATATAAAAGCAAGAAGAAGAACATGCGTGATTTATGTGATATATATTTGTGAAAAAGCGTGAGAAGCAATAAAGAGATATATTGAAGCAGTGCAAAGATATTAGATATATATTTGTGAAAAACGAAGCAAGCTATATATATATATATTGTTTCATGTTTTGTGTGTTTTTGAAACACATAGAAGAAAGAGTTTCTTCAATTTTCTCTACATCCTCCATTCAAGTTTCTAAGACAGTGACGCGCCCACACGCAGTTACCAGTCCCGGGAGATAGCGAGGAAGATCAAGTGGTTCAGACAGGAGCATATCGAAAAGTGAAAGAGCCTCCAAACGTTGGTAAGATTTTCTTCTTCTGATTTTTGTTGATTACAATTTCCTGTATTTACATATTGTATGTATTAGTTTCGAAAAATAATTGAGATCAAAAGTTCACTGGTCCTAGATACAAATATGATCTGTATAAAAATTTTAAGACCTAGTTCCGCTGCGTGACCGGTGAACGGGGTTCCAACAGTATGAATATGAAGGAGGACGGAGCGATAGGTAGGAAACGAGTCATCCCACCTATCGGATTTCGTGCATATAGAGGAGATATGGGGAGCTTGAGGTTCCTTTGCTGGGGTCAAGGGGTTGATCCTGGTCTCTGGTCTCTGGTCTCTGGTCTCTGGTCTCTGGTTTCTAGTATTCAGCCTCCTCTCTAGGTGTCCTTGATCCAAATAGCGAACAAGGAGGTAGGATTGGTGAACATCGAAGATGTTCATGAAAGAATGGGCCACCCAGTAAAGATTCTTTGCCTCTAGGTGCTTTCGGTCGGGGTCGGAACCTGTCCTGATACCTGGAGCTCGGTCTTGGACCTCAAATTCTTCCTGTTGTTCCCCAGCTTATACAACGAGTAAAGAGAGGGGCTTGTCTAGCTTCTGTGTCAGATCCTTATCTTCTCCCATGGAGAGGGTGCATGAGAGCTCATCGACTCTCTTCAGATGGGTCTGGGTAGTTTCTCCCCATCTTGATATGCGACTTTGGCATGTATATGGGAAGATAAGAGCGCTAGGTCCAGTGGAGCAGGAATCTAGCTAATACACATGCATACATGCATAATATAGGAAATAAATAGTAGAAAGACAAGTCTTATGTAGATGGAGGTGGACTGACCAATGGGGGAAAAGTATCACGAATGATCATATGTTGAAAAAACCCGAGGCAGTATCCAGAGAAAAGAGAAAGACCCTTTCTTGTATATATATATATATATATATATATATATATATATATATATATATATATATCAAGCGGTATATATATCAATCGGTATATATATCAATCGGTGCTCTTAGGAGCTTACAACAATGGAGAAATAATACAACCATGATGCTCCGGAGAGCTTACAATAGTGGTCAAGTGTTAACCGATACCGGTACGTTCCTGGTAAAGGTACAAATACAATGATGATGTAGGGAAAACTTAGGCGAAGTATATAGACTTGCCTTGGGCTGGTCATTTTTTGGGGATTAGAGATGAGATATCAGATCTCAGATATCAGATGTGTAATCAATGCTATTATAGGTGTATTTAAACATGGTGTAACTACTTTGTCGTGCAAGTCCAGGACTCTTGAATTGTTCTTCTTTCCTTATTGAACACGGTTCTTCATTTAATGTAGTTGATCGATTTGTAGCTAATATCTAGGAGAAGATGTGTTTGTTTCCTCTTCGGACACTTCCTTGTTTCCCACTCCATTAATTTAGCCAATCAATTCGTAATCATATGAGGTAATGATTGAGCTGACTTATTAGGAGTTGACTGATTTAATATCGTTGATTATCTCCATTAATAGGGTTGACTACCTCTATTAATACGGTTGACCTTATTAATAGGGTTGACTACCTCCATTAATATGGTTTGACCTCATTAACGGTATCGTAAATGTCATTAAGGCCAAACCTCTCTTCCTACGATGTTTGGAGGAGAGCTCTGGTTTTGTATGTCACTTTGACGAGGTACTTGATGTAGGTTACCTGGGGTGACACTTGGCCTATCTAGTGTAAAGGAACGTTCGAGTACTGCTCTTGCTACTGGAGACTTGATTTAACCATGCCGGGATCTACAGTGGATCTTGCCCTAATCGTGTTGGTATTTTTTTGGTGATGATAGGGCTTTACGGGCTTCTTTCTGCTCGGGCAGGTTGAGATTATACCTTGACGAGGCAGGAAGGTATTTGCAAGACAAGTTCGGCACCCTAAAGGTCTCTTGGTTAAAGTAGAGATGGTAGTATGCTCCAGGAAAGTGTCGCGAGACCTCGACCTCTGGGAACCTAGGTCCTCCCACTTCGGCCTAGCTTCGGGCTTCTATCCTGGTATAAGGAGCTTTGACGTGGTCACGTCTGTATTTATTTAATGAGCCTGAATGTGTGCAAGATGCTCAGATGGTATAGGCGGCCTCGCCTTACTCCTGTAGGATCGTGTGGTAGCTCGACCTCGGGGACCTTGATATAAGCCCGAATTTGGACCCTTGTAAGAAAGCTGGAAAGTGAAAAATTCTCCTTTGGTTCCTAGCCAAATTTAGCTATTGATAGAAGTCCCCCTAACTTTAACACCGATACATAGTTGGGGTTAGAGTCAGATATGTAACACTTGAAGAATTTTCCTATCTTTTCTTACTGGTAACCATTAATTGAAATGAAAATCGTTATCAGCATACTTGACTCAAGTGAATCAGAGTACCTGTTATTCCATCTTTAGAAATCCTGGTACTTATGCGAGAAAGATCCTGGTAGGCAATTAAGGTCACTTTCACACCAATTCTTTATACATAGGCGAAACATAGGCAAATCCGGCATACTTGAAAATAAATGAGCAGTGGCGGACCACAGATGGGGATATTCCCTTGGTGGAATTTCTGACGCTCTAGTCAGTGTAAAATTCGATAAGCGGGAAAGGTAAGATAGATCAAACGGTACTGCTCGTTCATGTGGGATGAAGCTTCTGTGGCTAATCCAGGTACCTAGCGTTCCTTTTCTAGGAATCACGGTACTTAGGTGAGCTGGCGAAATGACCCTGGTAGATAACTATGCCATCCACAAAAGAGTTTTGATGGGCATCTAGAGAACATGGGGATGAGAGATATGACATATTTGCTATAGAGCAAGTGGGAGATTGTTGGGATTATACTCGATAGCAAGAGTATAATAATGCATTTGACAATCTTTTCATATTAATAAAGTTATTTATAGTTTAACAAATCTTATAGCATTTATAGTTTAATTATTATAATTGTCAAAAGTAAATAATCATAAGGTCAAAAAACTATGAGAAAAGAAGAATTGTTCATACATCTAGATATGTATGAGGTAAACACAATTCTTTAGTTAGTCTTGAATAATATTCACAACTTAAGATAAAGGTTGGGCACCTTTATCTTGCCATAGTTGTAGATTCTTTTGCTAGCATTTGAGTGGGATCAAATGCGTTATGATGAGTCTAAAATCATCAAAGTGTGGTGTTTTTAGGCAAAAGAATCTAGTTCACTGGGTGCATTGAATTGGATCACAGTGAAATACTTTATCTAGAACCGTCAATGGATAAAAGTTTTCACTTGAAGACAATTGGAGAGTCTATCTCAATCCTGAGATAAATGACGGACTTATGGTTACAAGTGTTATCATTTGAGCCATCAATGAGTAAGATTATATAGCATAGTCTATCCTCGATAGTTTGGTGGTATTCATTTGTTAATCGATAGAGGACTTCATTTATAGATATGGACAACGTGGCTCCATTTATTAAATGAGAGTAGAATGCCATCATATGGATATTTTGAGGTATTGGATTTAAATCTTAACGTTAAGTTTTCAATAGTGTCTATTGAAACATGGCTTCTGGACAAGTCAAAATATCCAAGTTCAAAGTGTGGTCATATGAGTAAATATGGTAACTTAGAGAGATATATGCGGTCTATGAGCTCTTGGCGATTAATGGTATTTTTCACGAGGATACACTTTCTCCATTAAGATTGTCTAGGGTATGAATGAGAAATATTAACTTATTCTATCTTTATTTAAGAGTTCAATTTTAGTTCTTTAGTGGAATGAACTAAAATTAATAGATTGGACCTAAGTGAATCATTTATTGATTGTGATTGGGTTGTGTTTATTAGAGCTTAAATTTAGATAGCCTGCCAAGATCCCCAATCCACACGAACTTGCATGGATCACTTAATATATTCTACAGGACCTAAGTGAATCATAAATGTGTTAGACTCATCATAACACACTTGATCCCACTCAAATGCTAACAAAAGAATATACAACTTTGACAAAATAAAGGCGCCCAACATCTATCTTAAGTTGTGAATATTATTCAAGACTAACTAAATAATTATGTCTACCTCATACATATCTAGATGTATGAACAATTCTTCTTTTCTTATAGTCTTTTGACCTTATGATTATTTACTTTTGACAATTATAATAATTAAACTATAAATGCTATAAGTTTGTTAATCTATAAATCACTTTTTTTAATATGAAAAGATTGTCAAGTACATTATTATACTCTTGCTATTGAGCATAATCCCAACAAACTCCCACTTGCTCTATAGCAAATGGGTCATATCTCTCATCCCCATGTTCTCTATATGCACATCAAAACTCTTTTGCGGAAGAGCCTTTATAAAGGGATCCGCTAGATTATCTACTGACGTGATCTTGGTAATCGTCACGTCACCACTACTATTTCCCTCACAAGGTGATACTTTCTTTCAATGTGTTTCTCTCTCTTATGACTTCTTGGTTCTCTCGAGTTAGCCACTGTTCCACTATTGTCATAATAAATAGTGGTCTACTTATTCACATCAGGAACCACTTTCAAGTCAATCAAGAATTGGTGGAGCCAGACAGGCTCTTTAATAGCTTCTCATGAGACAACATACTCGGCTTCCATGGTGGAATCAACAATACAAGATTGCTTGATACTCCTCCATATGACTGCCCCTCCTCCAATAGTAAACAAAAATCCTGATATTGATCTCCTAGAGTTAGAATCTGACTGAAAATCAGAATCAGTATACCCAACAGAAATTAAATCCCCTCCAGAGTATACAAGCATATAATCTCTCATTCGCCTAAGATACTTGAAAATATGCTTGACTGTCGTCCAATGATCATGACCAGGTTTTGATTGAAACCTGCTAACTATGCCTACAGCAAAACAAATATCTGGTCTAGTGCAGAGCATTGCATACATAAGACTCCCAATTGTCGAGGCATATGGAACCCTACTTATGAATTGCTCTTCATGCTCATTCTTAGAAACTTATTCCTTAAAAAGTTTGATTTCATGTCTGAAAGGCAATATACCTTTCTTGGAATCTTGTATGGAAATCCTAGACAAGATTTTGTCTATAAAGCTTGGGATAATGCAATCGTTATATTATTTCTATCTCATATGACTTGGATACCAAGAATATAACTTGCTTCTCATAAGTCCTTCATATCAAATTCTTTTGCTAACCATTCTTTTACTGATGTCAATACACCTACATCGTTTCCAATGAGTAGTATATCATCAACATAAAGAACTAGGAAAACCAACTTGTCACCTTTAATTCTTTTGTATACATAAGGTTCATCAAGATTTTGAATAAATCCAAAACTTTTAACGGCTTGATCAAACCTTTTGTTTTAGGATTTGGATGCTTGCTTCAATCCATATATGGATCATTGCAACTTGTATACTCTTTCCTCTTGGCCTTTTTCAATGAATCCTTCTGGTTGCATCATGTAAATGCTTTCATCAACATTTCCATTAAAGAAAGCTGTCTTGACGTCCATTTACCAAATCTCTAGGTCTAGAGATGCCACTATGGATAAGAGTATCCTAATGGATTTAAGCATGGCCACAGGAGATAAGTTTTCTTCATAATCGATACCTTCTTTCTGTGTGTAACCTTTAGCTACCAATCTAGCTTTAAAGGTTTCCAACTTTCCATCCTTTCCTCGTTTCCTATTGTATACCCACTTGTACCCAATGGGTTTTATCCCTTTAGGTGAGTCCACAAGAGACCAGGCTTTGTTTTTGAACATAGATTCAATTTTGGATTGCATTACCTTTTACCAATGGTGACAATTAACATCTTCCATTGCTTTCTTAAATGTATAGAGATCATCATCGTCCGGGGGATTCTCTACAGATTCTCCTAGACTGTTGTATCTCTTGGGTTGTCTACTAACCATCCCACTACGATGAGGAATGGTAGATTGTTGATCTTGTGTTGATGCAGAACTTACAATTGGTCTAGGTTGTGAAACCTCTTGTGGAATTGTATCTTCTGAAAGCTCATTCAGGACAATTCTACTTTCAGGCATAAAATTATTCATATAGCCCTCTTCTAGAAATTTAGTATTTTTTGAAACATATACTTTAAGATCTGAATGACTATAGAAATAATATCCTTTTGTTCGTTTTGAATATCCTACAAATATGCATGTTTCTGAACGGGACTCAATCTTTTCTATCTTTCCTTTTAACATGTGCGCAGGACATCTAAATATCCTTAAGTGTTGTAAACTAGGCTTTCGCCCGGTCCACAACTAATGCGGTGTTTTAGGAACCGACTTAGATGGTAAATCGTTTAGAATGTACATGACAGTTTGTAAAGCATATCCCCAAAAACAATTAGGAAGCGTTGAATAACTCAACATAGACCTAACCTTGTCCAAAAGAGTTCTATTTCTCCTTTCTGTCACCCCATTTTTTTAAGGTGTACCTGGTGCAAAAAAACTGAGAAATTATCACATTATCAATAAATATTGTTGAAACTCACCAGATAGATATTCTCCACCACGATCAGAACTCAAAATTTTTATGTGTTTCTCAAGCTGATTTTCTACTTCAAATTTAAATGCTTTAAACATGTCAAAAGTATCCGAATTATGTCTCATGAGATACACTTAGCCAAATCTTCAGTAATCATCCGTGAAAGTGATAAAGTACTCATATCCACCTCTAGTTTGAATGCTCATAGGTCCACACACATCAGTGTGTATCAATCCTAAACATTCAGTGGCTCTTATGTCTTTGGTCGTAAAGACCTTTTGGTCATCTTACCTTCTAGACAAGATTCACAAGTTTGTAGATCATCAACCTTTAAGTCACTTAAAGGTCCATCACTAGCCAATCTTTTGATTCTATCAAGGTTAATATGATCTAGGTGCAAATGTCATAGGTAGGTTTTATCTTTTGATAATTTTACGCTTTTATGATTATGTTCCGTTGATTCTGTATCTAACAAGTGAGAGATATTTCTCTGCAAGTTGAATAAATCGTTTTCCAATGTACCTTTGCAAATAATTTTTTCATTCTTACTAATAATAAAAGCTTTATTAAAAGTAACCGAATAACCAAATTTATTTATAAAACTGAAATCAAATTCCTCTTGAATTGAGGTACATAATAAACGTCTATTAAATCTAAATGTCTCTAAGAATCTAAATTGATTCTAATATCTCCCACTACACTAGTAGACACCAATGCTCTGTTGCCTAAACACAAGTTGAATTCATTCTCATTCAGTCTCTTTCTGTTAATAGTAAAATTTGGCCAGGGGTCAAAGAGAAATTTTTCACTTACCCCCCACAAGTCAAAGCCCATAATCGACATTCATGAAGCCCCAGACCATAAAGCTACCCCGCAGGAATAGGGAAGGCCAACCCGGCTTCAAAACTATCAGAAAACAAGCTAGACGCGACCAAGACGAACCCCTACACGAACAGTGGAACCCGGGCTTCTCCAGGCCACCTATCGGGGAACCTCAGTTCCTGAGGACGAGCTCCTCAACCACCTCATGAAAGCCAGGGGGTCTCCAAGCTCAAGAGACATTCGAGAGAAGCCCGACAAGCAAAGTGGGCTTCCTCTGGGTTAAGACTTTAGGAGGATAAACTTAACAGTAGTCTTAGACAGAAGCCCGCCAACCTCACCAGAAACCCGTTGTCCCTGCTGGGCATGAAAGAGGAATCACGCCTAAATCTATACTACCTTGGCTACCTCCTAGGAATGTCTACAAGGACACCTTAAGCTCCCAAGGATCACGAAAAATCCATCCCAAGTTTCTAAGAACAAAGTCAAAGCATGGATCTACCTCACTCTATGAGACAACAGGCAGCTAGCTCAGTGACCTCCATGAAAAGCCATGCCGCGATAACATACAAGATCATATCTTTGATTCCGTTTACGTGTGAGTCAAGAGTTTGATTCCTAAAAGGAAACAAACTCATTTTCGTTAACAATATCATCGTGTCCGCCATTTACTCGAAGTCAACAACTTTTAAATAAAGGATCCCGCCCGATAAGGAGGTAACAGATTCATAGGATCGTGGCGAGATAGCAGCACATTCAAACTTACTTGGACCATATATAAATATGGTCAAGCAAGACACAAAAGAAAAAAATGGATCATAGAAGAAAAGAAAAAAAGAGGGGAATGCCTAAATTCTGTACTCAGAACACGACCACCTTTGTTTCCACTATTCGACAAGCACGGAATTGCCACATGCCTAGATCCTAGAGAGACTGTGAGCATACGAGAGAGTGATTTGTATTTCGAAGCAAATAATCAATAATAAAAGCTCTCGTTTACTGTTATAGCGATCCAGTCTCTCGTTTACCTCTTAACAGGTCAGGTATCAACGATACCGACCCCGGCCACCACTTTTGTGGTAGTGGTCTTGAGGGTGTTAATAAGGATTTCTCATCCTAAGCAAATTTCCTGTTAACACTTCCTTTCCTAGAACCCCTTCTAGTTAGGCCAAAGTTACTTTTTCTTCTGTTATTTCTTGACTTTCGTACGGGTCTTAACAGTAGCAACTTTACTAACCATATGAATCTCTTAACCCTTGCATTACATAAGGATTTTCTCGGTAATTTGATCATCTTGCATCAGGCCATGCAAGGCGTATTCCTTATTGTTCAATGTGTAGTCCAACTTGAACAGATCAAAGGAATCCGAAAGTGAGTTAACAATCATGTCAATTTTCATCTTACCATCTATCTCAGCATCATTCAGTTCAACAATGTTGAGATGTGCTATGACATTGATCATGTGATCTTTCACAGCCTATCCAGGTTTCATCCTAAGATTCATAAAGCAGTCACTGTCTTTCTCTTAGTTGTCCTATACCTCATAGCAAACATCTCCTTTAGAGCTATCATTATATCAGCAACAATCTCCATTCTTTCATGTTACTATTGCAACACGTCAGAGATAGTGGCCATAATGTAACATTTAGCCATCTCATTTGAAGACTCTCACTGTTGATACTCATTTCTTTGCTCCTAAGTAGATTCATTAGTTTGGTGGTTAAGGAATAGGCAGAACAAATTTATGTTTTTTTAGCTTGCAACTCAATTTACCTTTTCCATGTAACAAATTTATGTTTTTTTTAGCTTGCAACTCAAAGTATTATTTTTAAAGATGCTGTAGCTTGCAACTCAAAGTATTATTTTTAAGGATGCTGATTAGGGATGGGGTCATGATTTCTTTATAATAACAAAAATTATATAAGTAAACAATCATTATAAAGCACTTTTGAATGTTTATCTTGAATTAAATAAAATAATTCAATCGTACAAATTCAACACCCATAAATGGCACGCCTCCATTGAGAGTTCACACCATTTACTAGTTAGACTAGGTCCCACCTAATTGTTCACATAACAACCAGTGTTTTCAATTTTAGCCTTGTGATTTTATTAACAATAATTCTTGGGAGGATATTAATAAACTCACATTGAGTGTGTTACGAAGTTATCGACCTTCAATATATTCCCTCACAAATATCCCTCATTTGGGAGTAAATATCGTTTGAGTTAATTGTCTAGTCTATCCTTGTAAGGAACTGTCTTACTAAATTCCATTCATGAATACCCCTTGAGGGTTATTACACGAAACATAAAGCTCAATTAAACTTGGAGGCCATAGATGTTCCGAAACACCTTCTCCCACTCAATTGTTTAAGGCGTGTGATCGAATTCCAAAGAATGATTTACCAAGTTATCTAGATGCCAATTAGATACCTAAATCATTCAATCTGTGTTCATACCAAAAGAGATATATGAGTGACACTCATATCCTATATGACATGTTATCAAACAATGACAAACATTGCAATATTTATAAAAATATAAATAGCTACAATTTTGGTTCATCCTAGAAAAGCAAGTAAATTACATATGTCTTGGAGTATAAAAAAAAAACTCATTTCTTAGCGAATAAGTCTTCATGCAACCTTCGTCGTTTGGACTCCCTCGGCTGCCTCACATGGGAAGCGCAACCTTGGCTCCCTCCCATGGGCGTGCGCAACCCACAACTCCATAAAGAGCTGCCATGTGCATCCCATGGTTTCCATAGGGCTGCCGTGCGCAACCCATGCCACAACAATCGTGGCCGTGTGCTCTTCGCACGCACATTTGTTGCTATGACTCGCACAGTCCTAAACTTGTTCTGGTTGCTTCCAATTCTTCAAACCTTCGAGTCTTCGATACTTGAATGTATTACAGTATAATTTTAAAAAAAAAATACTGCAGTTTTTTTTATTACAATATAGTGCATTTTTTTTATTACAATAGCAAAATAAAAAAAAAATTAGCAACTTCCAAGAAGGAAATTATGGCGATGATAGGCCACCCTTCTTGTTACAATCCCAAAATAAAAATACATTAAAATTCTATGACCAAAATTGACCAATAACAATCCACATGTTAAAACATATATATATATTGATACATTCCAAAGTAAATATATATGTGAATACCTAGAGTGTCATATCTTTCTAAAAAATGCATGTATATAATAAAAAAAAAAGAATCACGTATACATACATCAATTAATCAAGGGTACAACTAGGCTCTGATCCTAATTGTAGGAAAAATCGCACAGTGGAAGCGTAAAAATTAGGGTTTGGTATAAATTAAAAAATTTCCCTTTATAAGAAAGAACCTTAACCATAGATTAATTGATGTATAATAAAAGTGTCGTACCTTTTTTTTCGTGACGATGGAACTAGAGTCGAATTGAATCCGTAAGATCTTCCAATCCAATGATGAACGAGAATCACCTAGGAGTGTGGGCACCTAGGAGTGTGGGCACCTTTTCTTTAAATTGTATACCTGATGATGGAAACAAAAAAAATCTTCTTCTTTGTTAGTCACAATAATCCTCCAAGAGAAAAACCAAGAACGTCCGGTCACTTGTGAATTATCAATCAATTTGATTGAAACTCGTGTGAACCTTTATTTGATGTTGTGCACAAAACCCTTTTGATGCAAAGGATACTAGTGTACTATCGAAAACAAAAACATTCCCTCTTTTCTCTATGCTTGGCCGAATTATTCACACAATGAGTTGGACAAAGTTTTTTTTTATAACAATAAAAAACAAATAAAAAACATTTTCTCACACCAAAAATTAAGGCTTGGTCAAAATTATATATAGTAGTATATATAGGTGGCCAAAAATCCTCATAGAAAGAGGATTTCTACTTCACCAATACCACTATCAAAATTTGGATTCAATCCTTTTAAAAAGAGGATTTCTTTTACACTCCAAGACTCCTAATGTATTTAGTTTAGGAGACCTAATCCTCTCCTAAGAAGGATTTACTTGGTGGGCAAGAATTCTATCCTTAGGTGGATTTACTTGATGACCAAGAATACTTTACCAAAAAAAATTCTTTTCTACACCAAAACTCCTAATCCAACACAAATAGTGTATTTATTCTATAACCAATTATTGAATATAATTAAATTGTGACTAAATTAAAACTTCCTAATTTGACCAATTGTCAATTAGAGTTTTAATAGCAATCAAATACTTCCTAATTTGACTAGATAAGTAAATTCATATTATTTATCTACTTATCTACTTATCAAATATAGTATTTGATACTTATCATATTACCAACAATAACATGACAATAAGAGACCTACTCCTACTAGAAAAAAGATTTTGACTTTTAATTAAACAATTAATTAATTAATTAATTAATTAATTTCCATTTAATTAAATAATAAAATAAAAAAACAATATATTAAGCTAATATATTTAGCCTTGCCTCCCAAGACCACACATGGGCATATATATTATTTTTCTTATTTTATTAAATCCATTATTTCTAAATAAAAAGTCCACTTATGAACTAGACTCATTCTTACAAAAAGAAACAAGTTCACATGCCTCAATACAATTCTAAATAGACCCATAAATTGGTCTGGTAGAATATATCAAGTGATCCATGAAAGTTCGTGTGGATTGGGGATCTTGGCGGGCTATCTAAATTTAAGCTCCAATAGACACAACCCAATCACAACCAATAAATGATTCACTAAGTCCGATCTATTAATTTTAGTTAATTCCACTAAATAACTAAAATTGAACTCTTAAATAAAGATAGAATAAGTTAATATTGCTCATTCATACCTTAGACAATCTTAATGGAGAAAGTGTATCCTCGTGAACAATACCAATAATCGTCAAGAGCTCATAGACTGCCTATAGCTCTCCAAGTTACCATATTTACTCATTTGACCACATTTTGAACTTGGATATTTTGACTTGTCTAGAAGTCATGTATCAATAGACACTATTGAAAACTGAACGTTAAGATTTAATATTCAATACCTCAAAACATCCATATGACAATATTCTACTCTCATTTAATAAATAGAGCCACGATGCCCATATCTATAAATGAAGCCCTCTATCGATTAACAAATGAATACCACCAAACTATCGAGGATAGACTATGCTATATAATCGTACTCATTGATAGCTCAAATGATAACACTTGCAACCATAAGTCCATCATTTATCTCAGGATTGAGATAGACTCTCTGATTATCTTCTAGTGAAAACTTTTATCCATTGATGGTTTTAGATAAAGTAATTCACTGTGATCCTATCCAATGCACCTAGTGCACTAGATTCTCTTACCCAAAGACACCACACTTTGATGATTTTAGACTCATCAGAACACATTTTATCCCACTCAAATGCTAGCAAAAGAATTTACAACTTTGACAAAATAAATGTGCCCAACCATTATCTTAAGTTGTGAATATTATTCAAGACTAATTAAAGAATTGTGTCTACCTCATACATATCTAGATGTATGAATAATTCTTCTATTCTCATAGTCTTTTGACCTTATGATTATTTACTTTTGACAATTATAATAATTAAACTATAAATGCTATAAGATTTGTTAAATTAGAAATCACTTTATTAATATGAAAAGATTGTCAAATACATTATTATACTCTTGCTATCGAGCATAATCCCAACAGGAACTCTATGATTATATGAGCAGATTCAATTTATAAGAGCAACATAATAAACCGGTTTCACCAGAAGTCCCATGTACCATATTTGCTCTACAATAACCAAAACTTGTTAAAGAACAAAATGAGCACCACATGTGGTGCATAGGAGATATAAACAAATATGAAGAAAGGATATCATAAACAATGACTGATAAATCTATCACCTAAATAGTATAAGGATGCTCATGTAGAGACATAAAAGAATTCAAAAAGGGTGTGGAAGTTTTCCATAGACGGTGTCAAAAAGTGTTAACCAAAAATTTGTTCAAGTGAGGAATTACAGCTAACAGCCTCATGGCCACTACCTCGAAAAGTTATGGTTGGGTGGGTACCTCATACCTCGAAGATCTTGTATGAATATGAAAGAGGATGGAGCGATAGGTAGGAGATAAGTCATCCCACCCGTCGAGCTTCATGCATACGGAAGAGATATGGGAAGCTTGAGGTTCCCTTGCTAGGGTAAAGGAGTTGATCCTGGTCTCTGGTCCTTGGTATCCGGTCTCCTCTCTAGGTGTCCTTGATCCAAATAGTGAATAAGAAGGTAGGATTGGTGCTCATCGATGATGTTCGTGAAAGAATGGGTCACCCGGTAGCGATTCTTCACCTCTAGGTGCTTTCGATCGGGGTTGGAACCTGTCATGGTACCCGAAGCTCGATCTTGGACCTCAAATTTCTTCATGTTGTTCCCCGGCCTATACAGCGAGTAATGAGGGGGGGTTTTCTAGCTTCTATGTCAGATCCTTGTCTGCTTCCATAGAGAGGGTATATGAGAGCTTATCGACTCCCTTTAGATGGGTCTAGGTAGTTTCTCCCCATCGTGATATGCTACTTTGGCATGTAGATGGGAGGATAAGAGCGCTAGGTCTAGTGGGATGGGAATCTAGCTCAAACACAGGCATACATGTATAATACAAGAGATAAATAGGAGAAAATCAAGTCTTATGTAGAGGGAGGTGGACTGACCAAAGGAGAAAAAGCATCACCAATGATCATATGCTAAAAAACCCCGAGGCAGTATCCAAAGGAAGGGGGCAGACTCTTCCTTGAATATATGTATATATATCAAGCGGTGCTTCTAAGAGCTTACAACAATGGAGAAATAATACAACCATGGTGTTCTGGAGAACTTACAATAGTGGCCAAGTGTTAACCGATACTAATACGTTCCTGGTAAAGGTACACATACAATGATGATGTAGGGAGAACTTAGGCAAAGTATGTAGACTTGCATTGGGCTTGTCATTTTTTGGGGATCAGAGATGATATATCAGATCTCAGATATCAGATGTGTAGTCGATGCTATTACAGGTGTATTTAAACATGGTGTAACTACCTTGGCGTGCAAGTCCAGGACTCTTGAATTGTTCTTCTTTCCTTATTGAACACGATTCTTCATTTAATGTAGTTGATGGATTTGTAACTAATATCTTAGAGAAGATGTGTTTGTTTCCTCTTCAGACTCTTCCTTGTTTTCCACTCCATTAATTTAGACAATCAATTTGTAATCATAGGAGGTAATGATTGAGTTGACTTATTAATGGCGTTATTAAGGAGTTGACTGATTTAATGTTGTTGATTATCTCCATTGATAGGGTTGACTACCTCCATTAATACGGTTGACCTCATTAATAGGGTTGACTACCTCCATTAATACGGTTTGACCTCATATTAATTGGGTTGACCACCTCCATTAATACGGTTTGGCCTCATTAACGGTATCGTAAATGTCATGAAGGTCGACCCTCTCTTCCTACGCTGTTTGGAGGAGAGCTTTGGTTTTGTATGTCACTATGGTGAGATACTTTATGTAGGTAACCTTGGGTAACGCTTGGCCTATCTTGTGTCGAGGTACGTTCGAGTACTGCTTTTGCTACTGGAGACTTGATTTAACCATGTCGAGATCTAAAATTGATCTTGCCCTAATTGTGTTGGCATTTTTTGGTAATGATGGGGCATTACGGGCTTCTTTCTGCTCGGGTAGGTTGAGATTATACCTTGATGAGGCAGGAAGGTATTTGCAAGACAATTTCGGCACCCTAACGGTCTCTTGGTGAGAGTAGAGATGGTAGTATGCTCTAAGAAAGTGTCGCGAGATACCTTGACCTCGGGGAACCTAGGTCTTCCCACGTCGACCTAGCTTTGGGCTTCTATCCTGGTATAAAGAGCTTTGACGTGGTCATGTCGGGCTTTATATTGGTGAGCATGGATGTGTGCAAGATGCTTAGATGGTATATGTCGCATTGCCTTATTCCTGCGGGATCGCATGGTAGCTCGACCTCGGGGACCTTGATATAAGCCCAAATTTAGACCCTTGCACGAAGACTGGAAAGTGAAAAATTCTCCTTTGGTCCCTAGGCAAATTTGGCTATTAACAATTTTTTTTTCAAAAATTGACTTTTTAATATATATATATATATATATATATATATATATATATTACTGTTAGTACAAAACCAAAAATATTTATAAGTTTTTGGTAATAACAGATTTAGGAGAGAGAGTTTAATACTTAATATTTAATCTAATGATTTTGGAGATTTTTTTTTAATAATTTAATTAGGTTGAAGTGTCTTTAGATTTTTTTTTTCTTGTTTAGTAATTTTAGTTCAAGTTAAAATTGTCAATAATAATAAAAAATTGAAGTGTAAATAGATAATTTGTGAATTGTAAGGAGAAACTCTCATTTTAATATTGTATTAATATATTGTATGAGATATATTTATTTTAACCAACTTTATTATTTTATTTAAGGGTAATGTTGAAATTTTCAAAATATATTGATTTTGGATGCACATACAATTTTTAAAGGGTGCAAATATCATCATTCTATATAAAATAGTTATAGCTTCTTTTTTTTTTTTAAAGAACAAAAGTTGAATCTTCTGTCGCTGCAACATTATCGAGTGTGTATATATATATGTAAAGTAAACAAAAAACAAAAAAAAAAACAAAAACAAAAACAAAAAGGAAAAAAACTACATTGATCTAATGTTATGAGATTGGTCTAGTGGAAAATTCCTTACACTTGCACCACGATATTGTGGTTTCGAGTCCTCCCCCTCCCACTCTCCCTCCCTCTCCCTAAAAAAAACCTCGAATTAGTATAATACTTCAAAAAAAACCCGATGTTCTCGTAAAGTAGGGGTTCAAAAAATAAATAGCACTTTTTGGAGGTGACATTTCAACATTGTCACTATTTTAATAACTTATATTTAAAAGGCACCTATTATGGTGAATGAATAAAAATACCTCAAATAGTTGTTCTATCAGAAGCTTTCATTCATTTTTTTACAGTGAGAGTTATGAAATAGAGAGAGAAAGTTTCGTTGAAACTCAGGTGCTACGCAGACACATTAGGGGGTCGAGCTCGCAGGGGTCAAGCTGCCCGGTCAGCTCGCGGGGGAGGGGGGGGGAGGGCAATGCCCCTAGAGCTTTTTTTTCTGGTCAGTGCTTCAAAAAAAAATATTCTCGATCCTTTGAAAAATATGCTCGATTCTTTCAAAAAAATCCTCGATTCTTTCTAATATATGCTCGAATTCGCTACAAATATACTCGATTTAACTAAACCTAATTTTCTAAAAACAAATTCTCGATCCTTTGAAAAAAATTCTCGATCTTTGAAAAATATTCTCGATCCTTTGAAAAAAATCTCGATCTTTTGAAAAATCTTCTCGAACATTTGACAAAAATTCTCGATCCTTTAAAAGAAAATTCTCGATCCTTTGAAAAATATTGTCGATCTTTTGAAAATAATCTCGATCTTTTAAAAAATCTTCTCGATCATTTGATAAAAAATCTCGATCCTTTAAAAAATATTCTCGATCCTTTGAAAAAAATTCTCGATCCTTTGAAAAAAATTCTTGATTCTTTGAAAAATCTTCTCGATCACTTGACAAAAATTCTTGATCCTTTGAAAAATATTCTCGATTCTTTGAAAAAAAATCTCGATCCTTTGAAAAATTCTTGATCCTTTGACAAAAGCTTGATTCTTTCAATTCTTTCAAACATATGTTCGATTCTTTCAAAAATAAGCTTGATCATATTAAAAAAAAATGCTCGATTTGACTATAAATATGCTCGATTTAACTAAACATTATTTTCAAAAATAAAATGCTCGATCCTTTGAAAAATAAAATGCTCATACATGTTCATACAAAGACCGGACAACAAATCATAACAAATGGATACATTGTTAAACCACACAGAAATGTTTAAAAATATATAAACGAATATCACAAATATAGGTTATCTTCTTTTGCAGAATCTGAAGAGATATAAGTTTTTTGGAGAGAGAGGGGAGTTATCGTTTTCAAAGTGTAGATGGAAACACGATGAGATTAAAAAATAGATTATTTAAGGGCAATTTGGGTAGTTCACCATAATAAATGTCTTTTAAACTTAAGTTATTAAAACGGTGACATCACTGCAACACATAAAAAAGGTGACATATCTCACCATTTCCACAAATATTAACCGGGTCTTGTAACTTCAAAATTATTCAATTGGAGAAATTCATTAGTTAAAATTCCAACATTATATAGCTTTAATTTTAGGCTAGTCTTGCAACTCTCTAAAGTGGAGACTCCAAATTCAATAATTTGTACAAACTCGAATGACTTAAAGTAGTAGAACTTTTAGTTCAATACTTCTATGTGAGGTTGTTTTCTGTCTTTATGGTTTTTTGGTTTTCTCTCTGAATCTCAGAAACCCTAGGTGACAGTAGCTTGGATCCATTGGGATCTCTTTTTCGCTAGCTAAGAATGTAGCCAGGGGAAAAATGAGGAGTTCAAATGATGAATGCAAAAGAAGCGGTCAAGTTGTGCCAGGCCCTAACGCTGAAAGATAAGGATAGGCATTGAGACCTTTCTAAACGAATATGAAGGAAGATGGGGAGAGACGATTGGGATACAGATTGGTAGGTAAATTGTTGTCTAACAAAATACTCAATAAGGATGTTTTCTTTATGATGCATCCTAAAATATGGAGAACGGTGAAGGATGTTGAGACTAAGATAATAACTAGGAATACGTTCTGATTCACCTTTAGTGTGGATGACCGACGACAGGTACTCCAAAAGGGCCCATTGAGATTTGATAAATTGTTTATAGTGCTGGTGGAAATGGTGTGGAATGGGGATGTCCAAAATATGAGATTTAATAAAGCAGCCTTCTGGGTTCAAATCCATAGGGTTCCTCTTTTGTGTATGACAGCGGAGATTGGAAGGTTTGGTGAAGCTAAGGAGATCGATGTAGATAAACATGGCGGCTGTGTGGGAAACTATATATGAGTCAAGATGGTGATTAATGTGACTGTTCCTCTTCAATGAATTCTACATGTAGATGTCATAGGGGATGGTAAAGAGATTGCGATGCTTTTAAGGTATGAGTGACTTCCAGAGCATTGTTTTCAATATGGGTGTCTGGATCATGCGGTTAAGGAGTGTCCGGATGGTGGCTATTGCGATGGAAATACCGATTATGATTTGATGTATGGGGCGTAGCTGAAAACCTTTAGTCCTACTAAGGGTGGTTAGTTCTTGTTAAAAAGGGAAGGCAACCAAAATAGGGAAGGAAGTGAGGGTGTCATTTTCGAAAAACAAAAATCATCGATAGCTCGTGAGGTGGTGCGGCCGTTACGGTTAGAGAATGATGGACAAGGAAAGGGAAAAGCAGTGGCTGATGATGATGGTAATGGTTTGTGTCAGAGAACGGTGGTGATAGAGGTGGATAAAGGTAATGTTGACAATCCATGATTGGGGGAGAAGTGTTGGAGTTGTATGTAATTAAACATGTATATTCGTATTAAATACATAAGCATGAATTTGTACCTGAATTTCCTGAATCCATTGAATAATCAAAGAAAACCAACCTGAAATAAAACAGAGAAAATAGTTAAAACAATAGAGAGTATTCTACTCTCTACTCACCTTTCTCAGTTTGCCTAATTAAGAGACAAATCTGTAATACGTTCTTATATGAGTGAGAGTAGGGACCCTTTATATATAGTATAACTTTCTAGAATCCTAACCCATAAAGGATTCTCAAAACCTTAATAGGATGGCTAGTCCTAATAGGAATACTAGGCCCACACATATACAATAACTCATACCATATCCTACATTTATTTAATGTAGCTAAGTTGCACCGAGCCCAACAAATATTGATCACAATCAAACGGGCTTTTTCGGTCAACTCTCACTTACTTAAACAATCCAATCAATTCGGTTTTTCATAAACATAAAATATAATGACATATGTTGCTCACAATTTTATAAGAACCTTACATTCTCCCACTTGAACTATATAGACATTATTATTTTAGATTTAAAAAATCATTTTAGAAAATGACTCTCCGAATTGACAAACAATTATATGTGGCCATAAGGAATGTTTAAGAGAGTAACACCTTCATTTTCCTTAGTCCAATAGAACATCAAGTATCCAACTACATAGATCATTACATCTGTAATCAACATAAGACCATATGTAATCAAAATACCCTTAGCTCTACCTACCCGGGTAAAATGGTATGTATGTGTGGTATGGAAATTACATGCAAATGTGATCATCATGCCTATTTCCATATAGGTCCCACTTCGTATAATACGAAGCAGCTTAAGACGAGCAAACTTAATGTCTTAAGCATTTTACACTCATTGGCCAAACACTTTGACCATGAGTTCAACCTCCCTTAAGACGGGCAAATCCTTCTGTCTTAAGTAATATTCATTCATCGGTAGAAACCGTATACCTTATGAGTGAATTGCCCCCTCAAAACCAAAAGCTTTGAGATATCCTGCCACAAAAAACATACATGCACGTATATCATGGCAAATAACATACATATACAATGCACAAATATATTCTCGAGAATAAATAAAATTTTATTAAACAGAAAACTGCAGTTAATTTAAAAACAAAACATAACTCTCACTAATCAAGCATATCATAACTATCTACCAACCTCATACGGGTAACATGCCCTTTAAAAACCTTCGGAGATAGTCCCATGGTTAGGGGATCAGCTATCATCTCTTCCGTGGCAATATGAATAATAGAAGTTTGCAACTCTTGAACTTTCTCTCTAACCACAAGATACTTGATTTCTATATGTTTAGACCCAGAAGACCTTTTATTGTTCTTAGAGAAAGAAACTGCTGCGGAATTGTCACAATAGATTGTCAATGGCTTAGAAATGGAATCAACAATCTGTAACCCTGAAATGAAATTCCGTAACCAAACTGCTTGGATTGTTGCCTCATAACATGCCACAAACTCAACTTGCATAGTAGATGAAGTTGTAAGTGTCTGCTTGACACTCTTCCACGAAATGGCTCCATCAGCCAACATAAACACAAAACCTGAAGTGGATTTTAGATCATCTGTACAACCAGCAAAATCTGCATCTGCATAGCCAACAACTTCCAATAGGTCTGAACGCCTATAAGTGAGGATGAAATCCTTTGTTCGCTGCAGATAACGCATGACTTTCTTTGCTGATGTCCAATGATGAATGCCAGGATTACTTTGAAATCTGCCAAGTACACTAATTGCAAAAGCAATATCAGGACGTGTACAAACCTATGCATACATCAAACTGCCAACCGCAGATGAATATGGGACATCTTTCATTTGAGAACGTTCTAGCTCATTCTGGGGACACTGTAGCTTCGTAAGTTTATCTCCTTTCACGATAGGTACCTCACATGGGTAACAAGCACTCATGTTAGACCTCTCTAGTACCCTATCAATGTAAGCCTTTTGAGATAATCCAAGCAAACCACGTGACCTATCACGTTGTATCTCAATACCAAGGACATAAGAGGCTTCCCCAAGATCCGTCATTGCAAAGCTACGAGATAGAAAATTCTTGGTATCATGCAGCAACCCCAAATTATTGCTGGCGAGCAAAATATCATCAACATAAAGTATAAGAAAAATAAAATTGCTCCCACTATCCTTGAGGTATATACAATGATCCATCGAATTTTCAACAAAACTATATGATGTAACGACTTCATCAAATTTCAAATACCATTGCCTTGAAGTTTGTTTCAGACCATAAATGGATTTTTTGAGCTTACAAACCATATGTTCCTTTCCAACCGCCTAAAAACCTTCAGGTTGCATCATGTATACATCCTCTACAAGATCTCCATTTAGGAAAGCAGTTTTCACATCCATTTGATGCAGCTCTAAATCAAAATGAGCAACTAAGGCCATAATAATCCTAAAGGCATCTTTCGAAGAGACAGACAAAAAAGTCTCGGTATAATCAATACCTTCCTTTTGACTAAACCCTTTCGCTACAAGTCTAGCTTCATGTCTCTCAATATTGCCTTTAGAGTCTCGTTTAGTCTTAAAAACCCAATTGCATCCAATGGGCTTGTAACCATCAGGCAGTTCAACCAAATCCCAAACACGATTTGTATCCATGTATCTCAGTTCATCGATCATAGCATCCATCCATTTTGACGATTGATGACTCTAACAACTTGATCATAATTCCTAGGATCGTCATCCACTCCTAAGTCAAAATCATGCTCCTGTAAATAAACAATATAATCATCAGGAATGGTAGATCTTCGGACTCTCAGAGATCTCCTTAAAGGAACATCAACAACTGTTTGTGGCTCATCAATGACTAGCTGGGGTTCATCAATAGCTGGCTCGGGCTCATAAATAACTGGTTGAGGTTCAACAACAACTGGTAAGGGCTCATCTTCTTATTCAGATAGAAAAACATCATGATGCTCTAAGAGAGGTGGTATGATAACATCCAATGAAGTAGAAGATGTCGGATCACCCGATTTGTCCTTCTCAAACTCAAAATCCTGAGTTTGCATATTCTTCTCAACTTCATAACCTTCCTCAAAGAATACAACACGTTTAGACTCAACTATCCTCATAGAGTATGTAGGACAATAAAATCTATATCCTTTTCATTTATCCGCATATCCCACAAAAAATGCACTAACTGTCTTAAAATCCAGCTTTTTCAAATTAGGATCATAAGGCATCACTTCCGTAGGACATCTCCATACTCTCATGTGATTTAATTTTGGTTTTGAACCAAACCACATTCCAAACGGAGTCTTAGGCACAGATTTGCTGGGAACTCTATTAAGAATGTAAGTTATCGTCTTTAATGCATCACCTCATAAAAATTTAGGAAAAGAACTCGTACTGATCATACTTCTTACCGTGTCCATTAATGTACGATTCCTCCTTTCAGAAACTCCATTCTGTTCAGGTTCACCAGGCATAGTGTATTGAGCACCAATCCCATATTCTTGCAAAAACCTCACAAAGGGACCAGGATTTTGACCAGCTTCACCATACCTACCATAATATTCACCCCCACGATCAGATCTAACACATTTGATCTTTCTTTCTAATTTCAATTCAACCTCAGCCTTATATATTTTGAAGATATCTAAGGCTTCAGATTTCTCGTGAATGAGATAGATATAACCATAAAGTGAGAAATCATCAATAAAAGAAATAAAATATTTATATCCACCAAGTGCGGCGGGTGAAAATGGCCCACATATATCGATATGGATAATTTCCAACAGATTTTGACTTCTGGTAGCCCCTTTCTTTTTAGCTCTTGTCATTTTACCCTTTAAACAATTAACACAAGACTCAAAATCTGAAAAGTCAAGTGAATCAACAATACCATTTATCACTAATCTTTCAATTCGGTCTTTGGATATATGGCCTAAACGTTTATGCCATAGCATGGACGAACAATTTTCTCTCTGCGTTTAGATCCAATGGTAGAAATTATCACAGCAGCGGAACGAGAACATTCACCAACTAAATCAGTATGTAAATTCAATTTATACAAACCATCACACAAACAACCAGAACCAATGAGAAAAGAACCCTGATAAAGAACAAATCCTTTATTAATGAATTCAAAACGATAGCCACTAATATCTAACTTAGAAATGGAAATCAAATTACTTCTAAGAGAAGGAACAAAAGCAACATCAACTAAATCTAAAAACTTTCCTGAAGCTAAAGGTAATCTAACAACTCCTATAAACTCAACTAAAGCCTTCTCTCAATTTCCCATGAAAACAACAGCATCTTTATCCCTTGGTTTCCTTTTGCTTCTGAAGCCCTGAAAAGAATTCGTAATGTGAATAGTAGCTCCAGAATCAACCCACCACGAATTTAAAGGGACATCAACCAAATTAGATTAAAAACATACGCGAGTTAAAGGGGTACCTTCTATGTGTTTCTTAAACTTGAAGCAATCCTTTTTCATATGGCCTTTCTTGTTATACTAGAAACACTTGCCTTTCTTGTTATACCAGAAACACTTGCCTTTCATGTCATCATCCTTAGCCTTAATGAACCCATTAGTCTTGCCAACTTTCTTTCCATGATGAAACTTCTTATCCCCATTGAACTTCTTATTACCCTTGTTGATGTGAGTAACCATATGAGCACTTTGTTTCTTACTTTTACGAATAGTCTCTTCCTCTTGAACCACAATTGCAGTCATTTGGTCCAAAGTCCATTCAGCCTCTTGAGCATTGTAAGAGGTTTTCAGAACATCAAACTCACTTGGAAGAGACTCAAGGACTTGCCATACAAGGTGAGAGTCAGATATCTCAGTATTCAAATCCCTTAATTTCATGGCCATATTAGTCATCTTCATAATATGCTCACGAACATCACGGGTACCATCATAAACCGTTGTCGCCAGCTGGCTCAAATACTTTCCCCTCTCAGCCTTGCTTTGCTTCTTGAACTTGCCACTCACAGCTTTAAGAAAAGCTTTTGCATCCTTACATTTTGGAATACTCTTCTTAATGGTTTTGGCAATGGACAAACGCATGATCATCAGAGATTTCCGATTAGACTCTTTCCACTTCTTTCGATAAGACCTCTGTTTAGCAGTACTCTCATCAGTGAGTTTATAAGGCTTCTTCTCACGTAACGACGGGTCTATCCCCCAAAGAGCTAGAACAACAACGAGAGTCTCTTTCCATTCCTCGAAATTAGTCACATCCAAAGGTTTAATACCATACAATTGTAAAGCAAAGTTGTTGACATTGAAAACTGAATATCAAAACAAAGGATTTCATGCATATAAGATAACAGTCAAAACATTTATAGAAGTAAAATTCAACATGTGATTAGGCAAAGATCACTACATTCTATAAATGAATTCCTCAAGATGATGAACCTCCTACGGAGAAGAACATCACCTATCACATGTGATAACCCTCTTACAGAGATGATTAAAACATGTATATAGTTTCCATTATTGCAGTTCTATTGATGAATACCTCAAGATGATAAACCTCCTACGGAGAAGAACATCACCTATCACATGTGATAACCCACCTACGGAGATGATTAACACAAGTATTTTCATCTTTCAAGTTCAAATTTAATAATTGATTACCGACGAATATCTCAAAATCTTTAATGATTAGTCATTACGTGAAACATAATCATCCAAATTACGAGAGTATTCAATCAATTATTAAAACTATCAAATTAATAATTGTCAGCCAACTAAATTCTCAAAATCGAAATGATTAGCCACTACGTGAAAACATAACCATCCGATTCACGACAATATACAAAACAGATTATTAATTCAACAAAATAATAGATATGAAAACTTAATGATTAGTCTACTACGTAGAATTATAATCATCCGAAATCGCAAAGATTATCAACTGCACTTTTTCCCAAAACCTCTTTTGGAAAATTATAAAAACTGCTCGTGATTTTGCTAAATTACATAAAGAACCCTCAAGAGTTGGCAATTACAAATCAACCCCTGAATTTCTTAAAAATTACAAATTAACCCAGTAAGTTTTGATAATTATGAATTAGCCCTAAAACTTTTCAAATTACAAAGTGACCCATAAATTTTTATTAATTATAAATCGGCCCCAAAACTATTTTAAAATTGCAAACTGGTCTAGTAAGTTTTGGTAATTGCAAATTTACCCCATAATTATATCAAAATTATGAAAAGGCCCAAATTAATTACAAATCAGTCCCTCAAGAATATCAAATTCTCAAAAATTGGCCCAAGCAAAATCAGCCTTCTGAAAACCCTAGGACTGTAATTCACCGCCGCCTCTACAGTCCGTCCATCGCCTGAAGCAACATACGGCGGCCCAACCTCGATCCACAAGTCACGGATCTCAAACGAAGAAATCCCGGTGTGGATTGCAATCAATTTGCCTCCAAGCGCGAGTCTTGGGCGATCGATTCGCGTGGTCGTGGGTCTAGGACGATCGACTTGGTTCATCGGCGAAGTGGATCGGAAAAAGGAAACGATGGGTTGGTGGTGATGTGGACCAAGTTTGGGTATGACCCAAGAAGGAGGCAGATGGGTCTGGTATGGTGGCGTTGACCACGATCGGCACTGGTGATCTAGTTTGAGACCCAAGAAGAAAACCCAAACACTGGTGATCGAGAACATGCCCATATCTGGGTTGATTAAATCTTAATCCTAAATACTTGTTCATCCTATCAGGTAATAGATTTCTATCCAGATACCGATCATCAAACAACAATTTTTTTTTTTTTTACGGATTCAACATATTGAATATTGTATCTAGATCAGTAAATGAATAATAATAAGAATTCAGTATTCATCCTATATAAAAATACGAAGGCTCTGATACCACTGTTGGATTTATATGTAATTAAACATGTATATTCGTATTAAATATATAAGCATGAATTCGTATATGAATTTCCTGAATCCATTGAATAATCCAAGAAAACCAATCTGAAATAAAACAGAGAAAATAGTTAAAACAATAGAGAGTCTTCTACTCTCTACTCACCTTTCTCAGTTTGTCTAATGCGGCGACAAATTTATAATATGTTCTTATGTGAGTGAGAATAGGGACCCCCTATATATAGTATAATTTTCTAGAATCCTAACCCATAAAGGATTATCAAAACCCTAATAGGATGGTTAGTCTTAATAGGAATACTGGGCCCACACATATACAATAGCTCATACCATATCCTACATTTATTTAATGTAGCTAAGGTGCACCGAGCCCAACAACCGAGCCCAACAAATATTTATCACAATCAAACGGGCTTTTCCGGTCAACTCTCACTTACTTAAACAATCCAATCAATTCGGTTTTTCATAAACATAAAATACAATATCATATGTGCTCATAATTTTATAAGAATAATAAGAGAAGACCTTAGAGATAGGATTCAAAAAGAGAAATGTACGGTTTGCAGAAATCTTAGAGATTGTTTAAATATAAAAGATTTGGTTTTGTCTACTGAAGGGAAATGGACTGGAAGTCAGCCTGGGATCCCGTAACGTTCAAAGGATGAACACGTGCATGGAAAGTTAAATGAGACTAGCCAAAATATGCCTAGTAAAGAACTTATTTATTAGGGATATTAAGATTTTAGTCTCTTTAGTTTGTATTTATCTAGGTTTGATCCACTAGTTTTTTGAATTAATAAATTTAGTCCATTAATTCTTTCACAATACTGAATCTAGTCTCTACCGTCCAATTCCGTTAGTTTTTCGTTGATTTCCGTTAGATCAACAAGGGTATTATGGGAATTTTGATAAAAGCTTTTCATTAATAAGGGTAAAAATTGTATTTCATTTAATTTTAAAAATATATATATATATATATATTAAAATAATTAATATTAAAAATTAAAAATATAAATTAATTTTTTAAAAAAGACACAAATACCCTTCATAAATACATATAATTACACTTGATAAATTTATATAATTATATATCTATCCAAATAATAATTAAACAATAACCCCAAAACTTTAGGAATTAAAAAATTGACCCCAAAAAAGACACAAATACCCTTAAAAAATACATATAATTACATTTGATAAATTTATATAATTATATATCTATCCAAATAATAATTAAACAATAACCCCAAAACTTTTGGAATTAAGAAATTGACCACAAAAAAGACACAAATACCCTTCAAAAATACATATAATTACACTTGATAAATTTATATAATTATATATCTATCCAAATAATAATTAAACAATAACCTCAAAACTTTAGGAATTAAGAAATTGACCCCAAAAAAGACACAAATACCCTTCATAAATACATATAATTACACTTGATAAATTTATATAATTATATATCTACCCAAATAATAATTAAACAATAACCCCAAAACTTTAGGAATTAGGAAATTGACCTTAATCCCATCCTCACACTCTCCAGATCTCTTCATCTCCCTCACAGTCTCTCTCCCTTGTTCAACACCATCACCATCACCATCACCACCACTACCACCACCACCACCACCACCACCACTACCACCACCACCACCACCACCACTAAAAACCAAATGATCCGAAGCACCAGCACCACCAATCCCTCTCTCCAGATCTCTCTTTTTCTCATTCTCTATCTCTAATTTCTCTCTCTAGATTTGGTGATTTCATAGAAAACATGCTCGTGAGAGGCTGGAATGAGTGGGAAACGAACCGAAAAACTGTCGACCGTCGATCTGGGCAGAAAACGGTCGAAAACGAGGTCGAAAACTGTGTAGAACAGTCGGGTTTCACGTCGGGTCACCGGGTCAAGAACCAGGTCCGGGTCTGGCCGACGACGGGTTGCTGGCTGAGGAAGACGATATGATGTCACGCTGATGTCGAGTTGATGCAATGGGGTATACTTAACAATTTCTAGGGTGAACTCAGTGGCCCAAGGTGGCTTGTTTTAGGGTGCATTTAGTTCTGGGATGGGGTGCACTTAGCAAGCCCAACAGCCCACTTCATGAAGGGCATAAAGGTCTTTTCACTGGTACCAGGGGCAGTATGGTCATTTTGTCCTCTAACGTTGTCAATAACCGAAAACTGTGACAGAAGGACTAAAGTTAGTAATTCAAAAAACTAATGAACCAAACCCAGATAAACACAAACTAGAGGGACTAAAATCTTAATATCCTTATTTCTTATATAACCGCTGATGTGAAAAATGATGGGCCTTTTAGGTTTGATGGCCAAGAGAGTCAAAGTATGTCGAACAAACAAGTGGGAGTACTAGTGGGCCTACAGCTTTGATGGGGCCTAGTCCACTCATAATTGAAATGGATGTTGATTATGGGTTTATTCTTTCAAGAGGGGTAATCAGGTTGGGAGACTGGTAAGTGAAAATGATGGGCTGAGGAAGGGGGTTATAATTGACAATGAAATGATGGCTGAGACACATTTGGGAGAGAGGAATGGGATCGATGGGGAGGAAGGTGTTAACAAAACTATGATTGCAAATATTACTGACGGGTCACGAGGATGCTTAGATGATATATTGGCGGATCGGTCTCTACCGGCCTACCGATCACCGAAAACCTTACTTTGGAACGTCCGGGCTATAAGGAGCTCTTGGATGTTCCAAATCCCACTGAAATTTAACCAAACTTACAACGAGATATTTTATTCCTCATGGAGACTAGAACTGATCACGTTTTCTTGGAAATAGTTCAGTAAGGGTTGGGTGTGCTGGGAAACTAGTAGTAGATTCCGTTGGGCGAAACAGTGGACTGTGTCTTTTTTGGATGGATTCTATTAATATAAGTTTATTGTCGTATTCAAAGTTTCACGTTGACGCTCAAGTTGTGTCCCATATAAACAGTACGTGGAGAATGACTGGGTTTTATGGGCATCTGGATGCATCACAACATTACCATCCGTGGACCTTTCTCTACCGGTTACATGCAATGTCAAGCCTTCTGTAGGTGTGCGCCAAGGATTTTAATGAAATCCTTGATGATTTAGAAAAGTCAAGGGGTCTTCAGCGGCCTAGATGGCAGCTTGATAATTCCGTGTTGCACTTGATGATTATGGGCTTCAGGATATAGGTTTTTCGGGTCCACCGTTCACATGGTTTAATAAGCGAGAAGGGCTACGATAATCCAGGAGAGACTTGATCGATATGTATGCAATTTTTAGTGGAAGAACTTGTTATTTGGAGCCAAGGTCAGCCACATGGAATTCTGGACATCCGATCATAGGTCGATCTTGATAGACTTTTCTCCTCTTAACTTTTCTAGTATCCAGTAAGGGAGCATTCTCAAGCCGATTCCATTTTGAAGAATGTTGGGCCAATAGGGAAGAGTGTGTTGATCTCATTAAAAATGTATGGGACAGTTTAAGTGCGCAACAAATCATGCACGGCTTGGTGGGGGGAATTAATCAATTTACAAACAAGTTAGGTTAGTGGAATACTAAAAATAGAAGGGGGATGAGACAAGAGACTGCTAGTAAGCAGAATGAGCTACGGATGGCATCAGACTCTATCAAGACAGGTTCATGGCAGAAGATTTGACGGATTGAGAAGGAATTAGATTTTTTGCTAAAGAAAGAATAACTTATTGGAGGTAATTTCAGAGACACAGTGCATTTATTCGTGGTCGCTTGATTTTGGATAACTCCTTTGTTGGCTTCGAATGTATACATGCACTTCGGAGTAAGAAAAAGGGTAAGAAAGGTTCGTAGATCTTAAACTTGACATATCGAAAGAGTACGATCGGGTTGAATGTGATTATCTCGTTGGTATGATGAACATGCTTGGTTTCTCATATTCCCAAATTAATCATATCATGAGGTGTGTTAAGTCAGTTTCCTTCTCATACTTGATTAACGAGGAGATTTGTGGTTCTTTGAAGCCTTTTAGGGGTCTTCGCCGAGGGGATCCTTTGTCCCTTTATTTGTTCCTTGTTTATGCGGAGGGTCTCTCATAGCTGATTTTAGCTATGGAAAAATCTAGACAGTTTGCAGGTTTTTGTTGTAGTAAATGTGTGCCGAAAATTACCCATCTCTTTTTTGCATACGATAGCATAGCGTTTACGTGCGTTTCTCTCAAAGTTTGTTGGGCTATCAAACAGGATTTGGAGAAGTATGCAAAAGCGTCGGGGCAAGTAATTAATTTCCAAAAATCCACTATGTGTGTGAGTGGTAGGGTTCCTCGACATAGAGCGAATAATTTTGCACGAACTCTTGGGGTGCAGTTGGTTAGATGTCACGAAAGATACCTTGGGTAGCCAAGTTTTGCTGGGCAAAATAAGAGGGAATTGTATGATAACATTTGAGATAGGGTGTGGGATCGTGAGAAGGGTTGGCAATGAGAGGTAAAGAGGTTTTATTGAAAGCTGTCATATAATCAATTCTGACGTATTTTATGTCCTTATTTAGGCTGCCAAAATTATTGATTGAGCATCTTCATATGTTGAGTGCTCGGTTCTAGTGGGGGTCAGAAGAGGAGAGGAGGAGAATTCACTGGTTCAGAGGTTTGAGATTTCGGGACTTGTCTTTGTTTAATAAGGCCCTTATATGTAAACAATGCTTGAGGCTATTGTTTAGGCCTAATTCCTTGGTTGCGAAGGTTCTAAAGCAGTGTTATTATCAAGTCTCTTCTATTTTGTAAGCAGATTGTGGGGCATCGAGTCTGTTCCTCTAGAGGAGTTTTATATGGGGTACAGAGTTGTTGGATGTGGGTCCTCATTGGCGAATTAGTAAGGGTGATTCGGTGCGTATTTATAAGAATCGTTGGCTACCAAGCCCGAGGACCTTCAAGGCTATTTCACCTCTTGTCTTGGGTGAAACGGCTATAGGGCATATATTGAAGACACCATCTGGGCCTGGAATAATAGCCTTACTTGTGATTGTTTTTTTTTTTTTTTTTTCTTCTTCTAGAGGATGCAGACTCGATTCTTCGCATTCCATTCTCTTTTTCTCAGGCTGAAGATTCGCTTACTTGGCATTATGAGAAGCTGGGATCCTTTTCGGTTAGAAACGGCTACCATCTTGGGTGTGCCTTGCTGTCGAATCCTAGTTCTTTCAGATTGATTGGTTCCGAGTCCTAGTGGAAATTCCTTTGGCGCATTAAAGTGCCTTCTAAAACTAAAATGCTGATGTGGAGAGCCTATCAAGATTGGCTTCATGTTATGACTGTTCTGGCGAAACGGAAAATGACTATGCACAACATGTGCCCACTGAAAAATACCAGACTGAAGGCGATAATGCATGTACTATGAAGTTGCCCTTCTTTGAAGGTGGTTAGGACTATGTGCCCGTTTGTGAAGGGGGTTTGAGCTACTAATAACACCTAGTTTTTTGACTTTATGTTTGCTTGCAAAAACCAGGTGCTTTCTAAGGAGATGGAACTTCTCTGTATGGTGATTTGGAGTATTTAGTCCATACGAAATGGTAAAATGCATAACTCTGTTTTGCTCCATGATACAGATATTGTCCCATAGGCCGGTTTTTACCTAGCTAATTATCGACGAGCAAACGGTATGAGTGTGGTGAGTAATAGGGATCCGAGTGTGGAGGCTTCTCTTTGGAGTCCTCCTGCGGGATCTTTTAAAATCAACACCGATGCTATGATTGATGCAACCAAGAAGAGAGTTGGGATTGGAATCATTATTATGGACTCACCTGGGGCTGTCATGGTTTCAAGTGCTTAATCAATTTCTGTAGGTTATGATCCTCAGATTGCGAAATCTGTAGCGGTGTTCAAAGGTATCCAGTTTGCTCTAGATACAGGATTTTGGCATTGTATTTTCGAATTAGAAGCTCAGGTGGCAGTGAACCTCATTAATACCAAGTTTGTTTTACACTCTGATGTGGGGCTAGTTATTAGCTTTTAGATAAGTTTCAGGAGTGTAATGTGAGGTTTGTTCCAAGGAGAGCTAATAAGGAAACTCATTGCCTTGCTAAGTTAGGTTTGGGTTCTGGTTCAGATGTTTTCTAGATGGAGGAGGTTTTGCTTTTTGTGGTTCCAGTGGTCTTGAATTGGGTGATTGCCCAAACTATTTGTAATCCTTCTTTTATGATATTAATTTTCCTTAAAATAAAAATAATAGAACTTTTACTTTCATATAAATTTTATAGACAAACCATTTAAAAATATATATATATATAAACAAACAATTGGACTTAACATGTTCTCTAAGCTTGTAACTAAATAATCCTTAATTTTTTAGTCTTTATAAAATCCCATTTCTGCTTGATTAGACACTAATTTTGATTAAAATTAAAGCTAACTGAACGTCACCCGATCTGTGTTTAATTCATTAGTATTTTACTTATTCCATTCCACTTATCAAAATAAGAATTTTTTTTGTTTAAAACAAAAGTTTGTTTTATATATATATATATACACGCACTAATGCTAGTCAATCTAAAAATTTAGTACAAATTTCAATCCAAATAATATGTGGTAAGTATTTTTGAATTAACCCTGTACTTAGTCATATATATATATAATTTATTATAAAAAAAAGGGTGGAAAAAGTGCAAGTAAAATTCATATAAATTTTAATCTTAAGTCAAATTAAATGTTGGACCAAAATTCTAATTTTGAAAATCCTGTAATTATTGTGAAAGATAAAAATGGTAGAATCTAATTATCTCCACATTTATTTGTATTAAATGTGGCTGATACTCAATATGTGAATCATGAAACAACTGTCAATTCCGAAGTGGAAAAATTTGGGTTTCAAGATGTTAACCCAATTCTTCAGTAAGATAATTGGGGGATTTTATTGAATAAAGAATCTCCACATTTATTTGAATTAAATGTGGCTGATACTCGGGAAGTAAATCAGAAAGCAACAGACAATTATGAAGTTGACAAATTTGGGTTTCAAGCAGTTGACCTAATTTTTCATCAAGATAATGGGTATGTTTTATTGAATGAAAATTCTAATACTAACAATTATACAGGAGGAGATAAACTAGGAAATAACAACTATGTAGTTAACTTGGAGAAAATATCATAAGACTAAGATATTCGTATTTCAAATTCTAATCATGGTATGATACGACAAGATATGAATTTTGAGTCTAACAATAATTGGATTCCTATGGTGACCAAATCAAAAAGATAAGTGAAGTTTAAAATTTTATCTAATTCCAAGTCTCAAATGAGTAAGGGAATACATTTTATCCCCCCAGAAGTTGAGACTAAGATTCGCTCTGATTCTACGACCCAAGAAGAATTAAGCCTTGTCGCTAATTGAACCGCACAAGTAGGGGTGGCAACGGGGCGGGTCGGAGCCGCCCCAAACCCGAAACCCGGTTTTCAATGTTCGCCCTAAACCAGAGCCGTAGCCCGACCGGGTCAAAAAAAGCTGCCCCAAACCCGATCCGAAAGGGTTGGGGTGCCCCAAAACCACCCCGTTTGACCTGTTTTGTTTACGTAAATTTGAATTTAATATAACACAATAATTATGTTTAGTAAACATTAAATTCATACGTAAAGTATAAAATACAAATTCCAAAATGATTTAAACAAAAATACAAAATACATACAACATATATATATATATATTACTGGTCAAACTGGGCAGGTCGAGGCAAGACCGCCCCATTCCCGACCCGGTAATCCAACCGGGTCAAGAAATTTTCCCCAACCCCGCCCCGTTACCTATTTTTTTTTCTGCTCCAAACTTGCTCCAAATGGGTCGGAGCCCCGCGAGTTTGGGGCGGGTCGGGGAATTTTGCCGCCCCTATGCACATGTTGAGGCAGAAAGGAATGATTGTGCTCGTCAGATGGCTAAGCTTAATTAGTTTAGTTCATGGTTTTTTATTCTTCGGTCGAGGCTTACGTGTCCCACTTCTTTCGCTTTTCTTTTATTTTCGAATGGCGATAATGATACCCTCAAAAACTGTATCTACACCACTTTCGTAATCACAACTATCAAATTTTAAAAAAAATTCTCTAATTTGTAAATACACCTCACTTAATGTCAAAAATACCATTTCTTTAATTATACTGTATTGTATTTTTGTAAGTACACAACACATATGACTATTATTATGTTTATTATTATTTCAAATTTTATTGTTACCTTTAGTTTTCTTACTATTCTTTCTCTTCCCTACTTTTCTATTCTTAGTTTTTTCAAAATCAAACTCTATTTTTCATAAAAAAAAATCAATTTTTAAGATTTTTTTTTAGAACCACTTTCTGTTTGAGAGAATTGTAGGGATATAAGATTTGTGTAATATCCCAAGTGATGTGGAAGTAGATAGGTGTTAAATGATATTTAAAAAAAAAAATAGGTTTTCGATGAAATTGAAGAACATCTAATAATTTTTTGACAAGAAAAGCATATAATATTGATAAATAAAAAATATAGATAATATAGTTAATTTAACAGTATATTTATATACATAATGATTTTGTTCTTCTAATAAAAATTAATTTAAAACTTTATTTTTTCACAACCAAATTTGTCTCATGGTTTTGTTTCATTTTTCATACTTAGCAGTCAATTTATATTTCCTTAAAAGAGATTGAAAATATATTTAAAAAATAATCTCGGGTTTATTAAAATGGAAAGAGTTTTTATGATATATGTTAATATCCAACAATTAATAGGAAAACGATTTATAAAAGATTAAAATAGGAAATAATTAATAATTATTGGTGGGTGTACTAACAAACAATTAGTCTTCTTAGTAATTTTACATAAGGGTATTATTAGATTTTTAAAAACATACTAATTTAATGTGTACATACAATTTTTAAAGGGTGTAAATATCGTTACATTTTTTTTCTTGTTTCTCTTGTTTTTCTTCTTTTATCAAAAAAATAAAAAATAAAAAATAAATGTTTGATTGGTTTGAAAATGTGAATATATGTTAGTGTGTTAGTTGAAATGAGAATGTGTAAATGTAAGTGTTTTGAACCCGATTTTGTGTAATCCGTTTTTTCTTGTACACTGAATTTTTTATTTTTTATTTTTTATTTTGAATGGTCTTGTACATTGAAGTTGAAGCTCTATCATTCTTATTAAAATCAGAATTTTTGCTTCAATTTGTTATCATATAATTTATTTCCATGTTATGTCATTTTTGTTTTAGACATCTTTGCAATATGCAATAGAAGATTTTTTTTTATATATATATATTTTTCATATACTATCACTACAAGAAAATTGCCCTACAATGACAACAAATATTTGTCACTATGAATAAAGAAATCGTCACAAAATCAATATTGTGATAAAAAAAATGTCATTGTCAATTTATCACTTTTGCCCCATCATGAAAAGTATTTATGACAGTTTTTAGGTAATTGTCATAAATCATAACTTTTAGTGATAAATTATCACTTGACAAATAAAATTGTGTCACTATATTAGTATTTTGTGACAATTAACCATTTGAAAATTTTAACACTATACACATTTTTAGTGACTATTTATTGTTTAAAAGGTATCACTATTCACAAATCTAGTGACAATTAATCATCTTCAAATTAAGTCACTACTGGCAAACTTAGTGACAATTAAATTAACCATATAATAATTGTCATTACAACATAGACTTAGTGACAATTAATAATATGAATATTAAGTCACTATATAGATACTTGGTGACCAATTAATCGATTGTCAAAATTTAATATAAATTTAAATTGTATAATATATATAAAAAATATATATATCATCCATTAAAATACACCTAAAAACTAACAAAATATTGAATTGATACAAAAGTAATCCAACATCTTTCAAAGTCTATTAATAATTAACACATGTAAACCCGGCTAGTCTAAGTTAACATAAGTGTTAGGTCACACCCTATAACTTACAACTACATAGCCAAAATCTTGAAACTTCTGAGGTCTTGATTGTAAATATTAGAAGTCAATGATCCACTGTCAGTTGTTAGGTAGCTAAAGAATCTTTAGGTTTTGCAAGTGAAACCTATATACATGAAGATATGAAGAAAAAAATAGTGTGAACAAATTAAAGTCACCAAAATTGTTATATGTATATTTTGTCGAATGTACACGTCACTGACAGGTAGGATAATCCCTTAAAAAATTGTCAAATGGATATCCAAGTTGGCATCTAGAAGATATCATTCAAGATATCATAAAGGAATAAAAACCCGAGTAAGTCTGAACATGGGTATTCAGCACGTTGTGTCCTACTCGGGACATAGTACTTAGCACGTTGTGTCCTACTCGGGACAATATGGGAAATCTGAATAAAGAAATCCAGCACACGATTCATACGTAGTCATGCTCAAATACATAAGACATCCGAGTTTCTAGAAGAATAAAACGCCGAACAGGAAATAGATTCCAACTCAAGCAATAACTCAGTTATTCTAGAAGATTGCATGTTGATTAAGAATATAAATCCTAAATCAAATTGTACAATTAGAGTCTCCCGAAGATTCAAATTCAACTCAAAGGATCTCCAAAATAGGAAAGAAGATAAAGAAGACTCCAACAAGCAACCGATCATAATACAAATTCTTTTCCTTACCCGTACAACAAGGATTAAGGTTCTATGCATGTATAAATAGACCCACAATTCCATTGTTAAAAGAGATAGAACGTGTATACAGAAAAAATCACTACAAGAGAGAGGCAAAAGAAATCGAGTGGTGTAATTCTTCATTTAAATAGTGGATTTGGCTTGGTTGTGTATTCAGCCACCCATGAACGTTTCTCCGATCACCGGAGTTTTACCACGTAAACTCATGTCGTTATTACTCACATTAAATTCTTTCTCTTTCTCTTTTTGACAGGTCATAACGAAATTCAACGTTGTTGACTTTCTCACCCATCGAGAAATCGACGTCAACAAAAATAAAATTAAGGAAAAATGTAGCAATATTGGCAAAACTTAACACAAATATAAATTAAATTCTATAAGTTTGATTTTCAAGTATAAAACTTATTGAAACAGTTAATCTATTCGTTTTTATATAAAGTCCTCCATAATATTTAATCTATTCATCTTCATATAAAGTCCTCCATAATGTTAATCTACTCATCCAGCAAAATATTGATTCTCATATTGAGTGTTTGAACTCTTTTCTATGAATTGCATGGCAAATTATAGAATAATAGTTTAATTGTATCAAACAATTGGTTGTTCTATAAGTAACATTTTATCAAACAGATAGTATGCATAGAAAATATTATGACATAAAACATTTTATCAAACAGTTAGTATGCAAAAAAACTAATATGACATATTATTGTGGAAATTTAAGAACAAAAAACTATAAATCGTGAAATAATAATAACGAGTTCCTTAAGTTAAAGTTATAAAACATCCCTAAACAAATATATATATATATATAATTCTACATTAAAAAAAAAAAGCATACATTATTCGAAGATACTTTCAATTTATGAAACTAGAATTTGAGATTCTAACCCTGAAAAATAAGTAGCAAAAATCAAACCCTAAAAAACTGAAATCAAGAGAAAGTGAAGCACAAGAGTTTTCTTTCAATGCTCCATCAAACAATTAGTTGTTTCATAAGAATCATTTTATCAAACAATAGTATGCATATAAACTAATATTGACATATACGGTAGAAATCTAAGAAGAAACAACTATAAATCATGAAATAATAATAATAGGTTCGTTAAAAAAATTGAAAACAAATTAAAGTTAAAAAAACATCTCTAAAAAGATATATATAATCCTACATTAAAAAAAACATACCTTTTTGACACTTTCAATAAATGAAACTCGGATTTGGGATTACGACCTTGAAAAACAAGTATAAAAAAACAAACCATAAGAAAACAAAATCAAGAGAAGCTTATATATTTCTATCTGGATAAAATTTTCTCTATAATCTTGGTATCAGATGAAACACTGTTTCAAACCAAAAAAGTGTGTTATGGAAAAAAAGAAGGAAAAAAAACATCGTATGATTGTGATATTTTTTTATGTGGCTTTTTAAATAATGTTATAGGGATTTTTCGGTAGTATGACATGTCAGCAAAGATAGCGGATAATCTGTAATATATGGCAGACCACATCATCAAAAAAGAAAAACAATCTCTAGTGATTGACGAATGGTCGGATAAACCGATCGGGTAAAATAAGCATGGTCAAAAAGGTCAACTGGTCAACATTTGACCAAGTCACAGTTGATGTTACTAGACGAGCAGTCAGACTGAACCGATCGGCCAAGATAGGTTTAAACCTAATCGGGTAATAAAATCGATCGGGGAAAGGGACCTAGTCGGGATAAGAAATGGTCGGCCAAGAGAGGCTCAATAAAGACAGTAACATAAGTTCTACTACGACTCAAATACGAAGAAGAATGATCTTACTCAAACAAGGAATCTAGAACCACATTTCAATAAGGAAATATTACTATTTCCTCCTACATATCAGAGATTTCAGATCAAGCAATAATTCAGCTCTTCTAGAAGATTGCACACCAATCAGTAAACAAGTTCTAAATTGACTACACAACTAGAATCCTATGAAGATTCTAATTCGATGCACAAGATCTCTGAAATAGGAAAGAAGACAAAGACGACTTCAACAAATAACAAGTCTTGATTAAACACTACCACTTTTCCTTATATGTATAACAAAGATTAGAGTTCTATGCACATATAAATAGACCCATAATCTCATTGTAAAACAGATACAACAAAAAAAGATACATGAAAAGACAGAAAAACATAAGGAGAGAGATACGATAAAAAAGAGAGGAACAGTGGGTGTAATTATTCTATTCATAGTGAATTTCTTCTCACCGTCACTGGCAACCGTGGATGTTCTCCGTATTGGGGTTTTACCACGTAAACATGTGTTATGCTTGATTAATCTTTTATTTTCTAATTTTCTATATTATCATTCACAAATACAAATAAATTGTATCACATCCACGTGGAGGAAGAGGCTCTGATTATTCAACCCTAGACTGGTAAAAGCTTCAATCTACTTATGTGTTAAGGTTTGGCGGTTAACTTTTCACGATCCAAAAATCACCGTTATCAATTAGCGTTAGAGGGAGGGGGTAAGAACTCAACTTCGAGAAACCCTCATGAACAGACCATAAAGAATTTTGATATGGATTCTACTTCTGAAACACCCTAACAAACAACAATTGGAAACACTAGGGGGTGGATCATATGCAGTACTCGAGTAGGAGGCACGGTCGCGACAAAATTTAGAGGTAGGATATTGAATGAGCAGTTTTCACAAAGCTTCAATGTGCCCGTAATCTGTCTGAAGAATTGATTTCCCATTCCAACAACTTACAATACAAAAATCAACATAACTTGTGAAATTTCTGACCTTCAGGCACTAGAGTGAGTATAACTCCCTCTACAAAACTCGAAAATGCAAACTGTCAAAACCACTGGAAACTAGGCCTCCAACAATTTACAAGGATATAAGATCCGCTACCTAGTTCGGTTTGTGCAACTTTTGGTGGCTCCCGCAACACTGAAGTAGGCAACTAGTAGAAGATTTCTTGATCTGACCATCAATCACTCAAGCAGTCATATCTTCCTCCATGGAACTCGGATTTGTAAACCATAAGAACCACTGGAAAATAGACATCCAAGGATTTCCAAGAATATATGGTTTGTAGCCTAGTTCATTCTGAACAATATTTGGTGGCTCCCGCGATATTGAAGAAAACATATCACAGACAGATTTCTGATATGACCAGTGAACACTAAAATGGGCATATCTCCCTTTACAGAAGTCAAAATTACAATCCATAAAATCCATTGAAAACTAGACACCTAGATATTTTTGGAAATATATGGTTCGTAATCTGGTTCAACTTGTGGAGTATTTTATGGCTCCTGAAACATTGTTAAAAGTGGTTTGCAGAGTATTTGATATCTCGACCACCAGACGCTAAAAAAGAGATTCTCACTAGAAAGTACAAAATCACGAGTCGTAAATTTTGCTATAAACTAGGTAGATAGATCTTTCTAAAGATGTGTGATTCATAATGCAATTCATCCCGATGAATATTTGACGATCTCCAGAATGTTACAGTTTGGCGTAGATAGGTGTCCGAGGACAAGTTTACCTTGACAAGTGTCAGAAACCGATCCCATCTTGGTATAGAACACCTAATTTCAATTCTCAATTGAACCCATTCAGCTCTTCGTCAATCCAACTATGAAGGATCCAATAATAAAGTGACTTGACTCCAAGTTCGGTAAGTGGCCGAGGTAAGCCAATTTACACAAGTCCAATTTTATGATTTCATTAATGTATTACGCAAATAAAGAATATATATTCGTCTATAATGATTAAATATTTATTGTCTAGAAAAAATTACCACGCTCATGACATACATAGCTTAATTAGCATTTAATTGTTTTGGGCAAACGTTTAAATCATTTAAATAAAGCGATAAAATTGATTCAATATAGTTAACACTGTTGTGATCTGTTATGTACATATTGTTTGAAAATAATTATAGTCTTTTATAATATCTTTCGAATAAGTGTTATTTAATTAATTAATCAAAGACTTCGACCTTGATAAGAAGCACTTCCGAAAGCGTTTATGGACATTGTCAAAATCATCCGGACACGGAGGTACGTTTTCGCTTATTTGTTATGTTATTTATTAACATCATATTGTATCTCAATCAATAGTTCAGTAGAATGCCTAGTATTTATTTATTTTTATTTAAAGTACCATAAATTTGCTACAATTTGTTCAGAAACAACACGATCTATGCATGTTTCTCTTATACACAATACATAATATGCGTGCACAAATCTATGAACATGTAATTCGTGCTTAATTGGTATATCTAACAACCTTTATGGCTCTTACAATATGTTATCTATTACAAATTTATAGGTGTCAAATTTCGACAATAATCATTAATAGTGCTGTTAGCGTTGATTTCTGGATTTTGTCAGAAAAGCTAACAAGGATTGGATGTCGGCTATCAATTCAAAGAGAAAGAGAAAGAGATTAAAGAAAGTAATCAAGACACAAGTTTTACGTGGTAAAACTCCGATGACCGGAGAAACGTCCACGGGTGGTTGAAGGATCAACCAAGCCAAAGTCCACTATGAAAATATGATGTTTACAAGCTCTCAATCTCTCTTTCTTCTCTATGTATTTTTCTATTGCTTGCTGTCTATCTCTCTTTGGCGAGATTATGGGTCTATTTATATGTTTATAGATCCCTAATCTGTCTTGTACAAGTAATGGATCTTTGTATTTAATTACAATTATTTACTTGCTTGAGGCTGATTGTCTTCTTTCCTGTTTCGGAGTCTTGTATTGAAGTCGAACGGGATTCTAGTAGTGCAGTCCAATTTGGACTTGTTTTCTTATAAGAATGTGGTCTTTGTAAATAAATAAAGTTGTTGCCGGATTGATAGCCCTTCCAACTCAGTATTATGTTCTCTTTGGGATTCCTTCCTAATATGGATATCTTCGTGTATTTAATGACCTAATCCATATGAACTAAACACTAAGCTTCTTATTCGGTTTTCTTCATATTTATCCCAAGCAAGGATAATACCGGCAGGGCTCGAGTAATATCTTTCGAGCCCGAGTGGAAGTGTTATTTAACCAGTTCCGAGTATCGTTAACAGATCCCGAGTAGGTTCTCATTCAACATCTGCTTACTCGGGTTTTTCTCTTCTTCGGCACTGTCTTGTAGGATATTTTCTGAATGCCTATTTGGATGTCCACCTGGCAATTTATCCTTTTTGTTTGATGACGTGTTCATCCGATAAAATTTACATACAACAATACCCCTTAAAATATTTTTACCGAATAAAGTTTCGTTTCGGGCAAAAGTAATTTAATCATCTCAATTTTTTATTTGTGCCAAAGTAAACGTCTTATCATAATGGCGTGTCTTAATAGTAACCCTGCAATTTTGATTCACCTCCTCACGCGAGATCTTTAATGATGGCGACGTTTTGAAGTTCTGACGGCTAGGGCTAGTTCTTGTTTTGACAAGTGTCCTTCGCCTCTTCGTTTTTCGATATTATTTATGAGAAATGATTTTCACGTCTCCCCGGGTGCCGTCTACGTCATCAAGCTTCGTCACAGGTTTTTCCCGCCTTGAGACCCTAGGGTTTCATGTCACCACCCCTTTAAATTCTTCATTGAGTTTGCGCTGGTTTATTCTCAAATTTTTCAGCAACAGAAAAAGAAAATTCTCTGAACCCGAATTTCTCTAAGCAGAAAGTCTCGATTCTCCGTTGAGGATCATTCACCATTTTATTCAAGGTTAGTTTTAATGAAGCCCTCTTCCCTTCAAAGTCTTTTTAATATCGCTTTCGACGCGTTAGAACGCGGGGATTTCCAATTAGTTTCTTGCATTAGAAGATTATTGGGAGAAATCCCTGCTGATGAACCTCCATTTTTAGAAGTTGATGTCTCGGGACTTCATCACGACGTCACTTTTAGCCCTGTATCGAGTTCATCTAGTACTGATTCTGATATTTCTGAGCACAGGGTAACTCTTCAAAGAATGGTAAAACATCAAAGTAGAAGCGCAGTCCGTAAACACGACTCGGGCGATATTCTGATCAGGGAGAAAACTGTCAGCGAGAGGGAAGTTGATGAGGCGTGTAAGGCGTCTTGCCTTACGTTTATTGCTGACCGCCTGAGAGGGTTCGACACTGAACCGAATGTTTGGGGCCAGTTGAAATAGGGAAGTATCGCTCCCGATTCGACATGACCGACTCTGTCACTCTGGTTCCTGCGGAGGATACGGTTGTGTGGAATCCTCCCCCAGGCATGGTGGCGATTTATGGCTCCATGCTTTGTTGTGGCGTCACTCTTCCTTTTCAACCATTTATTGCTTGGTTTTTTACTGAAGCAGGAATTGCTCGGGCTCAGCTGGCCCCGAACAGCTACAGAATCTTAATGTGCATGTGGAACATGTACAGCCGGATGAACCTTTCACCATCGTCCCTAAATGAAATCAGGCATTTCTTTACATTAAGGCAGTCGGGCAAGACGGAGACTTACTTCCTTATATCTAATCCTCCAAACTGCTGGGTTCCCGAGGGGACAAAAGTGAGTCGGGATGCTGATATTTCTGACGACCCTAAAAAGAAGGATTTTATATAGGGGTTTCCTATGTCCAACAAGTTCTGGAAGAACAATTGGTTTTTTGCCGGAGGGAGTGTCAGACTGGAAGTCACCCTCAAATCCGGGGATTCTCGAGTGGTGCTGAAAGTCCCTTGGTTCTTCTGTTCCCCTTAGGTATGGAACAAGAAGAGTATCGATTACAATGATGGCGAGCTGACCAGACTTACTCGGGCGGCAGTTCGTACACCAGATAAGAGAAGCTAGTCGTATCTCTTTGTTGAGTTGAAGATGATTGAGGTCGGCTTCTTCAGAAAAATTTGGGGCGAACGCAGATGATGTAAGTGATTTTTGCAACTTTTTCCTTTCAATGTTATATATATTTTGTTTTTTTGCATTTTGACGTGGTTCCTTTTTTCTAGTGTTTGATACGAACGTCGTCTGTAATCTTCAGGCTCGTCAAGTGAATTCAATCATTCAGGCGAGTTGGAAAGAGGCAGCTCGTCAAGATGGTGAAGGCATTGCCCCACCTGAGTCTGATGCCGTTGAGGAGCAGATTCTCGAAGATGTCCCTGAGAACGTTTTTCAACCGAGGGTTGGGGAGACTAGTGGTCAGAGTGGCCCGATTGATACTCAGCTACCTGTCGATGGGCAAAGGCAAAGTGAAGGTGTTGGTGAGGAGCCTGCAGAGCAGACTGACACCGGTGATGGATGTAATTCTTCCACGGGACAAGTAGCTATGGGTCCCAATTTTTTTAATGCTTTCCAGAATGACACTATGGAGGATCCCACAGCTGATCTCAGTTTCCACCGTTCTCAGGGTAAGAAATGGAAGACAATCAGCTCTCCAACTTGTCCTCTCAAGGTTCCTCGAGTGGTTACTTTCATCTATTCCAGCGATGAAGATGCTGCAGATGAGATCCCCCCGAGCGTTGGTTCTGGAACGTCAGAAGATGCGGCGGCTTCAAAACCGGATAGGCTTCCATTGCCCTTGAGCTTGGAGATCTGGGGTTGAACCATCGGGGGTTCCTTTATATCCTTCTCCCCAGGACATGCTGCGAGAGATGTCCTCTGGTCAGGCATTTATTGGGGGAAACCGCTGGAGCAGTTTTCTTGATGGCTCGTTGACCGAACGTCTTCAAAATGTTTTTAATGGCGCATCTTATGTAAGCTACCTGGCTTTTTTAATGTTTTGCTAGTCTGCTAGATTTCTAATCGTAATTCTTTTACAGATGGTGGTCGAATTTGCTGAGCTAGTTCAGACGCAGCAACATCAAGCTGATCGAATAAGGCATTTGGAGGCTCAGCTGAAGGAAAGTGAGGAGGGTCATGCTCTGGCCGAAGTGGCTTATCAGTAAGAGATTGGCTCTGTACAAATATTTGTCGACCATTGTCTGGCGAAGCAAGTTGAGGTTGAGAAGAAGGCGTCTTTGGCAGAGGAGAAGGCAGCATCAATTTAAAATCTCTTATCCTCTGCCGAAGAATCCATGCTTAAGGCCGAGTAGGAGGCGGAGCAGTTGAGGCCGGAGTACGAGCAAAAAATTGAAGACCTGGAGCGCCAAGTGTTGACAGTTGAATCCTTATCCCGAGAGGCCAGGCTGGAACTTGAAGTACAAGAGGTGGATCGCTTTAAAAGATCCCCTGCTTATGATGCTCTACTCCTTCGGAAGTTTCAGCGTGGGCTAGTTTCAGTTGGTGAGTTCTTTAAAGTTAAGAATAGGGCGACTGAGAAGGCCCAAGCCAATTGGGAGCTATCAATCAAACATCATGTAGACCGGTCCTTGGACTCTTCAGACTCAGATAAGGGAATGGAGAGCTTACTGCAGCAGCTAAGGCAAATAGCCCCTTCCCATGCACTTAGAAATTCCGTCTGAACACTCCCTCTCGATCTTTTACGCTAGTCAAGAGTCGGTCGAGGGTGTGGTACTAGATGTTGGGCCGGTCCCGGGTGAGGATTACAGCCAATGGATGGATGATACTGCCGACACTTTTGTTTGGCCGTCTAACGAAAGCATGCTCCGTGAATACGAGATGGTGCTAGACCCGAGTATCGGTAAAAGCTCGAAATCTTCGCAACCTTAATTTTTTTAAACTGTAACCATTCTTTTAAGAGATTAATAAATTCTATCTTATTCTGAATTGAATGGTTTTGATCTTGTTCATTGCTGATTGTTGCCGAGTGTTTTATTAAACTGGCTGATGTTTGGGTAACTTAACCGAGTCTTATTAAACCGATCGTTACCTGAATAACTTAGATGCTAATTACCTGAATAACTTAGAAGCCAAGTATCTTATTAAACTGGCTCTTCAATGTTCGGGAAACTTAACCGAGTATCTTATTAAACTGGTTACCCGAATGACGTTAATTGCCAAGTATTTTATTAAATTGGCTCTTCGATATTCGGGTAACTTAAACGAGTATAGTATTAAACCGATTGTTACCCGAATGACTTTAATTGCCAAGTATTTTATTAAACTGGCTCTTCAAGGTTCGGGTAACTTGACCGAGTATCTTATTAAACCGGTTGTTACCCGAATGACTTTAGTTGCCAAGTATCTTATTAAACTGGCTCTTCGATGTTCGGGTAACTTAACCAAGTATCTTATTAAACCGGTTGTTACCCGAATGAATTTAATTGCCAAGTATCTTATTAAACTGGCTCTTTATTATTAACCGAGTCATCTTAAAACAGACAAGTTTATACTTGTGTTTCATACCCGGTTGCTACTCGAACATTACATCAAGGCTCACCATGATCATATGTTCGAGTCATTACGCAATACCAAGGACGTCTCCCCAATTTTTATGCGCAAGGGTTTGCCGAATCGTTGAGCTCTTTAAATAAAAATTGCTCAACATAGCTACGCATTTCACCAGAATTTCTCCCGATAGCGTCCCGAGCATTTTTCCAGAATCTGGTGCATCGGGTTTGCCTTTTACTAAGGTCGATTTGACTTTGCTCGGCTGGCATGCTCATTCGAGCTTCTCCGCCCATTTAGGATTTGATGGTCCCGAGTATTCTATTTACATGTTCTTATTATTATGCTCTTCCATATGCTCTTCCATATGCTCTTCCATATGCTCTTATTATCATATGCTTTCTTTTGGAAATCCCGAGTAATTTTTATTTATCACTGCAAAATCAACAGATTTAAATACCACAGCTAATATTTATCCTAACTAATATTGTCCTGACTAGAAAAAAGAACAAAAAGAAGAAAAATAATTTAAGGATAGAAAATCTTTAGATATTGGGCATTGCATGGTCAGGGTAAAACCCCTCCGTTGGGTCGTGCAATCCAATACGCTCCATGGCCATCTATTCCCTCGATCTTGTGTGGGCCATCCCATTTATCAGCGAGGGAACCTGCATCTTTATTTTTTATGTTCAATGACACCTTCCTGAGTACCAGGTCTCCTAGCTGGAATTTCCTGACCCGAACATGAGAGGTGTAGTGGCAAGCTACTCTTTGCTGATATGCCATATTTCTTCTTCGGGACTTCTCCATTTTCTCTTCTAGCTCATCCAGACTTTGTAATAGCATATCAACGTTATGTTCTTCATCGAATAGCCTGACCCGGGTGATGCATACGATGTTTCTATGGGGATAACAGCTTCTGTTCCGAATGCTAAAGTGTACGGGGTCTCTCCTGTTGAAGTCCTTGCTATCGTTCGGTATGCCCATAATACTTTGGGAAGATTTTTAACCCAACTTGTTATTTTGGCATCTAACTTTGCTTTGATAGTGTGCTTGATGATTTTATTTACTGCTTCTACTTGCCCATTTGTTTGAGGGTAGGCCGGTGTAGCATAGTAATTGGCAATCTGATATTCCCTACACAGCTGTCTAAATTTTAGGTTATCAAATTGGGTGCCATTGTCAATGATTATAGTGTCTAGAACTCCAAACCTATAAAGTATATTCTTTTTCACAAAGTTTGTGATGTTTGCTTCTATGATATGCACTAGTGCTTCAGCTTCTGCCCACTTTGTGAAATAGTCAACAGCTACTATGGCGTGTTTTGCTCCACCCCCTGTTCCAGCTGGCATTGGGCCAATCAGGTCTAATCCCCACATGGCGAATGGCCTTGGGGCTGTGAGGTTTCTGAGTTTTTCAGGGGCTGCCGGATATCGTTGGCAATTCTTTTACAAGTATTGCAACTTTCCGACCACTGGTGTGCATCTGAGAAAAGTGTAGGCCAATATTAGCCTTGCCTGAGCAACTTGTGTGCTAAACTTCTACCCCCAGTGTGGTTTCCGCAAACTCCTCTGTGGATCTCCTGAAGTATTTGATGTGCATCTTCTTCTAGTACATATTTCTGGAGAGCTCGGGAAAACCCTCTTCTGTATAATTCTCCTCTAATCAAGGTGTACCTTGCTGATCGATACCTGATGCGCTTTGCTAATATGAGATCTGGGAACGCTCATTCTTCCAGGAACCTTTTCAGCTGAATCATCCAACCATCTTGCGATGTTCAGATTTCTAAAATTTCTAAGTGCTTCAGTTCAGTTGTACTCGGTGTAAGGAGATGTGCGACCGGAATGGTCTTCGGTATGATTGTGGTTGTTGCTGATGCTAGTTTAGACAATGCGTATGCCTTTTCATTTTCCTCCCTGGGGATCTGAGCAATCTTGTATTCTTTAAATTTTTGGAGGAGTTGTTTTGCGATGTCATGGTAGGCTATCATACCTTCATTTTTGGCTTGGTACTCATCCATGACCTGGTTGACAACTACCTGTGAATCGCTGAATATCTCAATTTCATCTGCCATGTGAGCTATGCAGACTCTGAGTCTAGCTAATAGCGCCTCGTACTCGGCTTGATTATTGGTTGCTTTGAAATCAAATCTCACGGCACATTCAACATCATCTCCTTCTGGAGTGCATACTACGATCCCTGCCCCGCTGCCATGAGTGTTTAAAGAACAAACAACATACAATTTCCATGGGAAATATTTACCCAACATTCTTTTTGCTTCTAGGTTTGGTTCTGTGAACTCCGCTATGAAGTCTGTCACAGCCTGTCCTTTGAGGGATGTTCTGGGGACATAATGAATGTCGAATTCACTTAGCTCGATTGCCCATTTGGTAAGTCTTCCTGAAAGTTCTGGCTTTTGTAAAATTTGTCTTAATGGGCAGTCGGTGAGAACCTAAATTGTATGGGCCTGGAAGTATGGTCTTAGCCTTTTTGCTGCTGAAAACAATGCTAAGTCCATTTTTTCTACCGGTGAGTACCTGGTCTCAGCTGGTAGGAGTGCCTTGCTAGTATAATACACTGGTTTCTGCACTCCATCTTCTGTTCGGACAATGACTGAGCTTGCTGCAAGCTCGGTTATTGACAGATATAACTGAAGTACTTCCCCCGTTTGTGGTTTTGAGAGTATTGGGGCCTGTCCCAGGTACTCTTTTATTTTTAAGAATGCCTGCTCGCACTCTTCATTCCATTCTAGTCCTTTCCTTTTTTTGATTATTTTAAAGAAAGGTGTGCACCTGTCTGTAGCCTTTGAGATGAATCTTTCCAAGGAAGCTAAACACCCTGTTAGGCGCTCACTTCTTTTAACGTTTTTGGTGAGGTCATTTTCTACAGGGCTTGGATCTTCTCGGGATTAACTTTGATTCCTCTTTGGTGGACTTGAAAACCCAGGAATCTTCCTGAAGGGACTCCGAATAAACATTTGTTCGGGTTCAACTTCATTTGGTATCTCCTTAGGACATCAAATGTTTCTTGGAGGTCCAGGGCATGCTTATCAGCCGAGACACTTTTAGTCAGCAAGTCATCAATGTACACTTCCATGTTCCTTCCTATTTACCGAGTGAAGATTCTGTTGACCAGCCTTTGATATGTAGCACCCGTATTTTTCAAACCGAAGGGCATTACTGTGTAACAGTATAAACCCTGATCTGTTGTGAAGGCTATTTTTTCCTCGTCGGCCTTGTTCATCCTGATCTGGTTGTATCCCGAGTAGGCATCCATGAAGCTGAGCAATTCGTAGACTGCTGTGGCATCCACCAGCTAGTCTATCCTTGGAAGTGGGAAGCTGTCTTTTGGGTATGCCTTGTTCAGATCCGTAAAATTTACGCACTTCCTCCATTGCCCATTTTTCTTTTGGACGATGACTACATTTGCTACCCATTGAGGGTAGTTGACCTCTCTAATTGATCATATAGCAAGTAGCTTTTCCACCTCTTGTTTGATTGCCCGACTCCTTTCGGGATTGAACGATCTTTTCTTTTGTATCACTAGTTTCACATTCGGGTCTACTGCGAGATGGTGAGACATTATTCGAGCATCTATCCCGACCATATCTTCGTGACTCCAGGCGAACACATCTTTATACTTTTTAAGCAGATTGGTGAGGTCTTGCTTGACTTTCCCTTCCAGGTTAGCCCCGATCTTGACCTTCTTATCTGGTTCATCCTCTTTTAATGGATCAAATTCAAATGATAAGAATTCTCTGGGCTGACTTGGTTGCGTTATGGTGCACCCTGTTCAACATCATTTTTATCTTTGTATACTGACAAGTTTGCTCTTCGGGCTATCTCTTGGGATCCCTTGACTACCCTGACCCCCTGCTCTGTCGGGAACTTGATCATTAATACATAATTGGTTGTCACAGCTCTTGTTTTATTCAGGAATGGTCGACCCAATAATGCATTATACGGCCAATTGTCTAAATCTACCACCACGAAGTCGAGTAGGACAGTTCTTTGGCATGGTGCCGTTCCAACTTTTACGGGTAGCTTGACCGTTCCGAGTGACCTTACCTCAATCCCACCAAACCCTCTGAGTGGAGTATGGAAGGGCTGTAGATCTTTTCGGTCTAAAATAAGTTGATCATAAATGGCTACATTGAGAATGTCTGCTGAACTCCCATTATCTATCATGATTTGCTTGACTTCCCGATGACCAATCCGGGCACTTATGACCAAGGCGTCATTGGGCCGAATATCGACACCATGGGAATCTGCCTCAGTGAATACTATCGGGTCACATCCTTCCTTTACCCTTTTCGGGTATGGCTCAACCGAGTTCACGTCAAAGTTATTCCGTGCCACTATTGCTTCTCTGATTTCCTGAGTTCGTTCTTGGTTGCTTTTCCCAGTAGATGGTCCTCTAAATATTGTATGTATTATCTGATTGGCTTCGGGACTGGCTCTTTGATTTCGACCAGGGTTGAGATCAGCCTTAACCTTTTTCTTAGTTTCTGATCTCTCATCTTTTTTCAAGATTACATCCCGCATGTGTCCTTCCCGAATAAGAGTCTCTATGTAGTCTCTGAGCTGGTAACACTTCGAAGTCTCGCGACCTGTTTCCTTGTGAAATCTACAATACTTGGTTGTATCTTTTTGGGCAAACTGAGACTGTCGCCGTGGCTCTTGCACCATATTCTTCTCTTCTAGGATGGCCAGGATTTCCTCTTGTTTTTTTCCGAAGAGGGGTATAATTGGTGTATCTGCCTCGGTACTTCTCTGTGGATTGTTCAGCATTACGCCCGTTACCCTCGTCTTTGCATTTCTCCTTACCGTTTCCCTTCTGTTTGCCTTTTTGATTCTGCCCCTTGGATTCGTCATTCTTCTGCTCAGGCTTTCCTCCGTGCATGTAGCTTCCTCTTGTAGCTAACTCTTCTTTCTCGGCTAGTGCGTATCCTCCCGCCATATCCATCATGTCAGCATACCTGGTCAACCGAGCTCTTCTCAAATCAAAGATAGCCGTCCATTCTGCAAGTTGTTGACGAATGCAGCGATTATTGCTTCATCGTTTGCACTGCCAATCTCTGATACCGCTTGGCCGAATCTCCCCAGGTATTTCTTCAGTGACTCATCTTTCCCCTGTTTTATTTGAGCAAGGTCAGCCACTGACTTTTTCCTATGAACATTACTCAGAAATTTCCTTTAGGAGCTCCTGCTCAGTTCACTGAAATTTTTGATGCTTGCTGGGGGAAACCTCCCGAACCACCTTGAACCCATATCTCCTAGAGTTTGTGGAAAGTTGAGACATAGCAAAGGATCGCTGTGGGCATACTGAGCCATAGCACTTTTATATCATCTGACGTGCTCCTTTGGGTCTGTGTCTTTCTTGAACTGCTCCACGTGCGGCATCCTGAACCTTTATGGGAAAGGGGTCCGTAAGATTTTCCTGGTGAATGGACTGTCAGAGTCATCGTCAGATAAATCGTTATAGCCATGACGTCTGACCAATGCATCCATCTGACGCCTGTTGTTCTCGACTTCTCGAGTCAGGCTCTGGATTATAACATCTCTGTTTCCAACCGGGCTTCCCCGACGGTTAAACTGTTGGGTGATCGTCATTCCTCTTTCTAGCTCTTCACTCTGATGCCGAGTTTCTCGTATAATTCCGTGATGACGCTTGCCATGGTGCCGATCACTATCTTCTAATGATGATCGATCCCTGTGTCGGTTATAATTACAGTGTCTAGCACGTACTGTCTGATTCTGGTTCTGCCTCTGGTGTGGTTGTTCCTCTTCAGACGTTTCACAACCAGTCTGGTTGATTGGGGTAGAGTTCCTTCTGGTTTCTGGCATAGTTATGCCTGGCCCTACTACCACCTAACAAAGCCTTGCAGGTGGAAGATTATGAGTCTGCACCTCTGCAGCCAGTAGATCAACAGTCTGCTTCTGCAGCCAATAGATCAACCCTTTCCCTTGCTGTGTCTGCCACCAATTGCTGCAACGTCTCTCGAAAACGTAACGTCAGGTCTCTGTTGGTTAGAGGAACTTGCTGGATCCCTACCAAGTATGTGGGTTGGTTTTCCGTGTTTGCTGTAGGATCTCGTGATGTACTGCCAACATGGAAGTTATCCGGTGATTTTTGACCATTCCCATAATCGCTTCTGCTTCCTGCCATGGCTGTTAATTAAATCGAAGGTTCGACCCCTCCTTCTAGCGCCAATTGTTAGCATTGATTTCTGGATTTCGTCAGAAAAGCCAACAAGGGTTGGATTTCGGCTATCAATTCAAAGAGAAAGAGATTAGAGAAAGTAATCAAGACACAAGTTTTACGTGGTAAAACTCCGATGACAGGAGAAACGTCCACGGGTGGTTGAAGGATCAACCAAGCCAAAGTCCACTATGAAAATATGATGTTTACAAGCTCTCCATCTCTCTTTCTTTTCTATGTATTTTTCTATTGCTTGCTGTCTATCTCTCTTTGACGAGATTATGGGTCTATTTATATGTTTATAGAGCCTTAATCTGCCTTGTACAAGTAATGGATCTTTGTATTTAATTACAATTATCTATTTGCTTGAGGCTGATTGTCTTATTTCCTGTTTCAGTGTCTTGTATTGAAGTCGAATGGGATTCTAGTAGTGCAGTCCAATTTGGACTTGTTTTCTTATAAGAATGTGGTCTTTGTAAATAAATAAAGTTGTTGCCTGATTGGGAGCCCTTCCAACTCAGTATTCTATTCTCTTTAGGATTCCTTCCTAATATGGATATCTTCGTGTATTTAATGACCTAATCCGTATGAACTAAGCACTAAGCTTCTTATTCGGTTTTCTTCATATTTATCCCAAGCAAGGATAATACTGGCAGGGCCCGAGTAACATCGTTCGAGCCAGAGTGGAAGCGTTATTTAACCAGTCTCGAGTATCGTTAACTGATCCCGAGTAGGTTCTCATTCAACATCTGCTTACTCGGGTTTTTCTCTTCTTCGGCACTATCTTGTAGGTTATTTTCTAAATGCCTATTTGGATGTCCACCTGGCAATTTATCCTCTTTGTTTGATGACGTGTTCATCCTATAAAATTTACATATGACAAGTACCATACATTAGTTAATCGCTTCCAAATATTTGGTCTCATTAAGTACATGATTGTTGTTACTTGTGCGAACACTACTCACATGCTTGGTATAGAAAACAAGTTGAAAATGCTAGCTCAAGAATAAAGTCTTGCCTCGGTGCGCGGGAATTGGATTTCATCTCGATGTGCTTAAAGGTTTCAACAAACAATAGACTATATGACCTTGGTAACCCGGTCGAAGACAGAAGAGTAGCATTGGCCTCATATTGTTAAAAACTACCTTCATCAATCTGGGTTTGATCCTGTTCTATCAAATATGTTGTGTTATACTAATAAATCTTGTTTATGACCAACCATTATCTTTTATTCTCTGTGTAAGCATATCTTATTATTTATACTCCAGAACTGTAAATGGAGCCCGGCCATATATGAGGATTTCACTTCCACAGTCTCACCATGTTTATTTAGAAATAACTCTGCCATATACAACCAGCGAACAAAGCAACAAAACCTGAGTGTCAGACTATTTGGTTTGCCATAGCTGTTTATTTTGGTGGAACTACTCAGCTCATCAGAATTGCTCGGTTCACCAGAGATGTTCAACCATTGTAGGTATTTCAGCTCACCGTTCTGTCAGATACCCTAACCAGCTACTCAGGAAAGAATTTAACAAAAAAACGAGGAAAAAAAGATGTGATGTTAAAAGCACTCTTTTCAAATAAAACTTACTTTAACAACTGTTGGTGGGCTAGGGGGTAGCACAACACAACAAATAAGCATGCTACGTTAAAAAACAAATCACAGTTGCAAAGCAGCTTTTAGCAAAGTCACTTTTGCAACCAGGTGATTCAGCTGGTGAAAAAAAATAGAAAACTGATCGGGCCAAAGATGATCAGTGTAATAAGATAACCGATCGGTCCAAAGTTAATCAGTTTAATAAGATAATTGATTAGTCACAAAGTAATCTGTGTAAAAAGATAACTGATGTACGTATAAAAAAAGATGGACTAGAACAGATGTGGGAGTCTAAGATAAAAGCATGTGGATCAATCACCAACTCTCAACAATTGTAAAAAGCCAATTAGCAGCATGCCATCTCAACCTCGACGGTTTGACCAAAGGATTGCTCGCGTCCAAAAATCCAGTCATTCCTTATAAAAAAAGAAAAAAGAAAAAAAAAAGAATTAGATGAATCGTTGCAATTCGCGGAAGGTCCTAAAGATTGTTCACCCTAAGAAATATTTGACGATATTTGAGACATCACAACTCTACACTGGAGATAGAAACGCCCACTACACAGATTAGTATTGATTATTAAATTGTCTTGTTTGCTTCCTTGCAGTGATATAAGAAGGTATGAGATGAAATATTATACAAAAATATAAGGATGGAACATCCGTGATTTATCGACTCGGAGCAACAAGAAAAAGGTTAGCAATTTCGGATCTCCCATCAAGTGATGTTAAAGGTAAAATCTAGTTTTTTACCCAATTATTTGATGTTCTGGGGATGAGTCTCTAGACTACACGACCGGATATCGATAACTAGAAGGTAAAAGATTGTGAAACACTTTCTTCACCCTTTTTCATTGAGGCTCCTTACTATGCTTGTAACATAATATGCAACACATGTAGCTTTTGCATATTTCTCCTAAAATTGGACCATGTATATGTATGTTTTCATATGTGATTATCTATTATGAATGCACATACCTTACAAAATGCATGCTGCATGTTTTTTATACAAAGTACCCTTCATGAAGGATTCATAGGTACTGTATCCCGAACAATAATCGTAGGAAGTACGAAGCATGGATCTAACTATTCGTGTTTGGCATTTATGTATGTTTATTATTTGTGCAATTGTTACTAATACGCTCAACACAAAGAAGTAAAGCCTGCTCAAACAAGGCATATGCACTCATAGAAAAGTTAAAGATCATACTAAGTCCGACTAAACGTTCAAAAACTCAAAAGACCATTAAAGTAGAAATTATCCAGATAAAATCCATGTAAACGTGTTTGAAATTTGTCTCCGCCATATAGAGACATGCCTAAACACCCTAGTTTGCTTAGGCAAAGGGTGATCGAGGGTCCAAGTGAGGGCGCCGAAAGCAAAGTCCAAAAAAGAGCAATGCATACTCACCGAAACTAACTAGGTGTATTAAAAGCACTGTTAGAGCGCCTTTAGGTGATTAGATACCTAATGAGATAAGTATAAAGTTGGATGGGGTAACTAAATTCTCATACTTGAATGCCAGTTAACCAGATACTCGGATAAGATAAGTTAAATTAATGAGATACAAATCATCCTCCATCACAACGAATCTTGTGTAACAGACTACTGGGAGACGTCCAAGTGACTTAGTTGCCAGAAAAAAGATAAGTGTCTATAAATTAGAAACCATGAAAATGGTCTCGAAGAACACTACTTCGAAAATGTCAAGATTGAACGTGAGCAACCCAAGCAAGCGAGGTCAAAGATTGTTCACACAACCATCAAAGATGATCAGTTAACAAGATAACTGGTCAAACCAAGTTCGACAGTTAATAAGATAATTGATCGGGTCAAAGACAAATCAGTTAATAAGATAGTTGATCAAGATCAAAGATGATCATCTAATAAGATAGTTGATCGGGTAAAAAACGATCAGCCAATAAGATAGCTGATCAGATAAAAAATTATCAACCAATAAGAATATGACTGATCAAATCAGTGATCGGTTTTACAAGATGACTGACGGGCCATAAAAATGATCAGTGTAATAAAATACTTGATCAGACTGAGTTTATTAGATACTCGGTTTAAAACCAATATAAAAAAAAATACTTCGTTAAGAACAAGGATGACAATTGGACCCAGACCTGCGAGTACCGATCCGAACCCGAACCGTATGGGTCGGGGTCCTCATTTTCGAGTCGTGGATCGGGTCCATGTCTAAATATGTAGAACCCGATACGGTCCGGGTGTTGCTAAAAATTTAGACCCGAACCTAAGGACTCGACTAATATGACAATATATAATAATATTAATCCCTAAACCTAATTTTTTCTTTGCTTTTTACTGCCTCAACTCAAATGCTCAGTCTTCTCACTTCTGAACTCAATCTATGTCACATACTCACAAGTCACAAATTTCTTCCTTGCTTCTTCTTTACTTCTTCTTTGTTTCTTTAGTGCTTCTTCACTGCCGAAAGCTCACAAGTTCACAAGTAACAAGTTCACAAGTAACAAGCCACATACACCTTTCGACTGTCGAAAGCTCCATTCCCCCGTCATTGCAAGCGAGTCCCTTTGAAATCTGAATTTTGGTAACTGTCTCTCTCTATAGTTATGATTCCGAAGGAAAAACTATGGGTCACTGGTATGATGTTTGTTTTCAATGATTTTAGTCTTTTCCTGTTATAAATATATAATAATTGGAAAATCAATATCGTCTAGGTTGTGTCAATTATTGAATTGCTCTTGATGTTTGAATGCATGTATGGTTATGTTAAAACTAGCGATGTCAATGTGTCTGTTTATATGAAAAAAAAAATCTCGATGTTGGTGATACTTTTACATCTATAAATTAGTACCTGAATGAGGTGTTGCTTTTAAATTTTGTTACACACTTGCACATTTAAGCCCTTTTGGTTTTCCAAGTGGACATTATCTAATTTTGTTGGTTTAAAAGTTGAATAAATTGAATTGGTTAATATAGCATGTAAGGAAGGATTCAAAATATAAGATTCTGGTATCTCATTATTTGTGTCATTTAGTTCTAAAGAATAAATCTGTTAAGAATCTAAGAATAAAAAGTTAGTTTTTGAATATTTCGCAAGTCCGTGGGTCCAGACCCGGACCTATGAAATTTCATGGGTCCTTAGGGCGGGTTTGGGTCAACTTAAGACCCGCGGGTCCAGACCCGAATCCGAACCCGAAAATTTTCATAGGTCAGGGTCTAGTAGGGTCCGACCCGAACCCGACCCATTGCTATCCCTAGTTAAGAACACTATTTGCTACCAGGTAATCAGGTACTCAAGCAAACCAGTTAGCTAAGTCAATATGCTCAAACTTAAAACCAGTCAAAGCGACATTTGGTTTAATTAAGTCAAATAAGATACTCAGCTTAGGCAAAAAAAAAAAAACTTTGCAAATGACAAGATTGATCGAGAGCGAATCATTGTAAAAGTCAATTGGAACCATCAACTAGAGAGAAGAAAACTGATCAGTTTAATAAGATAACTAATCTGTCGCGGAGTGGTCAGTATAATGAGATAGTTGATTAGTCCGAAGGTGATCAGTTCAGTAATATAACTGATTAGTCTCAAAGCGATCAATTAAACAAGATAACGGATTAGCTACAAGTTGATCAGTTCGATAAAGATAACTGATCATATCCAAAAGTGACCAGTTTAATAAAGGTACATGGTCAGACTGAGGTAATGAGATGCTCAATATAAAATCAATTGAAAAAATACTGGCCTAGAAATTCAGTTTGTCACAAGGTAATGAGATACTTGGTCAAATAGATTAGGCACAGTAAAGTGTACAAATTGACTAAGTCAATGGGCTATACAGACTTAAGACCAGTTATACACTTTGTCTAATTAAGTTAAGTGAGATGCTCAGCTTGAAACAAAAATCGACATTATGCTTAACAACTCACCAAGTAGATCGTTTCAGAAAGTAGATCAAGATACTGAGCTCAGGTATTTAAGAAGGCATTGTAATTGGTAAAGGTTGGTCGGCTGAGAAACTAGCATTGTTACTAGAGTATCGGAAACTAAGTATGCCATGTCGCCAAAAGTCAGCCAAACAACCAGTCAATACCTGATCAAGTCTTCATCGTGATCAAGCCAGCGGACAAACTTAAATATCAATCATCCATCAAAACACAACTAATCGGTTCAACAAGATAATTGACCAGCCTTATATGATCGGGTTTAATAAGATATATGATGAGAATAATAAATCTAGCAAGATACTCAGATATCGAGTCCAATGAGAGACTTGATTCTATCGAGAAAGATCTATCGGAAAGAAAACTGAATGGATTCAGATAAAGCAAATATCAGCTATAAAACTGACTGGGTGCAAGTAAAGTACTATCAGCAATCTAGCATTCTGAAAAGAAAAGGGGGTAAAGACTTTTTCTGCTTAAGTTATATTTCTGTTAAGTTTAATATGTGCAGATACAAGGCTCCAATGGACAAGGGCACAAAAAAAAAGTCATGAGGCTTTCAAAAGTAAGATATGGGTCATCTGAGTTGAACGCCTTGAAGTTGACTTGGCTTGCTAAAAAATCAAGTAAGAACCCGAGAAGGTGGGTGGAAACTTATATACGGTGAGTCAAGACCCCCCCCCCCCCCCCGCTGTGTAAAATAAAGGTTCGGGTTGCCCTGAGCCAGAAAACTTAAACCCTTATCCGTTAGCCGAGCGAGCCTCTGGGACAATTTGAGAGAAGTGTTAAAACCAGAGAACAATTGCAGAAGAGCCAATAATGGTCGAAATTGAATACAAGTAAAAAGTCTAAATTTTATTTATACACAAAATATCTTTTTCTTTTGTAGAAATAGTAGTTGGAAAGTAAAAAAGAAAAAAGAAAAGAAAAAGTGAAGAAAATGAAGACCGATTTATACGAAAGGTCGGTCAAAAGAAAGAATCTGGTATGCGAAAGATAAAATATGTTCGACCCAAAGATAGAACATGTTCGACGGAAGATTCTAGTCGGCCAAAGATAGAATGTGGTCGGTTAGAGTATCTAGCCAATAAATGACGGAATCGGATTTGTAAAAAAAAAAAAATCAGTCGAGAAAAAGTTAAAATGGGAAATAAAGATCCAAGTCGAACGCGTAGAATGTACCATGGAAAAATAAAAAACTTTGCTCAGGCCATAAAAAAAATGAGCTAATGTGTCTAAAGTTTGGTTCCTACTTTGCAGATCGACATCAACTCCTAAATGAGAAACGAAGTTAGGGGATAGATTTCGAACAACATAAACACCTAGAGAACAAGAGTCTCCAACTCACCATGAACATGTATATATATATATATATATATATATATATATATATATATACACTATAGTGGCCTTAGGGTGTGGATATTAAGAAGCACAACCTCGATGTAGCGCCATCTTATTTTTCTAAGAGCAACTACATCTAGTATATTTTTCTCAGCTTGTGAAGAACGACGCTACTCAGGGAAACCTTAATCAGTTCCTTTTGTGGTCTCCAACTTTAAAATTTTCAAGTTTTCTCTAGCACTAAAACTTCGAAAGATCATTCAAACTTGCCTTTGAAGGATATCATATACGCAGCGATAAAAGCGTTAGGTGGCGGAGTACTGTACGGTGAAAGAAAAGATGTTTCGGGTAGAAACAGTGCAAAGAAGACAAGATCAGGCTAAAACACCCCGCCTGGAAAGGATCCGAGCTCTAGTCAGATCCGCTCAAAGATGGATCCAAGCAAAGCCGAACCATGATGAAAGAGGATCCGAGTGCCAGTAAGTTCTGCTCAAAGATAGATTCAAGTAAAGCTGAATAACACTAAAAATGGGTCTCAGATTTACCCAGATGAGCAAGAGGTTCTAAACGCCAAAAAAATTCAAAGAAAAAACTATTCAAATGCCCTTCGTCGAGTCACCAAGAACTCATCTCGCAGATTTGAGGGGGTATTGTTATAGGGATTTTTCGGTAACATGACATATCAGCAAAGATAGCGGATAATCATGAATATATGGCAGATCATGTCATCAGAGAAGAAAATCAGTCTCTAGTGATTGACGAACAGTCGGATAAACCGATCGGGTAAAATAAGCACGGTTAGAAAAGTCAATTGGTCAACATTTGACCAAGTCACAGTTGATGTTACTAGACGGGGCTGTTAGACTGAACCAATCGGTCAAGATAGGTTTAAACCCAATCGGGTAGAAAAACTGATTGGGGAAAGGGACCTAGTCGGGATGAGAAATGGTCGGCCAATAGATGCTTAATCAAGACAGTAACATAAGTTCAACTACGACTCAAATACGAAGAAAAATGATCTTACTTAAACAAGGAATCTATAACCACATTTCAATAAGGAAATATTACTATTTTTTCCTATATATCAGAGAGTCCAGATCAAACAATAATTCAGCTCTTCTAGTAGATTGCACACAAATTAGGAAACTAGTCCTTAATGGACTACTCAACTAGAATCCTACGAAGATTCTAATTCGATGCACAAGATCTCCGAAACAAAAAAGAAAATAAAGACGACTTCAACAAGTAACAAGTTTGGATTAAACACTATCATCTTTCCTTATATGTATAATAAAGATTATGGTTCTATGCACATATAAATAGACCCATAATCTCATTGTAAAATATATACAACAAAAAAGATACACGAATAGACAAATAAAAACATAAGGAGAGAGATACGATAAAAAAGAAAGGAATAGTGGGTGTAATTATTCTATTCATAGTGAATTTCTTCTCGCCGTCATCGGTAATTTTAGATGTTTCTCTGCATTAGGGTTTTACCACATAAACATGTGATATGCTTGATTATTTTTTATTTTCTACTTTTTTATATTATCATTCATAAATACGAATAAATCGTATCACATCTACGTGGAGAAGGATATTTGATTATTCAACCTTAGACTGGTTAAAGCTTCAATCTACCTACGTGTTAATGTTTGGCAGTTGACTTTTCAATGATCCAAAAATCACCGTCAATAAAGAAAATATATATTAATTGATTCTTTTTTTAGTGTAAATATTGATTGATTCTGATACCGTTTAAAAACCTAATTATTTATAAAATAAAATATTTCCTTTTAAAAAGTTAATTTTAATACTAATTATATCATCTGTTATAAATTATCAAATTTTGTAACTAATTGTGACAATTATTTTTAAAAAGTTTCAATTAAACAAAACATAACGATAAATAGTAAAATTTATCACAAAATAATATCAACGATGATATAATTAAAATTTATCACAAAACTGTCACTTTTTTTTGTAGTGTACCCATTGGTACGATGACTTGAAGAATTGAAATATGCTTTCTTATATATCGATTTGTCTTGAAGAATTGAAATATGCTTTCTTATTTATCGATTTGTTCATCTTACATGATATTTTTTAGATCCGTATTCATTGCAGAAGTACTGTTATGGTCAAAAAACGAAAACAAGTAAGACAATCAAACCAAAAATATTTAAGCTGCAGTCGGAGGTAAAAGTGAGTCTAAGGTGGATGGAGTATCTTGTTTTCCTTTAAATGATGACAGAACCCAATAGAGAAAACCAGCAGAGAAGAAGCTGAAAAACCAAGCATTGTTGTAGATGACAGCCAAAGTTTCCGGCACCATAGAGATCAATCCAACCTTTTGCAATAAACCAGGGATAACAGGCAAAATCCCCACGATTAAAGCTACAATTGCAGCCAAATTGTAGCCTCCTGAGTAGTAGTAAGCTCCGTAAGGACTCAAAGAATACAAGTCCTTGATGCTTAATTCCGCGCGACGAATCAGATAGTAATCTGCTAAAATTATGCCTCCAATTGGACCCAACAAGGCAGAGTAGCCAACCAACCATGTATACACAAAGCTCTCACTAGATTGAAGAAGTCTCCAAGGTTGAAAAGCAATCCCAAGCAAAGCAGTCAAAATTGCTCCTCTTCTAAATGTGAACTTTGAAGGGCTAAGATTGACAAGGACATTTGCTGGGGCTACAACATTGGCAGCTATATTGGTTGTAATAGTGGCTAGACTAATTCCTATAATTGCAAGAATCGTTGTTGTGACACCTCCAATTTGCCCAAGAAGTTGTATTGGACTAGAGATCACATGACCAAAAATCACCTGAGTAGAGCATGTTATTGCTAGGCCAACAAATGTAAATGCACCCATAAAGATTGGAAGACCAGCTTGACCAAAGATTTGATCAGTCTGGCTCTTGGCGTATCGCGTAAAATCCGGTATGTTAAGTGCAAGAGTAGCCCAAAAGCTTATATTTGCAGTGAGTGAAGGGAAAAAAAGTGACCAAAATTCTGAAGAAGATAGCCTGGAAGATATAGAGAGCATGTAACCGAAGCCACCAGCTTTGACATAAGCCCAGATAAGAAAACTAGAAGTGAGTATGATGAGTATTGGAGCAGAGTACTTTTCGAGCTCTCGGATTCCTTCAATTCCTTTCCAAACAATGGTCAATTGGGCAAACCAAAAGGCGATAAAACAAGCGAATTCTAATGGAGAAGTGCCAAGCCAAGGTAGAAATCGTGAGAATGAAGATTGTTTGATAAATTTTGGCAAAAGAAGGAAGATTGCCTCTCCACCAATCCATGTCTCGATACCATACCAACCACAGCCGACAAAAGCTCTAAGAAGTGTAGGAATGTGAGCACCGCGAATACCGAAAGAAGATCTAGCCAAAACCGGAAAAGAAATACCATATTTTGTGCCTGGATGACCTGTTAGTACTAATGGGACTAATAAAATTACATTAGCAACAACAACAGTGGCAATTCCTTGCCACCAAGCCATGCCAAGATCAACAAGACTACCAGCCAAGTAATAAGATGGTACACCAACCACAAGTCCAATCCAAAGACTGGCCATTTCCCACCAAGAAAGGGTCCTCTGGCTGACTGTCGTTGGCCTGAGATCATCATTGGTCAGCGTCGGATCGGGTTTGAATCCATCCAATTGAGGACTAGAATTTGATTTGGTTGATGCCATGGGAATCAAAATGTTGCTGCGTCTTCTTTGAAGAGAAGGGTAGCAAAACTTATTGTTGGTGGTAGTTAATCCAGTTGAAAATGGAGGATTGTTGGGTAATTTAGAGGGTCTTCTTGGTTTTTGGGATATTCGAGGGAGGGAGAGGTGAGGATGGTGATGGATCAAATTGATCATACAATTGGACACCATGATTCTCAAAAAGATTCAGATGATGATGATAGAATTCGAGCTTTTTAGAATCTATGGTGTCTGTTTGATTGAGATAAGATGAGTGATTATTCCAATTGATTTGTCACTCTAATAGTCTCATACTCTCATTGGTGGTGTACAAAATAATGAATGCATTATGTCATTTTGTTTCAAGTCTGATTCAGGCGTCTGGGATCATTATTGGTTGATTTTCTTTTGATAATAATTTTCCGGGCAATTAATCAAACATTTGATTCTTACTGAACCGATGATAATGGATCATGTCCTTTTCTCTCGTGGTTTTGTATTTTGACTTTGTAGATTTGAGATGAATCAACTAATTAAAATTGGTTGGTTGAATATTAAGATTATTTTGCGATTCTAAAATATGGAAAAACTAATAGATCATTGTTCAATTATTGGACTGATAATACATTTATACATTAATTAATGATATAAATTGTTTTTTTAAAAAAAAAAAATTTGATTATTAATATTTAATAAAGATTACGATGAGTCACAATGACTAAACTGAATATTTTTTTTTTTTGAAAGAGACTAAACTGAACATTTTATGTGGAATATTGTAATCAAATAAATTAACAATTGATTGAGTATGGTTATCATGGGCTATTCATTAGAAAAACAAAGCATGGGCTCATAAAAGGGTTGGGCCCAATAAGGGCATATCATTCGGGATCCTAAAATTTTGTGGCCAGTCCTAACTCCTAACGAAATTTAGGATTATTTTTTTTTCGATTGTAATTTTAAGACTTAGAAAGAGACCTGATTCAAACCCAGTCTTAATTTTAAATTTCAATTCAGTAGCACTTTTGCTCAAATCATTTGTTATTAAACACATATTTAACGGTGCACATAACATCTTAAAAGAACATTCATGATCGGAGAAGGATTGACTCTATAGAAAGAAAATTAGTATATATACCGGCAGTGGGAAAATTCGAATCTGAAACATGCATTTTTTGCAGTCAAGCTAAATTGTTTGGTGGTTTCAATAAAGTTATTATGAAATATAAGTCTTATTGTCATTTAATTTGGTGTGGTATATTGAGACAATATAAACAGACTAAATGTTCAGTTGATAGATGGATGAGTTTGGGATATAAATAAATAACTCAAGTTAACGGTTCGAATCCTATCAATAATAATAACTTAAAAAAAAAATACATGATCTAAATAGATGGTTAAATAAATACAGTTATATATATATTAATGTTATACAATGCAGCTGCATAACGTTAGATCAGATTCCACCGTCGAACAACTACAAAATACATACCATTGGTGACGGATGTTCCAAGACACCAGGTCAAATTCTTGCCACCTTAGATAATCCCTATATCAACTAATTTTCATCTACTTTTTTTTTTCTTTAATGACCCCACCCCGTATACGAAATCTATATTTGTAAATAATTTGAGGGTATCTTTTTTCTTTTAAAAACAAAATTGTTTATCGCCGGCCCACTAATAACCTTTCGAAGCTACACCATTGAAATTATGGTTCGAGACTTCGAGTGAGAACTCTCTAATCAAACAATTAAAATAATTTTATTCTTTAAAAAATAAAATATTATTTATAGCATACGGAATCTCAATTATGTATAATACATTAAAAAATGATTTTGTAACATTAAAAATTGAATCTCACATGAAAACGTTGGCTAATGCAAATGCCGAGTCATCAATCTAAGACAAACATAAACATGTTAATGTTAGAAGGTAGAGTGTACGACTTTTGTTATTGTACCAAATCAAAGGGTAGGTGATTAAAATCTCGATAAAAATATAAAATAATCCATGAAACACCGTGTAAACTACAATTGTCCAAAGCTGTTCCATATGAAGGAGGCTCTCTCGGCTTCCACGGCCAAACATGCCACGTGTACTTCTCGTGCTGTCAATTAATTCAACAACAAAAGCCCAACTTTAGTGGAACTACTTTGAGAATTGAGACAAGAGAAAGAGAAGATCAGAACCAAAGTGATACACATATACTCCTGTCCTCACTTTCCTTGCTTACTTGGTTATATATTTATATATAGTTCCACATCACAATTGTTCCACCAAATTTCATCACACGAAAAAAACCTGAAGAAATTAATTTGTTTTTGAGTGCTAGCTAGAGAGATCATGAGCCATGGAAAACGTAGGGTCTCCACCAGCTCAATCGTCAGGTTCAGGCTCGTTTTTCACTCCACTTCTCATCTCCTTGGCTGGCGTAGCCTCTACTTCTTTAGCGTTACTTTTTTACCATCTCGTAGTTGCCAAATACTGCGTGAGAATACGACAGAGATCGACCAACACCACCTCTTCTTCTGTCTCCCAAACACTTCCTGATCATAACAATCTTCAATTCTCAAATGGGGTTGATGAGAAAACCCTCATCACAATCCCAATTCTCTCTTACTCTACAAAAGAAACAAATGCGTTTCGTGTAGATCAAAGCGATTGTGTGATTTGTATAGGAGAATTAGAGGATGGTGAGATGGTGCGTTTGTTGCCTAATTGCAGGCATGCGTTTCATGTTACGTGCATTGACGATTGGTTTTTAGGGCACAGTAGCTGCCCCGTTTGTAGGTCACCTACAGTACTTGATGCAACTCCTGATGATCATGTAGCTTTGTCTATAGATGATGATGATGAATATGAGAGAAACGAAGAGGTTGGTGAAGGCACTGGTGATCATGGAAGTGATTCTAGCAAACTACTTCAATATTAAATGTGGAATCAAGTGGTGGTAATTATTTGCTTAGTAGACACATTATTTCATTAGCATTGCCTAGGGAAGGGAAACGACGTCGTTCGGCCACAGAGTTGGCAAGGTCGTTGTCTATGGACCAATGTTATATTCTTGTTAACATACAAAGTGAGTGTAGAAAAGAAGAATCTTCTTCTTCATCATCGTCGTTGAAACAGGTTTCGATTTAGAGCAGATTGAATAGGGCACTATCTATGAGGCAACTAGATCGGATGTCTTCAAGATTAGCGAGGTCTTTTTCACAAATAAGGATGAGTCGGAGTGCTCATGGAATTCTTCCTTTCTGAGCAAATTTTTTTTTTTTGTGAAAATCAATAATTAATTCTATTTACTTTAAAGTAACTTTGATCCAGTTTTTTTTTTTGGTCCTCTTTAGGCGACACTAATTATAGTGTTTTACTAATTAATTGCTTGGAAACATTGCATAGGATCCAAATTTACTTGACAAAACCAATGAAACTGCTTTTTCTAAAAATAAAAAACAAAACCAATGAAAGATATATAGTTAAAGATATAAAGTATCAATAAGGAAAATGTGGACATCTTTACTTGACAAAAATGGATGTTTTGGACAAGGATGGATTCTTATAAATGACCGATTGCAACTCCAGCAATCAGGGGAGGGGTCTCCCAATGTAAAACTATATTTACAATAGGAGGATTTGAACAAATGGTGGTGACGGACGATTCTATTTTATTTTTTTCAATTTAATAAGATATAGTATTTTATAGATAAAAATTAACATAGAAAAGTACAATTCTATTCAAATATGGTATATTATAAAATCTTTATTGTGACAGTAACTATATATATTAAATATATGGTGTAAGATTTAAACTAGTAATATTATTATAGAATGATTGAGTGTTATTTAACACTAAACCATATCTGAAGGTGGTTAACTTTATTCGAAAGATTTTTCTTTTTGGCGAAATGCTACAGGTTGTACTTGTACCTCTTTTTGACCCTGCAAAGAAAATTTATTTATTTTAGTTTAGACGGCAATTTTGATTTTACATAATGAAATATGTTTCTGCTTCTTTTTTTTTTTCTAATTGTTAAGACCGAAACATACTGTATATTGCTTTTTTTTTTTCTTTACAGATATAATATAATAGTAATAATTAAAATCGTTTAGAAACACACTCTCAAAAGCTTTTTTTAATTTTTATATTACCACGTGGGATCAACATGTTTTCAACTAAATTATTTTACAATCATAAATCTTCACCAAATTACACAACGTTATATATAACGACATTTTAAATTTTAATTTACTTTCATTCTTCTGTGGAGAAAAGCAGACAGAAATGGCAAAAAATATCACATTTTTTATGGCGTATTGCATTGATATCACTACTTTAATAAGTTAAATTTAAAATGTACCTATTATAGTAAACTATCCAAATTGCCTTTAAATAATCAATATTTTGATTTTTTTTGTACTTCCATCTCTGCACTATGATCGTGAAAGCAGTAAATCGTCTCTCTCTCCAAAAAACTTGTTTGAAAATCGATCTACAACTTATATTAAAGTCGATGTGTTTCGGCACAACAAGGTATTCTGAGTCTTGTAACAATTTATTCATTCCTTACGATTTGTTATCCGAGTCTTTGTGGGAACATGAAGCTGGTATTGTTAAGTTTGAACTTTTAAATTTTGAATCTCCGAGCCTTTATAAGCTCTATCCTATCCTTTTTGAAGGTTGTCCAAGACTTTATTTATTGCGTCCGAACCTTTGTGTAAATTATCCGAGACTTTATGTCAAGTCTCCGAGCTTTTTTGTAATGACTCCGAGCTTTTTAATAAAACTTCTAAGCTTTTTAATAAAGGCTCCGAGACTTTTACTAATTACATTTTGAGTCTTTTAAGTATTGACCAGGAAAAAAAAACTCTGGAGGTGCCCCCCCACATCCGGCGAGCTGACCATACAGCTCGAACACCGTGAGCTCAACGGGGAGCTCGACCCCTGAATGTGTCTGTGTAGCGCCACTACGTCGTCGTTCGAGTTACTGTTTGGGTTTCAACGGGACTTTCTCTCTCTACTTCACAACTCTGTCACCGTAAAATGAATTAAAGAAATCTGATATAGAACAACTATTGAGAGTATTTTTTATCCGTTCACCATGTAGATATCTTTTAAACAAAAATTATTAAAACATTGATAGTGTTGAAATGTCACCTCTAAAAAGTATCATTTAATTTTTAAACCTGAAAAACAATATTGAGATAATGTAGTTGAACTAGTGCATGAATTATCTGGTGTATAGTATAATCTCTAAGTTATGTATTTCCTAATTTTACTATATTGTATAAACTAATACGTAACTTATCATTAAAATTGTGCACACATTTTGAAAAAATCACCATCCAACTATTTGTCAATCAGCATCAATTGTACCTACTAATTTGGTCCATTTCTTTCAATGTGGTAAAAAGCACTCTTGGTAAGAACTACGTAAACATTTGTGATTTGTCTCATCACATAGTTTTCGTTGCAATTAAAATTAATAACACAACAAAAAAGAAGTTTCCACAATATTTCAATTGAGCTATTCAATTTCTGGTAACAATCATAGAAAGTTGATTTGCCCCAGTACATGTATATATAAAAATTCATAAATATTAAACAATAAAAAAGCTGTTGGTTCTTTTTGTGATCGGCCCATGTGGATGGTGGACCCAACTAAAAAAAAACTACAAAACGACCTCTACGAAGACTTTGCTTTTCAATTTCTTAATTACATTTAAACGTTGCAACTATCAATAACAATTGTGCATTATTGCTGCTACTTCACAAGAGAGAATTTGTTGTATGGGACCCAAACCCTAATGAGAAGAAAACTTACTTACATTACATACCCTTTTGGTTTTTTTGGACACCCCAACTAAAAGGGTGCCCTACAATTCTTTTGTTTAGGACAAAGACACCCCAAACAAATTTTTGAGGGAAAGAGAGATGGAGGTGTTTGTTTAATTTTGAAGGGATTTGATTTAGGAACCAAAGGGTGCCCTATGAGGAATGCCTTTTCTTCTTCTTGCACTTGAAGGAGGTCTAGGAGACGTGGGCGCGTAAATGTCTTGTTGTGAGGCTTCACGCAATTGTTCTTCCTCTCTTGATGAGACTAGTCTTGATATTCCTTCTCTTCTTTCCATTGATGACTCATTTTGTTCAACCCCCAAGGTAATAAAGCTTGCATCTCTATTTCTCTTTATTCCTACAAGCTAATAAGTAATTCAACAAGATTATGATATATAATTGCAGTGGTGGTGGTGATGATGCTACAAATTTTGTTCAATGTAAGAATTTATATATATATATATATATATATATATATATATCCGCTGTGTACATATATAATAAATAATGGGGGTGGATAACAATGATAATCAAATGGTGGGTGGTTGTGATGGTGATGGTTTGAGGAATGTGGGTCATGATGATTGATATGCATGATGAAATTGTGACCATATGATTAGGTTTGGGGGGGTGGTGGGGGTGTTGATGATCATGATGATGATTGATGATCGATGACAACAATGTGATGAGAAGGAAAGACGAACAAAGACTGAAAGAGAAGGAAAAATGAATCAGAATTAGGAAATGAAATAATGCTAACCTTACAACCCAATGAACAGAAACGAAAAGGGTCAAGTAGGCTTCTTCCACAGATTTCACAAATGTGAGCAACTCCTTTACCAGTTCTTGGTTGTGGCCTCTCATTCAAGAACACAACTCTAGCACTATTTATCACATATGTCTGTACTCCACTTATATCCAACATCTTCTGAATTTCTCCTATTCTCACCACATCATGATATGAAGATCTCCTTATCTGTTTTTCGTTCATTATTCCAAATATTAAATAACATTTTTTTATTAAAAAAAAACCCAAGAAATCCCATTTCAAATTCTAACATATATATACCTGAATCACTTGATGATCCTTGTGTTTTGATGACCTACAGTAGAAGCAAAAAGCATCGCCGCCATTACAATCTAAGCAAAACATATTGCATTCACTTCTCGCGGCATCTCCGTGCGTGCGGCAGACGGTGAAGAAGGCTGTCGTCAGCAATGTCTCGAGCCATGGCGGCACCAACAATGTGTCCTGTACGTGTTATGATCAGAAAAATTAAACCCAGATAAAGTTTTAAGAATGTGATCCAGAGAGTACTAAAAAATGATTAATATTACCATATTATCATCAAAGCTGAGAGAATTTGCAACAATGGGTAGTGGGTTGATGATGATGGAATGTGATTATAATTTGCCACTGCAGATGTTGGATTCACTCAATGTGCTCAATTTTAGAGATCGAAACTCAGAGAAGCAGAGAATCTTAGAGTGAGAGAGAGAGAGAGAACTGCAACTTAGAATTCAACAATTAACAAAGCAGACGCCTAAAAGAAGGGACAATGCTGATAAACAAATGTGGTAATGCTTGGGGAGATCAGCGGTGGAGAATAATTGAGGTGGATGAGGAAGATCCTGAGCCGTCTGATTGATAAGACAAGGATAGGTGGGTTTGGCTCTTACGCTACTTTGGATCTTGTTTGCGTCTCTACGTAGGCACTAGGTCGGCCACTTGGCTACGCATAAGATGAATATAGCTGGTCACACACACAAAACCGATCCTAATCCTTGCTTTTCTCGCACCTGTGTGAACAACATTGACGTGGCGCCATCTGACAGACCATGTTTAATTGGGACCCACACACAATTTTTTGTTGCCGTTGATGGGGAATGTATGTTGTCAAACGGATGCCATTTGAGACAACTTTGGTAATTTATGATTTCTAAATAATGCCCTTTTCCATCGTCTTTAGCTATCAATTCTCATGGCCATTTTTAATGAGTGAAATTTATTGGATAACCGATCCAATAAGATTCAATGGATTTTCTCGCTGATTTTCATTTGCTAAATACATAATTAGTACGCCTTTACTGATGAGAGATACTGATGAGAGAAGAAAGCTCAATTTTTGATTCATTAGTACAATATTTATTGAACATCATTAGGAATAAAATTACGTGTACCTCACACAAATGAGGAAATAAGTTCGAAAACGAATTAAGCTCCCTTTCCAGATTTTATTCCCTGTTAAAATTATTTACTTTTATTTTTATTTTCGATTAATAAACGTTTCTTTAGATATATATATATATATATACAGTCATTTTCTCCTCATTATACACTGATATAAAATACATTGTTGCATTGTATATGGACTATATATATGTATAATTGTCGGTGCATACGAACTGAGTCAAAACAATTGAATCTAATGGTCCACATGTAACGTACTGATGAATATTTATCGGTGTATACTGAGATGAAAACTTTCATATATATATATGTGTGTGTGTGTTTTTTATCTACTTTTTTAAATTGGAAAGCGAAGAAGGTGGAAAACCTAGAGGCAGTTTTTATATGAAAACTTCACATCTCATTTCAATATCATGTGAATAATATTAAGGGGATAATAATTTGGGTCCTTTAAAAACATTAAATAAAAATAATTTGGATAATTCGTTTTTATAAGGTCAAAGCTTTAGCTTTAATATTATTTATAACATAGTAGTGCCCTTAGTGGAGCTTATTTGATAATTTTTTTTTTTAAATCTCACTTTTTTTTATACAACTACTGTCGAGATTTAACAAAATTAATTAGACTCTACAAGTACGTCCCGAAATATTACTTCCACTATCGGAGAGAGGCTACATATGGACTACAACTCTCATAACCAGAGAGAGGGCTACTCCTATAAACCGGGAGAAAACTCCACACGCATACTTATAAAATACGCATGGTAAGACTCAAATACCTGACCACTAGGTGTTGATAGGGAAGACAATAGGTCGGGTTCGGGTCAGGTCTTACCAAACCCAAACCCATAAAAAAAAATTAGACCCCGACCCAGACCCAGACCCATGAAAATTTTCAGGTTCAGGTTCGGGTTCGGGTCTGAACCCGCGGGTCTTTAGCAGACCCAGACCCGCCTCGAGGACCCACGAAAATTCATGGGTCTGGGTCTGGACCCACAGACCCGTGGACCCGCAAAACCATTAATAAAACTTTTTTTTTTCATTTTTCCTTTCTATTTTTAATTTTACCTATTCAATTTAAAACCGGTAAAACTTGTTCAATAAATGAATAATTAACTTGAATTGAAATAAAACAAAATAACAAAGATGATTTAGGTTGAGAATTGAAATAACCACACAATTTGAAATAACAATTATGTTTTGTACTAATCGGGTCCATGGGACTGGGTCCGGGTTTTTTGGCTCAGACCCAGACCCAAACCCGACCCGAACCCGAACCCGAACCCGAATCGGGTCTATTATTTTGGACCCAGACCCGACCCGCAACCCAAATGTAAGGACCCAGACCCGACCCATGCGATTTGGGTTCGGTTCGGTACTCGCGAGTCCGGGTATAATTGTCATCCCTAGGTATGGAAGGGAGATGCACAACCAGTTGCGTAAACATGCAGCTGGGCAGGCCTTTTTCAATTTTTTTTTATATACTATAATTAATTGAACAAACATCTCTAATATTATGTCTAATTGTATCTATATGTAAATTTTATTTATAATTACACAAAAATCCCCTAACATTAGCATAATTTATTTTATTTATTTATCCTAACTTAAAATCGAAAGATAATAATAAAAATTACAAGCAATCAATCACAATTGACAAAAGTAAAATTTATTCTTGTTTTACATATAATATTTTCTTTCTTTTATTTCAATTTTTTGATTGCACAATTTAAATTCATTTCATTTTATTATATTGTTAGTTTAAAGATTTCAAACAGGTTATTAATAGTAAATTTTTATAATATTTAGAATCTATTTAAAAACAAGATATGTATTGACAAACAAATCGGTATGAGGGTCTATAAGTCATTGATTAAACATTTAAATATATTGATTAAACAATTCAATGTGAGAGTTTTTAAGCCACTAATTAAGTATTAGAATATATTGACTAAAAAAAAAGATAAATCCAATAGATAATGAAATGACTATATACTACTCGTATGTATTGATAAAAAATATATTGCTATTTATAGTTTAATCCGGTCAATAAATATTATTTTCGTTCATCTGTGTACAATCATTTCTACTGCGATGATGTAAAAAAAATCTCACTTTATTAATCAAATTATAACACAGTAGAAATGTTGATTCTTTATAGCCAATTTTTTTCTTTTTATACGTTGACTTAATTGTTTTTAATTAATTTTTAAATAAATAATCTGGTAAGCATACTTTTCCATCAAATATTTCAACTTTTTTTTCTTTGATAAGTAGACTTATTGGCGTTCACTAAAGTGATTTAAACATTTTTTTTATATATAAAATAAAATTTGTCACCATTAAAGTTTAAAGGTTTGTCTCCACCGAACGAGATCAACCCTACGATCATAATCCGAAAAACAACTGACACTACAAAAGGTAAGATTTGATTTAGTATTAGTAGATAGACCATAGCATTTTAAGAAAGAACTCAAAATATAAAGGGTTTCTTTGCATCAAAAGAAGAAATAATTATAGTTAATTAATAGACAAATTAACATTGCTGACATACAGCTTGGTCACAAGAGGCTTTAGACATCATACACGAAATTAGGCAGCATGTCATGTCGGAAAGTCATTTAATTTCATGTTAAACAAAGAAAAAAAAAGTGACTTATTAATTAATCTCTTGTATCCACCTTAGTCATACCTATATACCAAAAATGATGAGCTGGTTTTGATTAATATAATAATTCCTGTTGAATGAACCGGCAATGGGAGAAATTCCTGTTGAACCGGCAATGGGGGGAAAACTTATATGAGTTGGTCACATTGTCAGACCGTCCAATGAAAACGTACAATTTATATTAGGAATATAAACATTTATTTTTAAAGTGTCATACGACATATTTTCATTAGACGGTTCCACTGCCATATAAATGAGACCGTCCTATGTAAGTTTTTCTCCAGCTATATGTATAGGGGCGGCCTGGGTCCATCTTGTCTATGAGTTTCAAAATATGGTGTGAGTTGTTGTTATAAACGGTAAAAAAAACTCCAAAAAAAGTTCAAATAATACTGAAAAAAAATAGAATATGACCCAGTTTTTTCTAGTACAAAACCCAATTTTTTTAAAGTTTTATACTTTCCTATCAACTATTACCTATATATATTATTCATTTCTTCTCTACCAACCAAAAGCAAGAAAAAAGGCAACCAGAGATATAAAAATCATTATTTTTTTTTTTATTTCGATTTTTATTTTAGGATGAAGTGGGAATACTTTTGTTGATATAGGACTTATTTTTTAGATTTTGTCTAGATAGCTCGGAATAATCTGGACCAACATATATATATATATATATATATATGTGTGTGTGTGTGTGTGTGGTTGGTGGGTTCCAGCTCCCATACCTGGCCAATAAAACATCTCACCCATGCCTCATTAAATATAAGCCTATAACCAATGAAAACGACTATTAGGCTTTACAGATTTATTATCTTCTTAATTTTGTTATTCTTAATTAATCATGTAAAAATGACACTAAGTATGGTGTCATTAGTCATTGCATCATACACAATTAATAAACTTTTTTTAATTAAATTTTTAAACAATATTATTGATTTTAAAAACACTTTTATGCATGATTGACAAATCAATTCAATTGTTAAATATGTCTTTAAAAACAGTATAATCTATAATAAAAAATTAAGAGAGGGATTGTATTGATTAATCTGGAATGAAGACAATTTATTAATACATAAACTATATTGATCGATAACACAATCCATTTATAAAAATTATAATATATATGTCATTGTATGATCAATTATTGGAATATAACCAAATTAAGGGTCTCAAGCCAGTTAACTAAGTGCATGTGAACAGTTTATTGCCCATCCTCTCTTAGTTTTATATCAATGGTTTGGATTTCCATATTAGGGATTTTGAACTGATGGCCGGGAAGCATCGTGCTTAATATACATTCATAACTCATAGCAATTAATAACGTCTATAACATAAAAACAGATGAGAGAAAATATACCAAATATAACAAAAAATATAAGTGAAAAACCCAAATCGGATAAAAAAACCAATGGTCATCAGGACGACAGAGAAAATTTCACTTATGACAAATTGTTATAACCATATATATTCCATGATTCTCTCTCACACCTCAACCTCAAACCACGCTCACAACGCTCACATGATCCTCACCAAGAAACCTCAATATCCCCTAGGTTTCCCATGAATATCACACACGGATCTCTAACTTGATCCACTGATATTCCCTTAGACCCCTCCCCGAATATTTCCACGAGTCTCTCACCCGGAACTCACTACTCTCTGATGTTACATGGTGTTTCTTGACTCCACACAAAATAACCTAGATACAAGGTTATATTTATGCTAGTTATAGGGAGTTTAAGATAAAGGAAATCCTACTTTTAAACGTATAAGAATTACTTGTTTCACATAAATACTATTTCCTATTTATGACAAGTCTTCTTGTAAAGGAAAAATCATATTTCTTCAAGTACATGAGTTTCCTATTCTTCATGAAGACAAACTTTTTTTCCTTTTCCGATGAGCATAGGAACTTCCCAGAAGAAAATCTTTTCCTATTTTCGCACAACATTTCTGATCTGGGCAAAATCCGCTACTACCAATGTCTGGGTCGCGGTTGGCCACCCGCTCTATACTGTGTAAAACCACTGATGTCCACCGCTCAGAATACCGCGGTTGGTGCATTTGTCTCCGTCATGGTCTACACTGCGTTGATCTCACTGGAGTTGATCGCTCCCTATGCCACAATCTATGAGCTTGTCTGCACCACGGTCCACACCGCGGTTCCTTCCAGAATCCATTTCTTCAGTTATTCTTAGTCCTTAAGCCTCCCTCAAACACCATATTCAACTTCCAAACGTTATCCCATGTCTCCAGGAAGCTCCACATCAGTTAAGTCTTGTTTGGTTCAATTGGACTCACAATGATTATACGTGCCAAAACCTAACAATTCTCCTCTTTGGCTTTGTCATTGGTAAAATTTAGACGATGTAACACGATAGCAAAAGATAAGGGTCGGAGATGCCATGTCACCAGAAGACAACCTGATCGAATAAACCTAAGTTGACCAAAGAGCACTCATCAAACCCCCCAACTAAGACGACATAAACAATCAGGCAGGAAGACCCGATCAGGGCTATCAAGACAGTCGGAGCTAAGGTCATGATCGGGTGTGGCCACCGATCGGGGAAAAGCGGACCTGGTCAGGTTTAGCAGATGGTCGGTTGCATGACACATGGACATCATTCAGATTTAATGAAGCTACGGCTCAAATATGTAGAGAGTCTTACTGAAATAAGATGTTTAAAAGCAAACTTTGACAAGGAAATAAATTTCCTTATAGATATCAAAGTCTAAACCAGGCAAAAGTCTAATATGATCACCACACAATCAACAGAATATTATGAAGGAGGGTAACACAACTTTAACAAGTGAGAGCTTCGTTTAGTTACGGGAACTTTCCGTGTATACCAAGAATTAGAGTTATGTGCATGTATAAATAAACCATAACAACATCCACAAAAGGATAAAGATTAATTAAGCATAGAAAAGAGCATGCGAGATTATGCGTGTATTCTTTTGTCAACTTAGTGGATTATTTTTTTTCTTGCTGTTATCGGCAACCGTTGATGTTTCCCCGTCTTGGGGTTTTACCACGTAAAATCTTGTGTTGCTTCTCGTTTTTTGTGTATTTTGATTTACAGTTTAATTTTTCATTCATATTATTTGTTTGACGAGTGGTTAATCCAATAATCGCCGTCAACAGCTAGTGCTAGAGGAAGGGGGTTGAACCTCCGGTAGCATTGAGTTGAGACAGTTAATTTCGGGAAAGGTTTGTGAGAAGTGATGCCATGGCCACTAGCAGAGATGGGAGTTTATCTCTGCGCAATGCTAATGCCCTCAATCCTGTTGGAGTCAGCACTATTGGAGAATATCCATCCTCAAAGACCCCACCATCAATCAGACTTGAAGCCGTTACATCCACAGGTGTAAGTGCGGGTATTTTCCCAAATGTGTTCCTGTAAATCTAGAAATCCTTGTGAAAATTCATTAACGACACCGTTAGACAGAGAATCAGCATGACGGTCACTGCCAATTTGAGTTCATAATACCAACTTTCTACTCCGGTAGTAGCCTAGGATCCTAAGGTACGCTTTAAAAATGTGCTAACCACTCCAGGAGAACCCCAAAAATTAGGGAGAGATAGGGAAAAGCACCGTGAAAAGAGGGAACATTTCCATGAAAGAAATGACCGCCAAGAAGACCAAGAAGCTAGGGGGACATAGGGAGTCATTCCAGTTCGCGGTAAGACGTAGAGAGGTATGATGGAACAGAAACTTGACCCGAACAGGTAGATAGGTACGATGGCCAGAGGAAAAGGTCTCGCTCAAATTCAAGTGATAATGAAACTGCCTTCAGAAAGCGCAAGGAGACAGCCCTTACGGCTAGACATGATCCCAGATCATCTAGCGAATTCCTAGGGACCCGTACGGGCTTACTATCTACCAGAAGTTTGATGAGCATAGAGAGCTGGAAGGGGAACGAAAGGCCCTCCTCAGAAGAATAAAGGCCATTGAGCGAAGAGAGAACTTAGGAAACCCATTGATTAGAAATTATGGAAGTCCATTTACTGATTCTATAAAGTAGGCCCATTTTTTAGAAAAATTCAAGATGTCGCATGTGGAATGATTCAAGGCCAATACTGACCTGCATGAGCATGTAAGGAGGTACCAGAGTGCAATGGCGTAGTACAAGTATGATAATGCCCTCATATGTCGAATGTTCTTGTAGACTTTAGGAGATCAAGGATCCAGGTGGTTTGGAGGACTAACAACAGGCTCCATCCAAAACTTTGAGGAATTGATACAAGCTTTCACCAGGCAATTTATGGGAAATATCCAGCGAAGGAAGTCCATATCAGCTTTATCGACCTTAAAGCAAAGGAAGGATAAGAAGCTGAAGGATTACCTAACTAGATTCTCATGAGAAGTGTCTAAAGTGCAGGATCCCAATGATGATGCGGTAGTGTCAACATTTGTTAACAGTTTACATCATAACCATTTAACCTTAAGTTTAAGGCAAAATGGGCCGACCACATACGCGAACATGGTATACTATATGGAAGGATACGCCATAGAGGAGGAGGAGAAGATAACCCATAGTGGAGAACTTATACATGGGGGTCGGCCCCTAAAAACATAAGGATGGAAGCTCAAAGAATAGTAGCAAAGGGGACTCGAAAGCAACGGGGGAAAGATCAAGGATGGACGTAAGATGACGATAAATGTGGCAAGCAATTCAAGCGGTAATACACCAATTATACCCTGTTGGCTGGGAGGTAAGAGGAGATCTTAAATGTTATAGAGGCTAAGAATTTGTACAGAAAGCCCCCAAAACAGTCAAGCTTTGCTAGGAGAGACACCACCAAATATTGTAGGTTTCATTAGGATAATGGACACGAAACCTCTAAGTGCTACCAACTAAGGGACTACATAGAAAAACTGATTAGAGAAGGACACCTCAAAGACATGATCCTTAGAAGCGGGGATGATCAGTGCAAGGACACCCTGATAGAGGAGCGCGATAGAAACCAGAGGAACCTTAGAAGAAATCTGGATATCGGGATAATTAACACCATCTTTGACGGACCATACACCGGGGCTAGCAGTCGAGAAAGAATGAACGAGGCTAGATAAGCCGTAAATGGGTAGAGGAATTTGAAGGTCGATTTGTTGGGCCCCGACCAGAAAAGGTTGAAACAAGGATGAGATCCCTTATTTTTACTGAGGCATACATGCATGGATCATAGGTGAAGCCGAACGATACTATTGTCATGTCAGTTCGCATGGAGCACAGGGAAGTGAGAAGAGTATTGGTCGATAATGAGAGCTCAACAGACATCTTGAGCGTGGAAGTATTCGATTGACTCGGGTTGTAAAGAAAAGACCTTCAGCCCTTCAATGTCCCATTGAGAGGCTTTGGAGGAGTATAAGTAAGATTATTAGGAACGGTGAAATTACCCAGTGGAGATCAGGAGTTTCCCCTGCACCAAGACAGTATTATTAGATTTTATGGTTGTGAATGTAGAGAATTGGTCATACAACGCCTTGTTGTTGTTGGGTCGACCTTTCTAGAACAAGACAAAAGTTGTGACTGCTATCTACATGCTAACAGTGAAATTTTCAATGAAAGCTGGAGTAGGCATCATGAAAAGCTCATAAGAATGGGTAAGAAAGGTGAATTTGGTTGTGTATAGGGAAAGAGAAAAACCGGGGGTAATACAGATAGACACCCTTGGGAAAGATGGAGACCTAAAAATGGATGAAGTAGAAGCTGGAGTGAAAACTCTAACCCGGTTCGACCTGGACCCGAGGGAGACACCTCTGGAAGATAGGAAAAGCTAGGAAGGTGAACCAACCATGGAGGTTGTTGTTGATGATAATAATCTTGAAAAGACTATAAAGCTCGGGGTTCGGCTCATAGAGCAAGTTCAGGACGAAATAGTCAACTTACTAAAGGAATACAAAGACGGTTTTGTATGGAAACACGAAGATATGCCTGAGATCGACCCGAAAATAATCTCTCATTACTTAGCAGTTGACCCTGACCGAAAACCGATCGTTCATAAGAGAAGACGGTTTAACCTTGAGAGAAGCAAGGCAATCAAAGAAGAGGTGGAAAAGTTATTGGCAGCAGGATCCATAAGGGAAGTAAAGTACCCCGAATTGGTTACCAACGTGATGCTAGTAAAAAGGAAGAACAACCATTGGAGGATGTGTGTTGATTTCACTGACCTTAATAAAGCATGTCCGAAGGATAACTTCCCCTTGCCTCGGATCGACCAGCTGGTGGATTCAACAGCCGGTCATGAATTATTGAGCTTCATGGATGCCTACTCGGGATATAACCAGATCCGAATGTCGAATGTTCAAATCTGATGAAGATAAAACATCCTTCACATCTGATCAAAGGTTATACTGCTACAAAGTTATGTCCTTTGGTCTCAAGAATGACGGGGCAACCTACCAAATACTAGTAAATAAGATTTTCACCCGACAGATTGACAAAAATATTGAGGTGTATGTGGATTACATGCTGACAAAAAGCATAATGTCCGAAAAACATACAGAAGATCTCAGTGAGACATTCGGAGTGTTGTGGAGGTTTGACATGAAGCTCAATCCAAAGAAGTGTGTATTCGGGGTACCATCGGGAAGATTTCTAGGATTTCAAGTTCATCAGAGAGGAATCGAAGTAAACCCAGAAAAAATAAAGGCATTGAAGAAGTTGAGGTCTCCGAAGACATTGAAGAAAATTCAGAGGTTAACAGGCTGCTTAGCATCTCTGAACCGATTCATAAGCAAATCAACAAACAAGTGTCTGCCCTTTTTTAGGGCAATCATGAAAGGCAAGGAGGTAGAATGGAATGATGAGTGCGGGCAGGCATTCAGAAAGATCAAAGAGTACCTCGGTAGAGCACCAATTCTATCCAAACCCCTTTGTTAGGTTTTAGATTATGTTGGCATTAATTCCATATCAAAATGATGCATACTTGTAATGATTTAGTTGTTTAGGTTCATGATGATTCAAGCTTCAAAGAAAAAATGACAACTAGTCAAAGCAAGTACAAAGTCTTCAAAGAGAAAGGATGCTATATGGTTCCACAAAGGTATATTAAGAACTTATCTTTCTCTTACAAGGCTTAGGCACAAACACACAATTCATACATTTGTGTCATTGTATAGTTGTGCACCATTAAGGCACACATACAATTCATTCATATGTGTCCCTGCATCGTTGTTCCCCATTTATAACATATTCACACACTTGAAGATGAATGCTCATGCATTGCTATGAAAATAACATGTTTTGGTCAATGCATGATTGGAGACTATGTCTATATAGTTTGCATTATAGTGTGAAATGTGTCTGTATGTGTAAATGTTTGTAAAACATGGATATTGAACTTGATTTTAGTCTTAATCATTCTTGAGAGAGTTCCAAACACTTTGGTTACTCACACTTTCAATTTCAAGTTCTAAATCAAAAGATACTTCACTTTCAACTCATATTGTTTACATTGTCTTCGTATTTGTATATCGAGTCGATTTCTTATTTTATAGGTTGTGTATCTTATATGTGTTGGAACCCCGTTCACCGGTCGCGCAGCGGAAATGGGTTTTAAATTTTTTTATACATATCGTAATCTGTATCTGGGACCAGTGAACTTTTGATCTTAATTATTTTCGGAACAAATACATATAAAAATTATTACACTAATAAAATATATATGTAAATACAGGAAATTATAATCAATAATAATAAAAAAAATAGAATCATACCAACGTTTGGAGGCTCCTTCACTTTTTGATTTGCTCCTAGTCTGTACCACTGATCTTCCTAGCTATTCCCGGGACTGGTAACTGCGTGTGGACGCGTCACGGTTATCAAGAAATTAGGATGTAGGGTGTAGAGAAAAACGAATGGAGAAACTATTTCTTCTTTAAAAAATAAAAACTACCTAGAACAATTCTAGTAATTAAAAAAAATAATAGTTATATTTTTTTTTCCTTGGTGCAATCACTTGCATACAACAATTTTGTTTTTCTTTTGTACTTATGACAAAAACAAAAACCAATTTTTTTGTCTCTTATACAAAACAAAAACAAAAACCACCACTTTATTTTATTTTGTCAATATATATAAATATATATAAAAGAGCTATGCGTGAAAACGCACAACACCTTTTTTTTTATATATAAATAATATATATCACATATAATTCTTTTTAAAAAAAAATCTAATCAAATCTAATTTGATTTTTAAAAAACTTTCAAATAAAAAAATATCTCATATCTTTTATTTAATTTTAATTTTGAATTCAAACTATTTAAATTCAAAAATAAAATATTTAATTTAATAAAACAAAATAATCACATTATCTTATTTTATTCAAAAATAAATATCAACATACACCTTCCATTTAGTGATTAATAATATAATTAAATAATCTTATTGTTTAAGTTATTTAATCACCATTATCCATTAATTAAATAATCTCATTATTCAATTAATTCTTGAATAAATACGTGTCACTTTCGTAACACAATTAATTGGACAATCCAATTAATTAACCGTGACCCTTGTTACCTAAATCGATCGGACTAGTAAGGGGACCTAATGGACCCAAAGTATTTTGAGCTTCAATAATCATCGGAATCATTAATTAAACTCTTTAATTAATATTCCTTGATTATTAACTCCAGTGTTATTCTACTAAAAACCCGAAGCTGCACTCTCTCAACTGCAGACGTTTTTACACAGACCGATACAACTCGGTGTCCATCGATATAGCTATTACATATGGTTTGATCCTCCACAGTAGTTCATAATTAGAGCTGGGTCATAATGTCCGTTATACCCCTCTAATTACATATATCCTTTAAGTACCATTGATTCTCTTGTTGGAGTTTATGCCCTAAAGATGTAATTTGTAAATGGATTTATTAAATAAATAAAAGGAAATGTTTAATTCATTCTTGTTGTGTTGTTTATTTTATAACTTGTGCATAAATTTAACATCCAAGATTGCCGGATGTAATCTCTAACTGTGTATATGAGTGTCATATACGGATGGATACAGTAAGAGACGTGCAATCTAAAGAGTCCATAGATAGCAAATAAAGCTGGGTACTTTATTTGTGGTTAATCTATAGTTGCGGTCCATTCCGTAATGTACGGTGATTCTATCCTGAATCATTCATATAGAGATATGAGAATGGAGGTACATTGTATGATGTGATCATATAGGACTGGGCCATGATCTATAGAATTTATTGTTCATTATAGAATCAATGGTAATTAAAGGATATATGTAATTAGAGGGTATAACGGACATTATGACCTAGCTCTAATTATGAACTAGCTCTAATTATGAACTACTATGGAGGATCACACCATATGTAATAGCTATATCGATGGACACCGAGTTGTATCGGTCTGTGTAAAAGTGTCTACAGTTGAGAGAGTACAGCTTCGGGTTTTTAGTGGAATAACACCGGAGTTAATAATTAAGGAATATTAATTAAAGAGTTTAATTAATGATTCCGATGATTATTGAAGCTCAAAATACTGTGGGTCCATTAGGTCCCCTTGCTAGCCCGATCGATTTAGGTAACAAGGGTCACGGTTAATTAATTGGATTGTCCAATTAATTTTGTTACAAAAGTGACATGTATATAATTCGGAAATTAATTGAATAATGAGATTATTTAATTAATGAATGTTAATAGTTAAATTAAGTAAATAATTAAATTATTTAATTATATTAATAATTATGAATTATTAATTAACTATTAATTGGAGGGTGTTAATTGATATATGGATTTAGGTGAAAATAAAATAATATGATTATTTTATTTTACTAAATCATTTATCTAAGTATTTGAATTTAAATTTAAATTTAAAATACTAATTATCACTTTTAATATATTTGATATATTTAAAAAGGATAATTAAAAGATATATATATCAATTATAATACAAAAGATTGTATTGGATGCAAATTGATGTGTACATGAAACAATAGTCAAAATAAAAATTTATATAGAATGCAAATACTTAATAAATATATATAGATATATTTAGAAGTAAGCTATATATATTTTTTCGTAAGGCAGCAGTTCAATAAATATAAGACATATATAAAACGTGAAGCAGGGCAAAGAAAAGAGAAAGATATATAAAAAAATAAAACGGACAGCAGCCCTGAGTTGTAAGGCGTGAGTAATACATATAGATTCGTGTAAAGGTGTGAGCAGCAATATATATATATATATATTTGTGCAAAAGAAGTGAAGTGAGAAAAAGAGACATAGGTATATATTGTTTCATGTTTTGTGTGTTTTTGGAAACACATAGAAGAAAGAGTTTCTTCAATTTTCTTTACATCTTTCATTCAAGTTCTTGAGACCGTGACGCGCCCACACACGGTTACCAGTCCAGGGAGATAGCGAGAAAGATCAAGTAGTTCAGACAGGTGCATATCGAAAAGTGAAGGAGCCTCCGAACGTTGGTAAGATTTTTTTCTTCTGATTTTTGTTGATTACAATTTCCTGTATTTAAATATTGTATGTATTAGTTCCGAAAAATTATTACGATCCAAAGTTCACTGGTCCCAGATACAGATATGATTTGTATAAAAAAATTTTAAACCTAGTTCTGCTGCGTGACTAGTGAACGGGGTTCCAACATCTCTAATGGACAATAAATCCTATTTCCTCACGGAATTAGAAGAGGGCTCATATTGTCCAAGCCCCGAATCAACCCTTAAGGGAACTACCATCTATTTCTCACAAGAAGGAGTGGATTCCACTATTGTGTACAAACCTTCCCAGCCACAAGCCAAACCGCTATCCCAACATACGGAGTATATTGATCAGGAAATGCATCTGACCTCACCCATGGTATATCAAAGACCACGATCTAACCTGAAGGAGTCGATAAGACACTCAGGATTATGATCACCCACATATAGCTATCATTAGTTGATATATATGAATCTCATCGGTAAACGGATCTTGGTGTGAGATTCATATAGACCATAACCCAGTCCTATATGATCACATCATACAAGGTGCCTCCATTCTCATATCTCATATGAATGATTCAGGATAGAATCACTGTATATTACAGAATGGACCGCAACTATAGATTAACCACAAATAAAGTACCCAGCTTTATTTGCTATCTATGGACTCTTTAGATTGCACGTCTCTTACTGTATCCATCCGTATATGACACTCATATACACAGTTCGAGATTACATCCGACAATCCAGGATGTTAATATGTACACAAGTTTATAAAATAAATAACATAACAAGAATGAATTGAACTTTTTTTTTATTTACTTCATAAATCCATTTACAAATTACATGCTTAGGGCTTAAACCCCAACAATCTCCATTTGCACTAAAGCATGTGAGGCATGTCTCGTAACCCTAGACCATCTAGGTGACCCGAAAACACTTTAGCCGGTAAGGTCTTCGTAAATGGATCATCATGATTGTCTTGTGAGGCTATCTTGGTGATGATCACATCTCCTCTCTGCACTATCTCTCTGATGAGATGATACTTTCTCTCTATATGCTTCCTTCTTTTGTGGCTTATTGGTTCTTTGGAATTAGCCACAACACCACTGTTATCACAATAAAGTGTGATGGGCTTATCCAGGTCTGGAACAACTTCCAGATCACTCAAGAACTTACGGATCCAAACAACCTCTTTAGCAGCTTCACAAGCAGCTACATATTCGGCTTCCATGGTGGAGTCAGCAATACAAAATTGCTTGATAATTTTCCACACAATGTCTCCACCACCCAGGGTGAATACTGATCCAGATGTGGATTTTCTAGAATCCTTGTCTGACTGAAAATCAGAATCCGTGTATCCTATCGGGATCAAATCCTGTCCAGAAAATACTAGCATATAATTTCTCGTTCTCCGAAGATACTTGAGAATAGTCTTGACAGCAACCCAATGATCCAATCCTGGGTTGGACTGGTATCTACTGACTACTCCCAGTACATAGCAGATGTCCGATCTCGTGCATAACATAACATAACATACATGAGACTGCCTACTGCTGATGCATAGGGAACACATCTCATATCCTCAACTTCTTGAGGTGTCTTAGGACACTGTTCCTTAGATAAGTGAACTCCATGTCTGGAAGGTAAATTAACTTTCTTGGAGTTCTGCATCTAAAATCGCACAAGAATCTTGTCGATATATGATGCCTGAGACAGTGCTACAAGTTTTTTCTTACGATCCCTTATAAGTTGGATCCCTATAACATAACTTGCCTCTCCCAAATCTTTCATTTGGAATTAGCTAGCCAGCCAGCTCTTTACATCAAACAACACTCCCATATAATTCCCAATGAGTAGGATATCATCTACGTATAGGACCAAGAAAACTACTTTTTTATCAATGAAGTGCTTGTAGACACAAGGCTCATCGACGTTCTGCTCAAAGCCATAGGTTTTGATCACATCATCAAACCTAATGTTCTAAGATCTAGATGCTTGCTTAAGTCTATAGATGGACCTTTGCAGCTTGCAAACCTTTTACTCTTGATCTGGAGACATAAATCCCTCTAGTTGCATCATATAGATGCTCTTATCAAGATTGCCATTCAAGAATGCAGTCTTAACGTCCATTTGCCAAATTTCATAATCTAAATAGGCAGCAATGGATAAGAGAATCCTAATAGACTTAAACATGACTACTGGCGAGAAGGTTTCTTCATAATCGACCCCCTATTTTTAGGTATAACCCTTGGCCACTAGCCTTGCCATGAAGGTCTCTACCTTCCCTTCTACTGCTCTCTTTCTCTTGTAGATCCACTTACACCCAATGGGTTTTACCCCATCCAGTAAGTCTATAAGATCCCAGACTGAGTTAGAGTACATGGACTCCATTTCGAGATTCATGGCTTTAAGCCATTCCTCTTTATCAGGATCTTCCATTGCATTCTTAAATGTCAATGGATCATCCATAGTATCAGTAGAGACAACACCTTGTCCCTCACCTATAGCTAAATAATGTTTAGGTTGTCTCACAACCCTCTCACTACGTCTAGGTGGTAGTGTATTCTGATCAGGAATCATCTGACTCTCAGATGTTTGTAGATCAATAACTTTTGTTGATGAAGCACTAGTCTCACCGGGCTCCAACTCATTTAATACAATCTTGGAACGAGGTTTATGGTCACTAATGTAATTGTCCTCAAGAAACGTTGCATTTGTCAATACAAATACTTTGTTATCTTCGGGACTATAGAAGTGTCTATCTCTGGTCTCCTTGGAGTATCCTACAAACAGGCAGACAACAGACTTGGAGTCTAGCTTTCCAGTTCTGTTTTTCAGCACGTGTGCTAGACACCCCTATATGCGGAAATGTCACAAACTAGCTTTATGACCATTCCACAACTCTAGAGGAGTCTTAGGAACAGATTTGGATGGCACTACATTCAAAATGTATGCCGCCGTTTGTAACGCATATCCCTAGAAGGAGTTTGGTAATGATGAGAAACTAATCATAGATCTCACCATTTCCATTAGGGTTCTATTTCTCTTCTCCGCTACACCATTTTACTGAGGTGTACTGGGAGCTGTGAGTTGGGAAACTATCCCATGCTCGACCATGAAGTCTTCAAACTCTTGGTCAAGGTACTCACCTCCACGATCCGATCGTAGTGACTTGATAGTCCTACCTAATTGATTCTCAACTTCAGCTCAGAATTCTTTGAACTTTTCAAATGTTTCCGACTTTTGTTGCATCAGGTAGACATATCTGTATCTTGAGTAGTCATCTTTAAAGGTGACATAATACTCATAACCACCCCTAGCTTTAATATTCATCGATCCGCAGACATCTGTATGTATAAGCTCTAGAGTTTCTTTAGCTCTAAGCGCTTTTCCAGTAAAAGGTCTCTTAGTCATCTTACCTTCCAGACAAGATTCGCAGACAGGTAATGTGTCAACTTTTAACTCACTTAAAGGCTTGCTTTTTATTAATCTGTCTATCCGGTCAAGGTTGATATGACCAAGCCTTAGATGCCAGAGATACGTGTCATTATCTGGAGAAATCTTATGTCGTTTAGTTTTTGGTTTTTCAACCTTAAACATTTCGGTGTTGAGCAGTGTTGTATGTATTAACGATCTTAAAACATACAAATTGTTTTCATTAATTCCTAAACAAATATTCAGACCATTCTTTCCAATAATAACAAACTTATTATTAAAAGAAACAAAATATTTTTGTTCTAACAACTTAGAAACGGAAATCAAATTCCGTGTAAATTCAGGAATACAAAAAACATTGTTTAATAATAAAAAACTATTATTATTACAAAATTTCAATCTTATTGCTCTCACTGCTTTGGCCGATACGACATCCCCTGACCCCACACGCATTGAGAAGGCTCCCTCCTCTAGCTGTGTCCAAGAATTAGTCCACTGCAAAGAATAACAAACATGATTAGTGGCCCCCGAATCAACTTTCCAGGGTGAAGAATCATCTTCCACTAAACAAGATTCAAGAACAAGTAAATCATATTTACCTTTCATCTTTTTCTTCTTGGCTACCTCCTCCAGGTACTGAGGACGGTTCCTCTTCCAGTGCCTGACCTTGTTACAATGGAAACATTTTCCTTTGTCTTGGTCAGTGGAGGTGCCATTCTTTGTGCTTTGGGTTGAGTTTGGGCTTACCTTTTGCCTTCCCAGCGGACCTCTTCCTCTTCTTATTAATAGAGGAAGATGGTTCGACAACATTTGCCTCACCGGCCTTGCCTTTGTTGTCCTTAATCAAGGACTCAAAGATAGCGAGCTCATTGAGCAACTGTGTAAGACTGAACTTTAACTTGTTCATCCCGTAATTGCTATTAAACTGATCGAAACTCTTAAGAAGAGTCGTCAGTATGATGCTCACCTGACTGGGTTCATCAATGGCCCCACCATTGACTTCTGTTGTGTTGAAGTAGGACACCATGCACATGACATGTTCCCGAACTGACATTCCTTCCTTCATGCCAGTGAGCATAGCAGAACGAATAGCATCATGTCGCTTTTGCTCGGAGGGCTGCCCGAACATAACTTACAATGACTCCATGATTTCGAATGCTGAAGTCATTGCTTCGTGCTTTGTGACAATCACGTCTATCATAGATGCCAACAGATATGTTCTAGCCTTCTCATCAGATGAGACCCATCGCTCGTATGCCTCACGAACAGTTCATGTGGCATTGGCAGTAGGCGCTGGAGGACATTCCTCCGTAAGCATAAACTTGAGGTCTTTGGTGACCAAAATTGCATTAATATTAAGTTTCCACTTAGTGTAGTTATCACCAGTTAATTTGTCATTTGCGAGAATTTGAAGTAATGCAGAAGACATTGCTGAAATAAATAGAACATTCATTCAGTCATTTATTTAAAACAAGTGCAAGTGATTTGGTATAAATTTAAACATGATGCATGAACATGTTTAACGAACTAGAACTACCGTAAAAATAGTTACTATACCACGACAATCCAACATACCACAAAAAAGTACCGCCTTAAGGTCAGTCAAATCTTTGCATGTTGGACCGAGACATTCTCAATTAAATGATATTCTATAATAAATCTTATTCCATATCATTCAACCATCGTTTAGCCAGTCAAGTTTTTAATTAACAAACTTAATCAAAACCTTCGTGAGTGTAACCTACCATTTCAGATCTCACGAGCTTAACTCGAGAATTGCCGCCTTAAGGTTGGTCAATCCTGAAATACCCTCAGAAATCTTATCCGTTACGAAGTCAACCTTGGTATTGACCTTTGTGGAAACCCTCCTTAGGGAGGATGAAAGCAAAGCCGTCACGAGGCCCCACTCGGATCTCACGGTGTTAAACTAATGATGGTGACCGCGGGATATATATATCATATATCCATCTGCCACTCACTATTTTAAAACTAGGATTTTCTATTATCCGTTAATGCACCTAGACTCTACAGGATCAAACGGCTAACTTTAATCAAGTTATCTAGTGCATTAACTAATTCATTATTAGAAACAAGTTCTAATTAACTAATAAATTATTATTTATTTTTAACAATTAAAAATCTAATCTATTAGTGAATAATCTAAGTCTTTGTAAACTATTTACTAAGCTCATATTATATGAAAGTGTTTACCAAGTTTTAACTATTAAAACTCTAACACAATTTTCGGTACATTTATAATTATGCAATTAATCAAATTAATCATAATTACTATAAATAACCCTATTAAGTAACTTATTAAACTCTTTAATAACTAGATTAATATTAATGAGAATTATCAAGTTTTTTAACAATTAAAAAACTAATCTCATTTTCATAGCCAATTTATGTATTTACCCATTTTAATCACATTAAAAAACTCATAAAATATCAGGCTATGATGCATGTATGACATATCAAATATATTTGTGTAGGCATTTCTAATTTAAATGATATACGTATGCATGACAATGCGTTTATCATCATATAATATAAAGCATACATAAATTGACCGAGTACTGTGGATTATTTAACCTAAAAAAATTAGAATCTAAAATTACAAAAATACCCCCAAGGCATTCCTTGGTCTTCTTGTAATTTTCGAGTCTTCCAGTCTCTTCAAGTCACTCTGATTCATCTCATGAATCCTTCTTCGTGATTTTTCCAGGTCTTCAATATAGGTTACATTTTCTTTTACAATACAATTACAGTAAATAATAATAATAATAATAATAATAATTATACAACCCATAAACCCTAAATCCACAATACCATATAATTAACAATCAATCATGTTTTTGTAAATTAAAAAAAAAATTAATATACATACAAAAACATCATACAAACAATTTAAATCGTGCCTACACAATCATACATACAGAAGTATCGAAAACAATTTTCTGTTCCGAAAATAAATTTGGCTCTGATACCAATTGTTGCTCCTGTTCTGTACCACTGATCTTCCTAGCTATTCCCGGGATTGGTAACTACGTGTGGGCGCGTCACGGTTCTCAAGAACTTAGATTGAAGGGTGTAGAGAAAAATGAATGGATAAACTATTTCTTCTTAAAAAAAAAACTACCTAGAACAATTCTAGTAGTTAAAAAAAATAATAGTTATATTTTTTTTTCTTGGTGCAATCACTTGCACACAACAATTTTGTTTTTCTTTTGTACTTATGACAAAAACAAAAACCAATTTTTTTTTTTTCTCTTATACAGAACCAAAATAAAAACCACCACTTTATTTTGTTTTGTCAATGTATATATATATATAAAAAAAAGAGTTGTGCGTTATATAAATTTTTTTAAAAAAAATCTAATCAAATCTAATTTGATTTTTAAAAAACTTTCAAATAAAAAAATATCTAATATCTTTTATTTAATTTTAATTTTGAATAAAAACTATTTAAATTCAAAAATAAAATAATCACATTATCTTATTTTATTCAAAAATAAATATCAACATACACCCTCAATTTAGTGATTAATAATGTAATTAAATAACCTAATTATTTAAGTTATTTAATCACCATCATTCATTAATTAAATAATCTCATTATTCAATTAATTCCTGAATAAATACGTATCACTTTCGTAACACAATTAATTGGACAATCCAATTAATTAACCGTGACCCTTGTTACCTAAATCGATCGGGCTAGCAACGGGACCTAATGGACACACAGTATTTTGAGATCCAATAATCCTCGGAATCATTAATTAAACTCTTTAATTAATATTCCTTAATTATTAACTCTGGTGTTATTCCACTAAAAACCCGAAACTGCACTCTCTCAACTGCATACGTTTTTACACAGACCGATAGAACTCGGTGTTCATCGATATAGCTATTATATATGGTGTGATCCTCCACAGTAGTTCATAATTAGAGCTGGGTCATAATGTCCGTTATACCCCTATAATTACATATATCCTTTAAGTACCATTGATTCTCTAATAGACAATAAATCCTATTTCCTCACGGAATTAGGAGAGCACTCATATTGTCCAAGGCCCGAATCAACCCTTAAGGGAATTACCATCTACTTCTCACAAGAAGGAATGGATTCTACTATTGTGTACAAACCTTCCTAGCCACAAGCCAAACCGCAATCCCAACATACGGAGTATATTGATCAGGAAATGCATCTGACCTCACCCATGGTATATCAAAGACCACGATCTAGCCTGAAGGAGTCGATAAGACACTCAGGATTATGATCACCCATATATAGATCATAGCCCAGTCCTATATGATCACATCATACAATGTGCCTCCATTCCCATATCTTATATGCATGATTCAGGATAGAATCACTGTATATTACGGAATGGACCGTATCTATAGATTAACCACAAATAAAGTACCCAGCTTTATTTGCTATATATGGACTCTTTAGATTGCACATCTCTTACTGTATCCATCCGTATATGACACTCATATACACAGTTCGAGATTACATTCGGCAATCCAAGAAGTTAATATGTACACAAGTTTATAAAATAAATAACTTAACAAGAATGAATTTTACTTCATAAATCCATTTACAAATTACATGCTTAGGGCATAAACCCCAACAATATGTTCATGTCTGTGAGAGAGTTACGGTTCGTAATCCATAAATGGATTCGAGTTCCGGGTTTGAAGGCTGGAGAACGGTCGAAGAACGTGAAGGGAGATCGAGCAAAAGAAGACAACGCCAAGCTCTTCTTTACCGAGATGGCGCGTGGCCATCTTCTGCAAGAAGGCTTGCTGTCCCGAGATGCCCACATGCCATCTCGGGCAGCAAGCAAGCATGTTGTTTCTTGTCCTTCTTGGTCATTTCACACTTTAATCTTTCCCTCTCATTTATATTTCCTTTCCCTCTTATAATTCATTTTTAGAGAAGAATTTGAAACTTTAGCATAATTTTCTCTCTAACTTTCTCATCTTCCAAACACTCTATCTTTCTCATTTGATCTCCGATTTGAGTGATCCAAAGTTGATAGTGTTCATCTAAACATTCTCTATCTTTTCTTAGAAGGTTTGGGTTGGTTTCGCAGCATTGTTTGGTGTGTAATCACATAAAAACGGGATTGGCTCAAGTTTACTAAGGTATTGATTGTTTCCTAAAGGTTTCTCTTAAAACTTTGTCAATTGCCTTGGGTTTTCTTCTCCTTTATATATTAATGTCTTGTGATTGTTTAGATTTGAGTTTTAAACTCATTAAAAGCTAGATTGATATTCAACTGAAATCTCACATGTTGAGTTAGGTTTTGATTTACCTATGTTTTCACATGATTGGGATTGTATTGTGCTAGCTTTGATTCTAGGACTATTTGATGATCTTTAATTGATTGATTTTGTAAAAACTAGTCTCTCACATGTACTAGGCTCTCTTTGACTGAATTCTTCTGATAGTGCATGTGCTTGTGTTCTTGTGAGCTATTCATATGCTTTGTTGAATCTATGAATAGGAAATATGCTCTGAACTTTTGCTTTGATCTAAATGACTTTGTCACATGATTTTAGCTTGTTTTTGGTTTATGTAACTTAAACTATATTATATGATTAATTGAATATATCTTGTGTTCAATTTCCCTATCCCTATCTCTCTTATATTTGTGTATGTTATTGGAAATATGCTCTTCAGAGGTTTACCACGTAAATATCTTATGTCAATGTTCCCTATCCCTATCTCTCTTATATTTGTATATGTTATTGGATATTGTGGCTAGAACTTTTTATATAAATTAACTTCCTTACTATAATATTAATTGTGTATGAGTTATGGATGTTTGTTTGTATCACAGTCTACATGTTTTTTATATATTGATTAGTTGTCTTTAATTGATATATATATTGTGATACAAACAATCTAAAGGGAAAAACTTTTATTTGTTTCAAGGGAGTCGAAAAAGGTGTCTAACATATTCACCCCCCCTCTAGGTTAGCCTTGAGCATTTAACCGTGTTTGTATTTTCACCCTTGAAGAAGAAATGCTTTATCTATATTTGTCAGTAACAGCTATGGCAACAGGGTTAATGCTGGTTAAGTAGGATGAGGGCATACAAAAGCCAGTATATTACACAAGTAAGGCTTTGCTACCAGCTGAGACAAGATACTCGCCAGCCGAACAGATGGCACTGACACTTGTGACTGCAGCGAGGTCTACACAGACTGCCATCTGAAGCAAATTCTATCAAGGCTTGAAGTATCTAGGAGGTTGATCAAATAGGCATTGGAACTGAGTGAATTTGACCTAGCATATCTACCAAGAGCTGCAATAAAGGGATAAGTTGTAGCCGACCTGATTACTGAGTTCACTGAACCGAACAACGAGGTGATCAGGATGTTGAAAGAAAATGAAGAATTCATCTGGAAAATACATGTGGATGGATCGTCAAACACGTACGGTAGTGGGGCCAAGATAGTCATATCCATCCTCAAAGGCGACCAGGCAGAATGTGTCATTCGGTTTGAATTCAAAGCCACCAACAACATGGACGAGTATGAGGCACTTTAGTAGGACTTAGTGTTTGTACGGTCGTAGGGGTAGATGATTTAGAGATATTCAGTGATTCGTAGGTGGTGGTAAACCAAATCCTGGATGAGTATCAGGCTAAGGACAACAACATAGCTGTGTGTCTACAGATAGCCAGGATGTTGCTTGGAAGGTTTAAGGCGTACAAGATTACTCAGATCTCAAGGGATAAGAATGAAAAGGTAGACACTTTGTCAAAGTTGGCATCAGCTATTATCAGTAAATGGTCAAAGACCATCCTAGTTGCTCACCTCAAGAGATCGAGTATTGAGGATCAAGGGGAAGTATTGGAGGTATGAACTATTGAAGGAGAACAGACCACTTGGATGACCTGGATCAGGGAATACCTATATAATGGAACGCTCTCGATGGAAGTAACTGAAGTATAACGTCTTAGATATAGAGCAACTAGATACTCAATAGTCGGAGGAGAATTGTACAAGAGAGGATTTTTGAAGGCCTTACAAAGGTGCGTTTGCCCAGTAGAAGGTAGACAGATATTAGAAAGCATCAACGGGGGAGTGTGTGGGAATCACTCTGGAGGTAAAAGCCTAATGCACATGACTCTCAGACAAGGCTTCTACTGGCCGACCTTATTTCAAGATGCTCAGGCAGTCGCATATCAATGTGGTGGCTGTCAAAGGATAGCTAATGACATCAAGAGGCCCCCAAAGCTGTTGAAGAACCTGTCGTCACCTTGGCCATTTACCATATGGAGGTTAGATTTGATTGGCTTGATGGCAACAACAACTAAAGGATGAGCGAAGCACGCCATTGTAGTCGTGGACTACTTTACAAAGTGGGTCGAGACAGAAGGGCTGGTGCATATAACCAAAGCTAACACAACCAGTTTTGTGAAGAAAAATATCATCTATTGGTTTGGAATCCCAGATACAATAATCACAAACAACGGGACCCAGTTCGACAGTGACAACTTTAGGAACATGTGTTAGGGTTTTGGCATAAAAAATATTATGCTACTCCAGCTCATCCTCAGACTAATGGCCAGACAGAAGAAATAAACAAGATTATTAAGCATACCCTAAAGGAAAAACTGGATGCTAAGAAAGGGAATTGGGCAGACAAGCTACACGAAGTTCTATGAGAATATCAAACAACGGAAAAGACTTCGACAAGAGAGACCCCATATTCACTAGCGTTCGAAACTGAGTCAGTGATTCCAATTAAAATTGCTCATAACTCACCAAGGATGCAACTTTTCAATCCCAAGGCAAATGTGAAAATGCTAGTATAGAACTTAGACGAGTTGGAGGAAAAAAGGGACCTGTCGAGGGTAAGAAATGCTGCTTATCAGCAAGGGGCGACAAGATATTACAACTAACACATCCCAGTAAGGATATTCCAACTCGGAGATCTAGTTCTGAGAAGGGTATCACCCAATATAAATGAGTTGGGGCACTGGCGGATAAATGGGAAGGGCCATATCAAGTGGTTGGGTTGGCCGGCCATTGAGCATACCGCCTTGCCCGACCATAAGGGAGTGAGCTACCCAGGCCATGCAATGCTCAATACTTAAAGATGTTCTACCCTTAAGAGTTTCTTACTTTTTTATATTTCTTTTTTATTTCAGAGATGAATTTGCTTTGTCAGCTGATTAATTGATGTTTCTTTTTAGCATTTAATAAAAACCCCTTTGATTGAATAATTTCAAATGTCAATAATAACGCTCTAAATTTTCTTTTGTATACAAAAGCAATCTTGGGGTATCTCGAAATCACTCAATGCTGATAGGAGCGCCCGAGAGGTCAGTGAGGGGGCCAAAATCACATGTCGCAAGGACAATATACACTTACCGAAACTAACCGGGTGTAACAAAACATTGTTAGGGCGCCTTCAGGTCGTAAACACTTGATGAGATGCGCCAATAGTTGAATGAGAGATAAGTATTTCTACTCAGAAACAGGTGCAAATAAAGTATTAAGCGCCTGTGAAGTCAGTAGAATATAAGATGCCTCATTGAAACGAATCTTGATCAACAGACTATTGGGAGACTTCTCAATTACGTAGTTTTCATATAATAGACAAGAGTTTATAAATTAGATACCATGCAAACGGGTTATAAAAGACCACTTCTTGACGCAAAAATAGGAGCAACAAATTCATCGGGGGTTAGAGTAATCGATTGGCTAACATGAGTGGTCTCCCCGACGTTACCCAAATAAGAGGTTATGACAAACCTCGCCATACGAAGTTGCTTGGACGAAGTTGGGATGATAGACTTAATATAATTTGAGCTAATAAATAGTCCTGGTCAAGCTAGAGAAACTGGGTTTGCAATGGTGCATCCAAACCGGGAGCGACTAAAATCAGATAACTGACCAAGAAATGGTCGCAACTAGTTGCACTAGTATGGTCTCAGTCGAGTCAGTTAGCTCGGTGTAAGGTAATACGCACAGTTCGAGCTAATTTAAGATGACGACCAAGGTAAAAACGCTTAGTCAGAGATGGATCATTCGGTTCAGCATAACAATGGGATCAAATTACGGGGTGATTCACGTCAGATGAAAAGGTGTGGCCGTAATTAAGACAATTGACTTGGCATGACTGGACATGCATAGTTCGAGTTAACAAGCGGCTATAACCATTCATAAATCACCCAATTTTTAGTTAGTTACTTATTCTGGCCTAGCTCCTAGGTTATCCCAATTATGCGACGAAATGACCAATTCATGCTACGTCACTTTCTTAAGTAGAAACAACATATATATATATATAAACTAAAATAATGTTATTTATATCGAAAATGGAGAGAATACAAAACAGCAATTACATAAGTAATGTTGACAAGATGCGAAGAAAGAGAGTTAAGCATCTGGGGTACTAGAAGGACCTTCAGGCCCAAATCCACTTGGTGACCCCCATAGTCTTGGTTTAGGTCTCCAAAATCTGGCCAGGTGATGTGATCTTCTAGGTCTTCGACCATGAATGAAGAATAGCATGTGCCTGACAAGAGGCCAACATCAACCCTCTTGGTCAGGGCACCGCTATCTTCTCCGGTATGAAAAACCATTATGGAAGTCTTCGAAGGAAGCTCTAGGTACATAGGATTGGGATCCTTCCCGATGGATCTACAGTAGGCCATCCACCTGATCCTTTGATTCCTTATGACTTTCAGGTGTTGGAACCCCGTTAACCGTTCACGCAGCAAAATTAAGGTTTTAAATTTTTTGAACAAATCACAATTGATCTGGGATCGTATTATTTTTGGAACTAATACATATAAAATTATTACAATAATAAATAAGTATGTATACACAGAAATTGTAATCAATAGAAAGAAGAAGAATAAAATAGAACCATATCAACGTTTGAAGGCTCCTCACTTTTCGATATGTTCTTGGTTTGTACCACTGAACTTCCTCACTATATCTCAGGATTGATAACCGCGTGTGAGCACGTCATGATACTCAGGAACTTAGGAGGATGTTGAAGAGAGAATCAGAAGAAACTTTTTCTTCTACGTCCATGCAACCCCTTGCATCAACAATCAAGAGATCATACACTAATATATATATATATCACGCGCACAAGCACTGATATATTTCTAATTTCAATGAATGCTGGGTGTGTCTCTTTTTCTCTTTGATAAGTCCAACGCATACTTGCACACACGATTTCAATCTCACGCACCCAATTGCTCTTTTTTATTTTTTAATTGCAATTCTTGTTGTGCGTTTTTCAAATCATGTTTCATGCCTATACAACTTGCATCATATGCAAACTCTTAGTCTGCACGTTTTTCTTCTTTTTCTGTATCACGCACACATCTGTTTGTATCCTATACAAACATTGATAAGTGCATTTTTTTTATGTTGATTTATCTTTTTATCTTAATATATATATATATATATATATATATATATATATATATATATATATATATATTGATAAAATTAATCGATTTAAATCTTTTAAGATATCTCATATCTTTAAAGATATTAATCAATTTGTTTTGAATTCAAACTCTTTAAATTCTAAATTAAATATCTAATTTAATAATAAAAATAATCAAATTATCTTATCTTCAAAAAATTAAATATCAATAAACACCCTCCAACTAATGAATAATTACATAATTAAATAATCTAATTATTTAATTAACATAATCATTATCATTAATTACTTAAATAATCTCATTATTCAATTAATTTCCGTATAAATACGTGTTACTTTCGTAACACAATTAATTGGATAAACCAACTAATTAATCGTGACCCTTGTTACCTAAATTGATTGGACTAGTAAGGGGACCTAATGGACCCATAATATTTTGAGCTCCAATAATCCTCGAAATCATTAATTAAACTCTTTAATTAATAATCCTTGATTATTAACCCCGGTGTTACTCCAATAAAATTCCGAAGTTGCATTCTCTCAACTGCAGATGCTTTTACACAGATCGATGCTACTCGGTGTCCATCGATATAACTATTATATATGGTGGGATCCTCCACAGTAGTTCATAATTAGAGTTGGGTCATAATATCCATTATATCCCTCTAGTTACATATATTTTTAAGTACTATTGATTCTCTAATGGACAATAAATTCTATTTCCTCATGGAATTAGAAGAGTGCTCATATTGTCTAAGCTCACAAGAAAGAGTGGATTTCACTATTGTGTATAAACCTTCCTAGCCACAAGCCAAATCGCAATCCCAACGTACGGAGTATATTGATCAGGAACTGCATCTGACCTCTCTCATGGCATATCAAAGACCACGATTTAACCTGAATGAGTCAATAAGAAACTTAAGATTAAGATCACCCACATATAGCCATTATCAATTGATATATACGAATGTTATCGGTAAACAGATCTTCGTGAGAGATTCATATAGATCATGACCCAATCCTATATGATCACATCATACAAGGTGCCACCATTACCATATCTCATATGAAAGATTCAGGTTAGAATCATCATACATTACAGAATGGACTGCAGCTATAAATTAACCACAAATAAAGTACCCAATTTTATTTGCTATATATGGACTCTTTAGAATGCACGTCTCTTACTGTATATGTCCGTATATGACACTCATAGACACAGTTCGAGATTATATCCGACAATCCAGGATGTTAATATGCACACGTTATAAAATAAACTACACAACAAGAATGAATTGAAATTTTCCATTTATTTATTTCATAAATCCATTTACAAATTACATCTTTAGGGTATATACCTCAACAATCTCCCACTTGCATTAAAGCATGTGAGGCATGTTTTGTAACCCTAGACCATCTAAGTGACCCGAAAACACTTTAGCCGGTAAGGTCTTTGTAAATGGATCAACATGATTATCTTCATATCTTGTGAGGCTATCTTGGTGATGATCATATCTCCACTCTACATTATCTCTCTAATGAGATGATATTTTATCTCTATATGCTTCCCTCTTTTGTGGCTTCTTGGTTCTTTGGATTTAGCCACAGCACAAATGTTATCACAATATAGTGTGATGGGCTTATCTAGATCCGGAACAACTTCCATATCACTCAAGAACTTATGGAGCCAAACAGCCTCTTTAGCAGGTTCATAAGCAGCTACATATTCGGCTTCCATGGTGGAGTCAGTAATGCTAGATTCTTTAATACTTTTCCATACAATGGCTCCACCACATAAGGTAAATACTGATCCAGGCATGGATTTTCTAGAATCCTTGTCTGACTGAAAATCAGAATTCATGTTTTCTAACGGGATCAAATCCTATATGGAATACACTAGCATATAATTCTTCTTTCTCCAAAAATACTTAAGAATAGTCTTGACAGTAACCTAATGATCCAATCTTGGGTTGGACTGTATCTGCTGACCACTCCCGCTACATAGCAGATGTCCGGTCTCGTGCACAACATAGCATACAAGAGACTGCTTACTGCTGATGCATAGGATACACGTCTCATATCCTCAACTTCTTGAGGTGTATTAGGACACTGTTTCTTAGACAGTGAACTCCATACCTGGATGGTAAATAACTTTTCTTAGGGTTTTGCATCGAAAATTGCATAAGAATCTTATCGATATACGATGCCTAAGACAGTGCTATGAGTTTGTTCTTACGATCCCTTATGAGTTGGATCCTTATAACATAACTCGCCTCTCCTAAAACTTTCATTTGGAATTGGTTAGCCAGCCAGCCCTTTACATCAAACACCACTCCCACATCATTCTCAATGAGTAGGATATCATTTACGTATAGGACCAAGAAAACTACTTTCTTGTCAATGATGTGCATGTAAACACAAGGCTCGTCGATGTTCTGCTCGAAGCCATAGATTTTGATCACTTTACCAAACCTAATGTTCCAAGATCTAGATGCTTGATTAAGTCCATAGATGGAACTTTGCAGCTTGCAAACCTTTTGCTCTCGGTAAGATTGTCATTCAAGAAAGCAGTCTTGACTTCCATTTGCAAAATTTTAGAATCGAAATAGGCAGCAATGTAAAAGAAAATCCTAAAAGACTTAAACATGGCTACTGGCGATAAGGTCTCTTCATAATCGATCCTCTCTTTTTGGGTATAACCCTTGGCCACTAGCCTTGCTTTGAAGGTCTCTACCTTCCCGTCTACTCCTCTCTTTCTCTTTTAGATCTACTTACACTCTATAGGTTTTACCCCATCCGATAAGTTTACAAGATCCCAAACTGAGTTAGAGTACATGGACTCCATCTCGAGATTCATAACTTTAAGTTATTACTCTTTATCAGAATCTTCCATTGCATTCTTAAATGTCAATGGATCATCGACACTATTAGTAGAGACAACACTTTATCCCTCACTTATACCTAAATAGCGTTCAGGTTGTCTCACAACCATCTCATTACCTCTAGGTGGTAGTGTATCCTGATTAGGAACCATCTGAATCTCAGATGTTTGTGGATCTACAACTCTTATTGATGAAGCACTAGTCTTACCAGGCTCTATCTCATTCAATACAATCTTAGAATGAGGTTTATGGTCACTAATATAATTGTCCTAAAGAAATGTTACATTTGTCCATACAAATACTTTGTTATCTTTGGGACTATATAAGTGTCCACCTCTGGTTCCTTGGAGTATCCTACAAACAGACAGACCACAGACTTGGAGTATAGCTTTCCACTTTTGCTCTTCAGCACGTGTGCTGGACACCCCCATATGCGGAAATGTCACAAACTCACTTTGCGAGCATTCCACAACTCTAGAGGAGTCTTAGGAACAGATTTGGATGGCACCACATTCAAAATGTATGCAGCTGTTTGTAACACATATCCCTAGAAGGAATTTGGAAATGATGAAAAACTAATCATAGATCTCACCATTTCCATTAGGGTTCTGTTTCTCTTCTCTGCTACACCATTTTGGTAAGGTGTACATGAAGCTGTAAGTTGGGAAACTATCCCGTGCTCGACCATGAAGTCCTTCAACTCTTGGTCAAGGTACTCACCTCTATGATCCGATTATAGTGACTTGATAGTCCTACCTAATTGATTCTCAACTTCAGCTCGGAATTCTTTAAACTTTTTAAATGTTTCTGACTTCCGTTGCATTAGGTAGACGTATCCGTATATTGAGTAGTCATCTATAGAGGTGACATAATACTTATAACCACCCATATCTTTAACATTCATCGGTCTGCAGACGTCTGTATGTATAAGCTTCAGTAGCTCTTTAGCTCTAAGCCATTTTCCAGTAATAGGTCTCTTAGTCATCTTACATTTCAGACAAGATTCGCAGACAGGTAAAATGTCAACCTATAACTCACTTAAAGGTTCGTTTTTTACTAGTCTACCTATCCGGTCAAGGTTAATAACCAAGTGTTAGATGCCAGAGATACGTGTCATTATCTAAAGAAATTTTATGTCGTTTAGTTTTTTGGTTTTTCAACCTTAAACATTTCGGTGTTGAGCAGTGTAGTATGTATTAACGGTCTTAACACATACAAATTGTTTTCATTAATTACTGAACAAATATTCAGACCATTCTTTCCAATAATAACAGACTTATTATTAAAAGAAAAAGAGTATTTTTGTTATAACTACTTTGAAACAGAAATCAAATTCTGTGTAAATCTAGGAATATAAAAACATTGTTCAATAATAAAAAACTATTATTATTACAAAATTGCAATCTTATTGCACCCACTGCTTTGACCCCACATGCATTGAGAAGGCTCCCTTCTCTAGCTGTGTCCAAGAATCAGTCCAATGTAAGAAAAAATAAACATGGTTAGTGGCCATGAATCAACTATCCAGGATGAAGAATCATCTTCCACTAAACAAGATTTAAGAAAAAGTAAATCCTATTTACCTTTCTTGGACTTCATCTTGCCTTAGGATTTCTTTGGTTTGGGCTTACCCTTCACCTTCCTAGCAGACCTTTTCCTCTTCTTATTATTGGAGAAAGATGGTTCAGCAACTTCTGCCTCACCGGTCTTGCCCTTGCAGTCCTTAGTCAAGGACTCAAAAGTAGTGAGCTCAATGAGCAACTATGTGAGACTGAACCTTAACTTGTTCATCTCATAGTTGCTCTTAAATCTATCGAAACTCTTTGAAAGAGTCATCAGTATGATGCTCACTTGACTAAGTTCGTCAATGGCCCTGCCATTGACTTTTGCTGTGTTGAAGTAGGACATCATACTCAGGACATGTTCCCGAACTGATGTACCATCCTTCATGCGAGCAAGCATAGCGGAACGATCAGCTTCGTGTCATTTTTGCTTAGAGGGCTGCCTGAACATAGCTTGCAATGACTCTATGATTTTGAATGCTGAAGTTATTGCTTCGTGCTTTGTGACAAGCATGTCTGTCATAGAAGCCAATAGATATGTTCGGGGCTATCTCATCATATGAAACCTATCGCTCGTATGCCTCGCAAACAGTTTGTGCGGCATTGGCAGCAGGCGTTGAAGGAAATTCCTCTGTAAGGACAAACTTGAGGTCTTTGGTGACAAATATTGCATTAATGTTAAGTTTCCACTTAGTGTAATTTTCAGCAGTTAATTTGTCATTTGCGATAATTTAAAGTGATGCAGAAGACATTATTGCTGAAATAAATAAAACATTCATTCAGGCTTTTATTTAAAACAAGTGTGAATGCTTTGATATAAATTTAAACATGATGCATGAACATGTCGTTAATTTGCCGTTTGTGAGAATTTGAAGTGATGTAGAAGACATTATTGCTGAAATAAATAAAACATTCATTCAGTCTTTTATTTGAAACAAATGTGAATGATTTGGTATAAATTAAAACATGATGCATGAACATGTTTAACGAACTATCACTACCCTAAAACTAGTTACCATACCACGACAATCCAAGATACCACAAAGAAGTGCCGCCTTAGGGTCCGTCAAGTCTTGCATGTTAGACCGAGTCATTTTCAATCAAATGATATTTTAGAATAACTCTTATTCTATATCATTCAACCATCGTTTATTCGGTCAGGTTTTTAATTAACAAACTTAATCAAAACCTTCGTGAGTGTAACCCACCATTTTAGATCTCACGAGCTTAACTCGAGAATTGCCACCTTAGGGTCGGTCATCCTATCTGTTAGGAAGTAAACCTTGGTATTGATCTTTGTGGAAACCCTCCTTAGGGAGGATGAAAGGAAAGCCGTCACGAGACCCCACTCGGATCTCACGGTGTTGAATGAATGATAGAGACTGCGAGATATATATGTCATATTTCTCTCTCCCACTCACTATTTTATAAATAGGGTTTTCAATTATCCGTTAATGCACCTAGACTCTACAAGATCAAACGCCTAACTTTAATCAAGTTATCTATCATATTAACTAATTAGAATCAAATTCTAATTAACAAATAAATTATTAATAATTTTTAACAATTAAAAATCTAATATATTCATGAATAATTTAAGTCTTCGTAAACTATTTACTAAGGTCATATTATTATGTTAGTGTTTTTCAAGTTTTAACTATTAAAAGTCTAACACTTTATTCCATTAATTTATTATTAGGTTATTAAACATATTAATCCTAATTACAATAAATGACCATATTAATCTAACTTATTAAACTCTTTAATAACTAGATTAATATTAATAAGAATTACAAAGTTTTTTAACCATTAAAAAACTAATCTCATTTTCATATTCAATTATGTATTTACCCAATTTAATCACATTAAAAAAAATATAAAATAACAGGCTATGATGCATGTATGACATATCAAATATATTTGTGTAGACACATCTAATCTAAATGACATACTTATACATGACAATGCTTTTATCATCACATAATATAAAGCTTATATGAATTGACCTAGTACTGTGGATTATTTAACCTTAAAAAATTAGAATATAAAATTATAAAAATACCCCCAAGGCATACCTTGATCTTCTTATAATTTCCGAGTCTTCCAGTCTCTTCAAGTCACTCCGATTCATCTCATGAATCCTTCTTCGCGATTTTTCCAGGTCTTCAATATAGGTTACAATTTATTTATTTTATATTTAAAATACAATAACAGTAAAAATAAAAATAAAAAATTATAAAACCCATAAACCCTAAATCCACAGTACTATATAATTAACGATCAATCATATTTTTGTAAATTAAAAATTTTAATATACATACAAGAACATCATACAGTCAATTTAAACCGTGCTTACACAATCATACATATAAGAGCATCGAAAACAATTTTCTGTTCCGAAAAAAAAATTGGCTTTGATACCAATTGTTGGAACCCCGTTCACTGGTCACACAGCGAAAGTAAGGTTTTAAAATTTTTATAAAAATCACAATTGATACGGGATCAATAAACTTGGGATCGTAATTATTTTCGGAAGTAATACATAAATAATTATTACAATAATAAATAAATATGTATACACAGAAATGGTAATCAATATGAAGAAGAAGAATAAAATCGAACTATACCAACATTTGAAGGCTCCTTCACTTTTCGATACGCTCCTGGTCTGTACCACTAATCTTCCTTACTATATCCCGATACTGATAACTGCATATGGGCACGTCTTTGAAGAGAGAATTAGAAGAAACTTTTTTTCTCTGTTCATGCAACCCCTTACATCAACAATCAAGAGATCATACACTGATATATATATCACGCACACAAGCACTGATATATTTCTAAATTCAATGAATGTTGCGTGTGTCTCTTTTTTCTTTGATAAGTCCAACGCACACTTGCACACATTATTTCAATATCACGCACCCAATTGCTCTTTTTTAAAACTGCAATTCTTGTTGTGCGTTTTTCAAATCATGTTTCAAGACTATACAACTTGAATCGTATGCAAATTCTTAGTCTGCACGTTTTTCTTCTTTTTCTGTTTCACGCACACATCTGTTTGTATCCTATACAAACATTAATAAGTGAATTTCTTTTATATTGATTTATCTTTTTATCTTATATAAATCTTTAAAACATATAATATAATATATATATATATTGATAAAAAGATATCTCATATCTTTAATGATATTAATCAATTTGTTTTGAATTCAAACTCTTTAAATTCAAAATTTAATATCTAATTTAATAAAAATAAAATAAACAAATTATCTTATCTTAAAAAAATTAAATATCAATCAACACCCTCCAACTAATGATTAACTACATAATTAAATAATCTAATTATTTAATTAACATAACCATTATCATTCATTAATTAAATAATCTCATTATTCAATTAATTCCTGAATAAATACGTGTCACTTTCGCAACACAATTAATTGGACAATCCAACTAATTAACCATAACCACTGTTACCTAAATTGATCGGACTAGTAAGGGGATCTAATGGACCCATAGTATTTTGAGCTCCAATAATCCTCAAAATCATTAATTAAACTCTTTAATTAACTCCGGTGTTATTTCACTAAAAACTCGAAGTTGCATTCTCTCAACTGCAGATGCTTTTACACAGACCGATAAAACTCGATATTCATCGATATAGCTAATACATATGGTGTGATCCTCCATAGTAGTTCATAATTAGAGCTGTGTCATAATGTCTGCTATACCCCTCTAATTATATATATCCATGAAGTACCGTTGATTTTCTAATGGATAATAAATCTTATTTCCACACGGATTTAGAAGAGTGCTCATATTGTCCAAGCTCTTAATCAACCTTTAAGGGAACTACCATCTACTTCCCACAAGAAGGAGTGGGTTTCACTATTGTGTACAAACCTTCCCTACCACAAGCCAAACCGTAATCCCAACATACGTAGTATATTGATCCAGAACTGTATCTGACCTCACCCATGTTATATCAAAAACCACGATCTAACCTGAAAGAGTCGATAAGACACTTAGGATTATGATCACCCACATATAGCCATCATTAGTTGATATATATGAATCTCATCGGTAAACGGATCTTGGTGAGAGATTCATATAGATCATGCCCCATTCCTATATGATCATATCATATAAGGTGTCTCTATTCCCATATCTCATATGAATGATTAAGGATAGAATCATCGTACATTACAGAATGTACCGTAGCTATAGATTAATCACAAATAAAGTACCTAGCTTTATTTGCTATCTATGGACTCTTTAGATTGCAGGTCTCTTACTATATTCATCTGTATATGACACTCATATACAAAGTTCGAGATTACATCTGGTAATCCAAGATGTTAATATGCACACGTTATAAAATAAACTACACAACAAGAATGAATTGAACTTTTTCTTTTATTTATTTCATAAATCCATTTACAAATTACATCTTTAGGGCATAAATCTAGGGACTCGTCCTTATGCCTCTTTATAGTCACGTCCCATTTCTGACGAGCCTCCTCTAAGGACTTGTCCTTGCTCCCAAAGAATACTCGAGAGGTGGTAAACCCTCTCCTGAATTCCCTCAGCATGAAAACATCAAAGGATCGAGATCTCTTATAGCGATCCACATTCTGGACTTCTATGGCTGACATGGCTTCTTGGGAAAACACCTCCAAACTGACTTGTTGTTGCTCAAGGTCTTTCGCCAAGTGCTCATAGTGGAGCTAAGCTTCCTTAGATGCCTATTGCGCCTCAAACATGATTTGTTGAGCAAAGGTAAGGGTGTCTTGGGCAATCCAGGTCTCCTCTTCAAAATTTTTTGCTACTGTTTCAGTCAGGATGACCTTCGACTCGAGTTCAACACTTCGTAACTTTGCCTTTGCAACCCTCTTCTCTAACTCAGCATTCCGCATAGTGAGTTCTCTAAGAGTTATCTTGAATGTAGAAGCCCTGCCCTGAACATTAGCCATGGTTTCTTCAGGGTAACCTTAGTAGCAACATGGGCCTTCAGCTGCTCATTGTACTATTTAACTTTAGAGGCACTAGCAGAATAAGACGTAAGAATATCTCAGTGGCCTGCTTCTTCTGATCTACCAAGGCTCAACTTAGCTTCTTAATCTCTTGAAAAAAAAAGTAAGAATTAGAAAAGCTGGGAAAAATGCATGTAAAGGATGATGTAGAAAACACTTACAAAAACTCTATTGTTTAATATCATACGGATCCGCTCAGAGATACCGGTAGCTCTAGCTTCCCTCCAGTACCCATCGCAAATGTACCCATCGCAAACTGACATCAATCAAAGCATGGAGAGAGGATCAGGGCGAGATCTACTTAAATGAGGAGGATGAGAGGATCAAGATATATGAGTAGTTGGGAGAGCCGATGAAGTAGGTAGATCATGACTAAAAGTGGAAATGGTCGGAAGTGCCTCTGAAAAGGACGGGTCTGTGACAGTTTGCACCAGTGAAATTACAGTGCCTTCTCCAGTCTGAGAGACAGTTGCAGAAGCTCAAAAACCTTACACCTCAGGGCTTGACCTTCACTTACACCATCTTGAAGAAGAGTCTCAGAAGGTGCGATGAAGGGGATATTCCCAAGCTGGCTGACCTCTATATCTTCTGCCAGCTTAACTGTTGTACCAGTCCTCGATTTGATCACTAGGAGGAGTGCTTGCTCCTTAGTGACATTAAGAAAATCATCATCAATAAATTGCTCATCCAAGTTGAGCCCACCATTGTTAGAGTCAAAGCAAGTAAAGACTATCTAACGTTTAACGGAGAACTACATGAAAGCCTTCCCTAGGAGATGCGTGGGCAAATCTGAGGAAGGACAGTCAGTTTGAACTTGAGAAGCTCAGGATAAGTAGGAGACACAACTAGATCAGTGGCCTTGACTGAATCAGATGGGAGGGAAGAAGATATTTTGGCAACCCTATCACCCATTTTATTCAACAGCTGCTCCCATAAAATTTGGTCAGTCAGAGTCTCTTGATCGTCTTTTTCCTCTTCATCAAGAATGATAGGACCAACCTCTGGCTAGGATGGTAATGGTTCAGCATCATACAGAGCCTTCGCTTTTTTACGAATGACCTTAGGGGCGAAAGATCCCTCTACAGTCTTAGCTACTTTGTTACCTGAGATATTTTCACCATATTTTACCTTACTGGACCAGCCCTTACTTGGCTCATCTTTGCTTAGCCTATCCCTAGTGAGTCTATCTCGGCTCGATCTCTCTCTACTAGACCTCTCTCGCTAGGATTCTATGGGGGTATATTGCACCCAGGCTGACTTACCTCAAGACGATCCTTTCTGACCACCTCGGGGTGAAGCGACACCATGACCGCTTGTTTCAGCCAGTCCAGCAGGAACTGCCAAAGAGTCACGATTAGATTCATATACGTGCTCCACCAAGTCATGCTTAGGGGGGCCAATCCCCTGAGCCACCTGATCGGCGATTGCTTTCTTGCTCACCGGATCAAGGTTCTTAGCTTTTTCAGTCTGCTCGCCAACGACGATGTCCACCTCATATACTGGAAAGACAAACATGAAAAAAAATGGTAAGAACAGATATATACAACAAAATCGCTAAGAAGTACAGAAACTAGAACCTACGGTGCTTGAGTTGGGCAAAACATTCAGGAAAAAATCTCAACTCGATCAACTCCTTTTCTATGTATAAATTATGGCGATCCCTAACCTCCCAAGAAGCCCGAGCCGCCTTAACAACAGTATCGTCCTAGTGTCCCTGGTCATTACAGATGTAATTTTATTCCATAGCTCAGGGTTACAAAAGTTATTCGGGACACTATTCCAAGCCAACTGATGGGTAGCATCAGCAACCATAGTCTCGCCCCAGTCGCTGCTGATAAAAAATCAACTATTCTTCCAATATTTGTTCGATGAAGGGAACCCCCAAATAAAGCCCTTACGGTCCTTATGCGTAGAATGGGTAGACTTTTTCTTGTAACCATGGGGAATCCAACTACTCGGGGAGGTCGACTGAAGATAAAAAGTACCTCAAGTATCTGATCGCCCCAGGGTATAAAAATTACATATCTCCTGAGGGGTCGGGAGGTTCTTGGCCTTGATTTTCTTCCACATATATCGCAAGCTGATCAACACCTCGTACGAGTTAGGGGTCACCTGAGCGGGGGAAATCCCCGTATCCGCCAAGAATCGAGCAATGAAGGGTTGAATAGGGAGAGTAACCCTAGAGGACAACATGGCCCCATAAACAGCAACTGCATTAGAAGCGGGATTCCGTACAACACGATCGCAGCGAGACAGTTACACCAAATGCGGAAGGTCGAACCGATCCCTGAACTTCTCAAGCTCATCATTTGTCACCATGTTTATCTCAAAATAGAAGGCACAAGGGTAATTTGCTGTAAACCTTAGCTTGCGTTCCCATCGTTCCCTCGGGACCTTATTCATCTTTAACGTCTGCGAAAATATCTTCAAGTCGTTTGCTAGACGGGGGGTTTCTTTGGGCGAACCTCTAGTAGTTTGTCTTGTGCTAGTTGTCTTTGGTATATCTGGGTAAACATCAACAGAAGCAGAACAATATGAGTTAGCAGATGAAGGGACAAACTCAGGATAAGCTATAGAATAATCTACATTTAAAGCAACGGGCTGAAATGAAGGGATATATGCGTGAAAGTGACCCCAAAGTATGGATTCAAGCCTAGCGATATTCTCATTATCGTCAGCCTCAATAGCATGCATGAGAAGCTCAAAATACTAATAGCGGAGCTTTGGTTCCATACATGGGATATAAATGGATGCGACGAGAACATAAATGATTCGTAAAGAAGAAAATGAAGCAAAAGAGAGTGAAATTTGAAAAAGAAGAAGGAAAGACTAGGGTTTTTTCTGTGAAAAAAATCGGTAAAGTCGTGGGAATGAAATGAAGAGTTTAGATTTATATATATGAGTGATGACATCATCAGAGTATACACACGTCACCAGACGAGAGCAAAAGTATGTGCATGTAAATCAAAAATCACATGCCATTTTAAATTCAAAAAGATGGCTAAATGATTACGTCAGTCAAAATAAGCATTATTGACATCGACACTTAGCTGTAAAACAATAAATGAACATTAATAAGCTACAAGACAAGGAAAAAGAACAAATTAAACACACTTCGCCGAGTGAAGTCCATTTGGAACGAGATACTCGATTTCGTATGTTTAAGAGAGTATTGTTATTGGTAAAATTTGGACGATGTAACATAATAGCAAAATATAAGGGTCGAAGATGCCATGTCACCAGAAGAAAACCTGATTGAATAAACCCAAGTTGACCAAAGTGCACTCGTCAAACTCCCAGACCAAGATGACACAAATGATCGGTCAGAAAGATCTGATCAAACCTGTCAAGAAGGTCGGGGCTAAGGTCATGATTAGATGAGACCACCGATCGAGGAAGAGTGGGTTTATTTTTGTTCAGCTGATGGTCGGTTGCATGACACGTGGACAACATTCAGATTTAATGAAGCTATGACTCAAATACGTAGAGAATGAGTCCTACTGAAATAAGATGTCTAGAAGCATAATAAATTTCCTTATAGATATCAAGGTCTAAGCCATGCAAAAGTCTAGTATGATCACCACACAATCATAGAAGATAAGAAATTTGGGTAACACTACTTCAATAAGTGAGAGTTTCGTTTAGTTACGGGAACTTTCCCTACTTGTATACCAAGAATTAGAATTCTGTGCATGTATAAATAGACCCTAACAAAATCCACAAAAGGATGAAGATTAATTTAGCGTAGAAGAGAGCATACGAGATTGTGCGTGTATTCTTTAGTCAATTTAGTGGATTCTTTATTCTTTTGCCGTTATCGACAACCATGTATGTTTCCCTGTCTTAGGGTCTTGTGTTGCTTCTCACTTTTTGTTTATTTTGATTTACAGTTTAAATTTTCATTCATATTATTTGTTTGACGAGTGGTTAATCCAAAAATCACCATCAACAGACTTGAATTCTCAAGTCCCTTGTCTACAATCACGACTCTCTATACGAAAATCACCATAAATCAATTAGGTGTTGGGATTATGCTCGATAGCAAGAGTATAATAATGTATTTGACAATCGTTTCATATTAATAAAGTGATTTCTAGTTTAACAAATCTTATAGCATTTACAGTTTAATTATTATAATTGTCAAAAGTAAATAATCATAAGGTCAAAAGACTATGAGAAAAGAAGAATTGTTCATACATCTAAATATGTATAAGGTAGACACAATTCTTTAGTTAGCCTTGAATAATATTCAACTTAAGATAGAGGTTGGGCGCTTTTATCTTGTTAAAGTTGTAGATTATTTTGCTAGCATTTGAGTGGGATCAAATGTGTTATGATGAGTCTAAAATCATCAAAGTGTGGTATCTTTGGGCAAAAGAATCTAGTGCACTGGGTGCATTGAATTGGATCACAATGAAATACTTTATCTAGAAACGTCAATGGATAAAAGTTTTTCATTTGAAGACAATTGGAGAGTCTATCTCAATCCTGAGATAAATGATGGACTTATGGTTGCAAGTGTTATCGTTTGAGCTATCAATGATTATGATTATATAACATAGTCTACCATCGATAGTTTGGTGGTTTTCATTTATTAATCGATAGAGAACTTCAATTATAGATATGGACATCGTGGCTCCATTTATTAAATGAGAGTAAAATATCATCATATGGATGTTTTGAGGTATTGAATATTAAATCTTAACGTTAAGTTTTCAATAGTGTCTATTGAAACATGGATTTTGGACAAGTCAAAATATACAATTTCAAAATGTGATCATATGAGTAAATATGGTAACTTGGAGAGCTATAGGCGATATATGAGCTCTTGGCGATTACTGATATTCTTCACGGGGATACACTTTCTCCATTAAGATTGTCTATGGTATGAATGAGAAATATTAACTTATTCTATCTTTATTTAAGAGTTCAATTTTAGTTCTTTAGTGGAACGGACTAAAATTAATAGATCGGACCTAAATGAATCATTTGTTGATTGTGATTGGGTTGTGTCTATTGGAGCTTAAATTTAGATAGCCCGTCAAGATCTCCAATCCACACGAACTTGGATGGATCACTTGATATATTCTACCGGACCAATTTAGGAGTCCATCTAGAATTGTATTGAGGCATGTGGACTTGTTTCTTTTTGTAAGAATGGGTCTAGTTCACATGTGGACTTTTTTTTAAGGTCCAATGGATTTAATAAAATAAGGAAAATAATATATATACCTATATATTGTTATAGGCTCCAAGGCTAATGTATAAAAGCCTAAATATATTACTTTTTATTATATTATTTAATTAAACAGAAATTAATTAATTTGGTAATTAATCAATTATTTAATTAAAGGTCAAAATCTTTTTCCTAGTAGGTGATGGTCTCCTAATGTTATACTATTGTTTGTAGTATAATTAATATTAAAGATTATATTTGATAAGTAGATAAATAATAGGAATTATTTATCTAGTCAAATTAGGAAATCTTTAATATGGTTACAAATACTCTAATGAGTTGGATTAGGAGTCTTGGTGTAGAGTAGAATTCTTCTTTGAAAAGGATTCTTAACTACCCAGTAAATCCACCTAAAGAAAGGATTCTTTCCAACTAAGTAAATCCTTTTTAGGAGAAGATTTATGATCCTATATATATCACCTCATAATTTTCGGCCAGTCCTATGATTTTGTGAGCAAAATTTCGGCCAAGCAAGGTGAATTTCTGAGAGAGAATTCGGCCTAGCAAGAGAGAATTTTGAGGGAGAAAATTTTAGTTTTTTGCTCTAAACAAAATTTGATCAACTCATAAATAAATGGTGTAGAATTCGGCCAAGGAGAAGAGAAAAAGAGAACGTTTTTGTTTTTGATAGTACACTAGTATCCTTTACATCAAAAGGGTTTTATGTACAAATTCAAATCGGGTTCACGCGAGTTTCAATCAATTAGATTGATAATTCACAAGTGACCGAACGTTCTTGGATTTTTCTCTTGGAGGATAATTGTAACTAACAAAGAAAAAGATTTTGTTTGTTTCCATCCTCAGGTATACAATTTAAAGAAAGAGAGCTCATACTCTTAGGAGATTCACGTTCGTGATTGGATTGAAAGATCTTGCGGATTTAATTCAGCTCTAGGTCAATCGTCACGAGAAAAATGTACGACTCTTTTTATATACATCAATTAATCTATATATATATATATATGTTTTACATGTGGATTGTTATTGCTCAATTTTGGTCCTAGAATTTCATTATATTTTTGTTTTGAGATTATAACAAGAAGGGCGGTCTATTGTCGCCATAATTTACTTCTTGGTAGTTGCTAAGTTTTTTTTTTATTTTGTTGTTGTAATTAAAATAATTAAGAAAAAATCTGCACTTTTGTAATAAAAAAAATTGCAGTAATTTTTTTATTTCTAATTCTTCTGTAATACACTCAAGTATCGAAGACTTGAATGTTTGAATAATTGGGAGCAACCGGAACAAGTTTAGGACCGTGCGAGCCGTAGCAACAAACGTGCGTGAGCACACGGCCATGTTTGTTGTGGCATGGGCTGCACACGGTAGCCCTATGGAAGCCATGGGCTACACATAGAAGCCTTTTATGGGGTTGTGGCATGCGCACGCCCATGGGAAGGGGCCAAGGGTGCGCACGCCCATGGGAGGCAGCCGAGGGAGTCCAAACGACGAAGGTCGTGCGAAGACTTGTTCGCCAAGAAAAGAGTTTTTTTTTTTTGTATTCCAAGACATGTAATTTACTTGCTTTTCTATGATGGACCAAAATTGTAGCTATTTATATTTTTGTAATTATTGCAATGTTTATCATTGTTTGATAACATGTCATATAGAATAGGAGTGTCACTCATATATCTCTTTTGATAAGAACATGCATAGAATGGTTTAGGTATCTAAATTGGCATCTAGATAACTTGGTAAATCATTCTTTCGAATTCGATCACACGCCTTAAATAATTGAGTGGGAGAAGGTGTTTTGGAACACCTACGGCCTCCAAGTTTAGTTGAGCTTTATGTTTCGGGTAATAATCTCCCAAGAGGTATTCATGAATGTAATTTAGCAAGATACTTCCTTACAATGATAGACTAGACAATTAACCCAAACGATATCTACTCCCAAAGGAGAGATATTCGTGAGGGATTATATTGAAGGTCGATAACTTGGTAACACACTCAATGTAATTTTATTAATATCCTCCCAAGAGTTCTTGTTAATAAAATTACAAGACTAAAATTGAAAACGTTGGTTGTTATGTTAACAATTAGGTGGGATCTAGTCCAACTAGTAAATGGTGTGAACTCCCAAAAGAGTCTTGACATTTATGGGTGTTGGATCACCGTTGAATTTTACGATTGAATTATTTTATTTATAATTCAAGATAAATATTCGAAAATGCTTTATCATGATTATTTACTTATATAATTTTTGTTATTAAAAAGAAATCATGACCCCATCCCTAATCAACATCCTAAAACATAATACTTTAACTGATGATAATTATGTCATATGGAAAAGGAAAATTGGGTTGTTATTGCAAGCTGAAAAACATAAATTCATTATGTCTATTCCTTAACCATCAAACTAATGAATCTACTTATGAGCAAAAAGATGAGTATCAGTAGTGAAAGTCTTCAGATGAGATGGTTAAATGTACGTTACATTATGGTCATCATCTCCGACGTGTTGCAACAACAACATGAAAGAATGGAGACCGTTGCCGATATAATGATGACTCTATAAGAGATGTTAGCTATGAGGTCTAGGATGACTAAGAGAGAGGTTGCGATTGCTTTCATGAATCTTAGGATGAAACCTGAACAGGCTGTGAAAGATCACATGATGAAAGTAATAGCACATCTCAACATTGCTAAATTGAATGGTGCTGAGATAGATGATGAGACAAAAATTGACATGATCGTCAACTCACTGTCAGATTCCTTTGATCAGTTTAAGTTGGACTACACCTTGAACAATAAGAAATACACCTTGCAAGGCCTGATGCAAGATGTTAAAAGCACCAAGATAATCCTTGTGAAAGTCAAGGGTCAAGAGATTCATATGCTTGGTAAGTTGCTACTGTTAAAGACCCGTAAGAAGGTCAAGAGACAACAGAAGAAAAAAACAACTCGAGCCTTCTTAAAAGGAGACCAAGAAAGTAACCAAGATCAAAGGGAAGTGTTTCCTTTGTGGTGAAAAGGGTCAAAGGAATATAATGAATAAGAATGAATTCAACTTCCATTTAGGCAATGGAGCGTTGGTGTCTACTAGTGTAGTGGGAGATATTAGAATCAATTTAGATTCTTATAGGCATTTAGTTTTAATAAACGTTTATTATGTACCACAATTCAAGAGGAATTTAATTTCGGTCTCTTATCTAAATAAATTTGGATATTCGGTTACTTTTAATAAATGTTTTATTATTAGTAAGAATAACAAATTCGTTTGTAAAGGTACATTGGAAAATGGTTTATTCTACTTGTATAGTAATATCTCACTTGTTAGACACAGAATCAACGAAACCTAATCATAAAAGAGTAAAATTATCAAAAGATGAAACCTACCTATGGCATTTGTGCCTAGGTCATATTAACCTTAATAGGATTAAAAGATTGGTAAGTGACGTACCTCTAAGTGACTTAGAGGTTGATGATCTACCAACTTGTGAATCTTGTTTGGAAGGTAAAATGACCAAAAGGTTGTTTATGACCAAAAGCACAAGAGCCATCAAATGTTTAGGATTGATACACACTACTGTGTGTGGACCTATAAGCATTCAAGCTAGATGTGGATATGAGTACTTCATCACTTTCACGGATGATCACTCAAGATTTGGCTATGTGTATCTCATGAGACATAAGTCGGATGCTTTTGACATGTTCAAAGCATTTAAAGCTGAAGTAGAAAATGAGCTTGAGAAACGCATAAAAATCTTGATGTCTGATCGTGGTGGAGAATATCTATCTGGTGAGTTTTAGTAATATCTTATTGATAATGGGATAATTTCTCAGTTTTCTGCACTAGGTACACCTCAACAAAGTGGGGCGGCAAAAAGGAGAAATCGAACTCTTTTATACATGGTTAGGTCTATGTTGAGTTATTCAACGCTCCCTAATTCTTTTTGGGGATATGCTTTACAAACCGCTATTTACATTCTAAACGATGTACCATCTAAGTCGGTTCCTAAAACACCGCATGATCTGTGGACCGGGCGAAAGCCTAGTTTGCAACACTTAAGGATATTTGAATGTCCTGTGCATGTGTTAAAAGGAAAGACAGAAAAGATAGAGTCCCGTTCAGAAACATGCATATTTGTAGGGTAAATCTAAAAAGAACAAAAGGATATTATTTCTATAGTCCTTCAGATCTTAAAGTATTTGTTTCGACAAATGCTAAATTTTTAGAAGAGGACTATATGAATAATTTTGTGCCTAAAAGTAGAATTATCCTGAATGATCTTTCAGGAGATACAATTTCACAAACGGTTTCACAACCAAGCCCAATTGTAAGTTCCGTACCAATACAAGATCAACAATCTACAATACCTCATCGTAGTGGGAGGGTTAGTATACAACCCGAGAGATACATCAGTCTAGGAGAATCTTTAGAGAATCTTTCAGATAACGATGATCCCTATACGTACAAGGAAGCAATGGAAGATGTTGATTTTCACCATTGGCAAAAGGCAATGTAATCCGAAATTGAATATATGTTCACAAACAAAGTATGGTCTCTTGTAGACTTGCCTAAAGGGATAAAACCCATCGGGTTCAAGTGGGTATACAAGAGGAAAAGAGGAATGGATGGAAAGGTGGAAACCTTTAAAGCTAGATTGGAAGCTAAAGGTTATACACAGAAGAAAGGTATCGATTATGAAGAAACCTTCTGTCATGTGGCCATGCTTAAATCCATTAGGATACTTTTATCCATTGTGGCATCTCTAGACCTAGAGATTTGGCAAATGGACGTCAATACAGCTTTCCTTAATGGAAGTCTTGATGAAAGCATCTACATGATGCAACCAGAAGGATTCATTGAAAAAGGTCAAGAGGAAAGGGTATGCAAGTTGCAAAGATCCATATATGGATTGAAGCAAGCATCCAGATCCTGGAACATAAGGTTCGATCAAGCCGTGATTTTTTTTGGATTTATTCAATACCTTGATGAACCTTATGTATACAAAAGGATTAAAGGCGACAAGTTGGTTTTCCTAGTTCTTTACGTTGATGATATACTACTCATCGGAAAAGATGTAGGTGTATTGACATCAATTAAAGAATGGTTAGCAAAACAATTTGATATGAAGGACTTAGGAGAAACAAGTTATATTCTCGATATCCAAGTAAGAAAATGATAGAAAGAATAGAACGATTACATTATCCCAAGCTTCATACATAGATAAAATCTTGTCTAGGTTTTCCATGCAAGATTCCAAGAAAGGTATGTTACCTTTCAGACATGAAATCAAACTTTCTAAGGAACAAGTTCCTAAGAATTAGCATGAAGAGCAATTCATGAGTAAGGTTCCATATGCATCGGCAGTTGGAAGTCTCATGTATGCAATACTCTGTACTAGACCATATATTTGTTTTGTTGTAGGCATAGTTAGCAGGTTTCAATCAAAACCTGGTCCTGATCACTTGACGAATGTCAAACATATTTTCAAGTATCTTAGGAGAACGAGAGATTATATGCTTGTATACTCTGGAGGGAATTTAATTCCCGTTGGGTATACTGATTCTGATTTTTAGTCAGATTTTGACTCTAGGAGATCAACATCAGGATCTGCGTTTACTATTAGATGAGGGGCAGTCATATGGAGGAGTATCAAGCAATCTTGTATTGTTGATCCCACCATGGAAGCCGAGAATGTTGCCGCATGCAAGGCTGCAACAGAGGCTGTCTGGCTCCGCCAATTCTTGATTGACTTGGAAGTGGTTCCTGATGTGAATAAGCTGATCATTATCTATTGTGACAATAGTGGAGTAGTGGCTAATTTGAGAGAACCAAGAAGTCATAAGAGAGGGAAACGCATTGAAAGAAAGTATCACCTTGTGAGGGAAATTGTGCATAGGGGTGACGTGACGATTACCAAGATCGCGTCAGTAGATAATCTAACAGATTCCTTTACAAAGACTCTTCCACAAAAGAGTTTTCATGGACATCTAGAGAACATAGGGATGAGAGATATGACACATTTGTTATAGAGCAAGTGGGAGATTGTTGGGATTATGGTCGATAGCAAGAGTATAATAATGTATTTGACAATCTTTTCATATTAATAAAGTGATTTATAGTTTAACAAATCTTTTAGCATTTATAGTTTAATTATTATAATTGTTAAAAGTATATAATCATAAGGTCAAAAGACTATGAGAAAAGAAGAATTGTTCATACATCTAGATATGTATGAGGTAGACACAATTCTTTAGTTAGCCTTGAATAATATTCACAACTTAAGATAGAGGTTGGGCGCTTTTATCTTGTTAAAGTTGTAGATTCTTTTGCTAGCATTTATGTGGGATCAAATGTGTTATGATGAGTCTAAAATCATCAAAGTGTGTTATCTTTGGGCAAAAGAATCTAGTGTACTGGGTGCATTGAATTGGATCACAATGAAATACTTTATCTATAACTGTCAATGGATAAAGGTTTTTCATTTGAAGACATCGGAGAGTTTATCTCAATCCTGAGATAAATGATAGACTTATGGTTGCAAGTGTTATCACTTGACCTATCAATGAGTATGATTATATAGCATAGTCTATCCTCAATAGTTTTGTGGTTTTCATTTGTTAATCGATAGAGGACTTCATTTATAGATATGGACATCGTGGCTCCATTTATTAAATGAAAGTAGAATATCATCATATGGATGTTTTGAGGTATTGGATATTAAATCTTAACGTTAAGTTTTCAATAGTGTCGATTGACTTTTGGACAAGTCAAAATATCTAAGTTCAAAATATGGTCATATGAGTAAATATGGTAACTTTGAGAGCTATAGGCGGTCTATGAGCTCTTAGCGATTACTGATATTCTGCACGAGGATACATTTCTCCATTAAGATTGTCTAGGGTATGAATGAGAAATATTAACTTATTCTATCTTTATTTAAGAGTTCAATTTTAGTTCTTTAGTGGAACGAACTAAAATTAATAGATCGGAGCTAAGTGAATCATTTGTTGATTATGATTGGGTTGTGTCTATTGGAGCTTAAATTTAGATAGCCTGCCAAGATCCCCAATCCACACGAACTTGCATGGATCACTTGATATATTCTACCGGACAAATTTAGGGGTCCATCTAGAATTGTATTAAGGCATGTGGACTTGTTTCGTTTTGTAAGAATGGGTCTGGTTCACGTGTGGACTTTTTATTAAGGTCCAATGGATTTAATAAAATAAGAAAAATAATATATATACCTATATATTGTTATAGGAGGCAATACTAATGTATATAAGCCTATATATTTTACTTTTTATTTTATTATTTAATTAAATATAAATTAAATAATTTGGTAATTAATTAATTATTTAATTATAGGTCAAAATCTTTTTCCTAGTAGGTGATTGTCTCCCAATATTATACTATTGTTTGTAGTATAATTAATATTAAAGATTATATTTGATATATAGATAAATAATAGGAATTATTTATCTAGTCAAATTAGGAAATCTTTTGTTAATAGTAAAATTTGGCCAGGTGTCAAAGAGAAATTTTTCTCTTTCCCGCCACAAGTCAAAGCTCATAATCGACGTTCATGAAACCCGGGTAGACCATAAAGCTACCCCACAGGAGCAGGGAAGGCCGGCCCAGCTTCAAAACTATCAGAAAGCAAGCTAGACGTGACCAGGATAGAGATATGAAAAAAAAGAAGTAGAAGTAGATGAAAAACAGATGGAGAACGACAGATAGAAGAAAAGAAAAGAAAAGAAAAGAAAAGAAAAGAAAAGAAGAGGGGAATGCCTAAATTCTGTGTTCAGAACACGGCCACCTTCGTTTCCACTATTCGACAAGCACAAAGTTGCCACCTTCCTAGATCCTAGAAAGACTGTGAGCATATGAGAGAGTGATCTGTATATCGAAGCAAGTAATCAATAAAAGCTCCCATTTGTATTATTGCAATCCAGCCTCTCGTTTACCTCTAAACAGGTCAGGTATCAACGGTACCAACCCCGGCCACCACTTCCGTGGTAGTGGTCTCGAGGGTGTTAGTAGGAATTTCTCATCCTGAGCAAATTTTCCGTTAAAACTTTCTGGCGGCGTCTGTGGTGAACTCTCACACCACCATCTTTATATTCAAAATTTTGTTATTTTACAGGAATTATGAGTCTCCGCTCCTCACAAGGACAGCCGGGTGCATCGGGACAACCTTCTGTTGAGTCTACACGAAAGGTCCCTAAGAAAGGAAGGAAATCCGGGATCCATAGCCAGGTTCCACCCCAGCCAGCCACTGTACGGGCTCTGGATCCCCCTCCGGGAAATCAGGTCGAGCTTGACCAACAAGCGACGGCCTTAGTAAAAACGTCCGCCTTCAACTGCTCGCTGAGGGTATACTATCCAGCAAGCAGACCTTGGCAATCGGGGGGAGTCAAGCAGGCCCGGGGCTAGGTAACCCTCCTTTGATCGCCTGGGACCTACTTCTCGAGAACCAGCTCGTAATATAACTGGACTCCTAACCTCAATCTGGGATAGGTTATGGCCCATGCCCCCCGTTCCCGAAGCGATGCCACGTTACCAATCAAGGTAAGTCAAATCCGAGACGGATGTCCCTTCCCGAGAGCGAGAAGAGTTTCTCCACCCAACGAATTCAAGGAGGAAAACCCGAAGTAGGGAAAAAGAAAGTCAGCAAAGCCCCAGAGTAGACCCCCTCCGAAGAAGGAACCGGGTAGAGGTTTCCAGTTCTTCAGAAGGGTCCGATAGCGAGGAAACTGAGATCAACTCAAGGGAATCCAAAAGTAGACGCCTAAAAGACCAGTTGGCAGAGCTTCAGAAGGAGGTCCAATTGATGAAGAAGGGAAAGTACAAGGAGGACAAGAAATATCCTCTAAGTGAAATGAATGCTAACTTCACCAGAAGGATCCGGGAGGCAGAGCTCCCGCCTAAGTTCAAAATGCCAACTGACAAATTCTCTAGGATTGAGAATCCCCTGAGCTTCTTAGAGAGCTTCGTTCAACAGATGGAGGTTCAGAATACGACTAGGGCCGCTATGTGTCAAATGTTCCCCACTACACTCACGGATTACTCTAAAACCTGGTTTAAGAAACTACATGTCGGTAGTGTGGATTCCTTCACCAAGCTATCAATCGATTTTTACTCACAATTCCAGGGAGTTAAGCCCTGATTGAAGGCCCTTCGGGCTTATGTCGAGCTTTTCCACAAAGAGGTCATCCAGATGGGGGACTTCACCGAGAAAGAACCCCTCACCAACTTTAAAAGAAACCTGTAAGCGGGAAAGCTTTTCCAGTCTCTTGCCAAGAGACCTCCGAAAACCTACGAAGAAGCCTATGATCGGGCTCTAGAGCAGATTGAGGTCGACGAACAGCTCAAGGTCAAGATGGAACACGAAGACATGAGAGCCATAAAGTGACAAAAGAAGGAAGCTCCCAGACCCGAGCAAGCTCAGAAAAGCCAGAACAAACCCTCAATAAATCAACATACCGCTTCCCCCTTTCTCAACCCAGATCGGAAAGGTATCCAGGAAAAAGAACTCCTCCTCAAGCTTCACCACCTCCTATGACAGTGGCCCCAATAGCTCGCGATGAGAAGGGGTACGATCATTACATTTCCTTAAATACGTCCCGTTAAACAGTTTATATCGCCATTCGTGACAAGGGTTTGCTACTGAAGCCCGCTCCCATGAAACCCCGGTCGATAAGAGAAATCGCTATAAATATTGTGACTTTCACAAGGACGTGGGGCACAACACTTCAGAATGCTACAACCTACAGAATCAGATCGAGGCTTTGATAAGAGGAGGATGTCTGGTGGAATTCTTACAGTAAGTTAGGGAGAACATTCAGACTCGAAGGGAAGTATAAGTCGAGATCCGAGAGTATGCCGATAAAAGAAAAGGGGAGCAGGTGGACCTGATGCAACAGATTCAAATAATACATACCATCAGCGGGGGGCCTACTCTGGCCAGTACCTCTAACAGTTCCAGGAAAAACCATGTGAGGAAAGTCCCTCGTTCGGACGAAGGGCAGGATATTTTTAAGGTTGACCAGAGACCGACCAACCCCTCCCAGCCGTCACAGATCATTTTCACCGAAGCAGATGTTTACAACACCGTGCAGCCTCATGATGACCTCATGGTGATCACGGTACAGATTGCCAACTGCATGGTACACCGTGTGCTCGTCGACACAGGCATCAGCCTTGACGTCCTGTTTAAAAATACGTTGGAAAAGCTAAATTTGAAACAGTGGTGTTACAATAGTTGCACTACCCGACTATATGGGTTCACTGGGGACTCAATCACACCCGTGGGATCAAAAATCCTACCAGTGATCATTGGAGCCATACCTCTCCAGCAGAATATCATGACCGACTTCGTGGTGGTGGATACCCCATCGCCCTACAATGCAATATTAGGGAGGCCATTTTTATCATCTTTGAAAGGGGTCATTTCCATTTACCACAATGTTCTGAAGTTCCCAGTAGGAGACAAGGTGGGGAAAGTTCCGGGTGATCAGTAAGCAGCCAGGAGATGCTACGCAGTGTCGGCCAACCCATCAGCTCTAGCAAAACAACTCACCCAGGTGACAACGATCCAAGACAGGGCATCCCCTGCACTAAACCCAGGAGATGTAGGGTCCACCGATCACCTTGAAGACAACTTCATAATGCCCGATATGGAGGAACAGAGAAGGAAATGGGTCAATGGCCATCCAGTGGATAAGTTAGAAGAGATTCCTGTCCGAGTGAGCGATCCCTTGAAGGTCATCATAATCGGAGCCACCTTTGAGTCAGGAGTGAAAGAGGGCTAGATCAGGCTCCTCACAGAGTTCAACGACATTTTTGCTTGGAGTCATGCTGAGATGCCAGGGATCTTGATGGCATTAGTTGCTCATCGATTGGCAGTGGATCAGACCTTCAAACCCATTAAACAAAAAAGGTACCACTTTAACACCGAAAGAAATGTTACGGTTCAGGAAGAGGTGGACAAATTGACTCCAGCGGGCTTCATTCGAGAAGCACGTTATCCCAAGTGGATCGCCAACGTGGTCATGGTCACAAAGACAAATAGAAAGTGGCGCATGTGTGTAGATTACACCGACCTCAATCGGGCATGCCCGAAGGACAGCTTCCCTCTACTAAACATTGATCAGCTGGTTGATTCTACCTCCAGAAACAAGCTCTTGAGCTTTATGGATGCATTTTTTGGGTACAATCAAATAATGATGCACCCCGCGGACCAGGAAAATACCAGTTTCATCACAGTGTAAGGTTTGTACTACTACAAGGTGATACCTTTCAGGCTCAAGAACGTTGGAAGTACTTATCAGCGACTAGTCAATCAGTTGTTCAAGCTTTAAATCGGGATGTCAATGGAGGTGTATATCGACGACATGATCACCAAGTCTTCAACCTCTGAATGCCATTTGGGCGACCTTCATAGAACCTTTATGATTCTAAAGGAGAACCAGATGAGGTTGAACCCTTCCAAATGCCCCTTTGGGGTAACTGCGGGGAAGTTTCTGGGCTTCATGGTCCATGAGAGAGGCATAGAGGCTAGCCCGGAAAAGATCATGGCTATCCTGGATCTAGAATCCCCCACGTCTCTTAAACAGGTTTAAGCCTTGACCGGACAGGTAGCAGCGCTCAATAGGTTCATCTCTCGATCTACCGATAAGTGTCTACCATTCTTCAAAGCCATCAAGCAGGGAAGAAATATGAAGTGGGATCAGGAGAGCGAACAAGCTTTTCAAGCCTTGAAAAAATACCTATCAAGCCCTCCACTGCTGGTTAAGCCAAGTCCTGGAGAAGAGCTTCAAACATACTTGGCCGTTTTAGAAATCACCGTAAACAGGGCCTTGATCAAGGAATACGGGGATAGGGTCCAGCGACCTATTTACTTCGTAAGTCACACTCTAACCAAGCCCTAAAAAGAACTATACCCTGTTAAAGAAGCTCGCTTATACCTTGGTGACCTCGGTAAGGAAGCTTTGTCCCTACTTTCATGCTCATTCAATAGCAGTGGTGACAGACCAACCCCTATGTCAATTCTTACAAAGGCTGAATGTTACCGGAAGGCTAGTTTTATGGGTCCTGGAGCTTACCTAGTTTGATTTAAGGTACAAGCCTAGGACAGCAATAAAAGCTTAGGAATTAGTAGACTTTGTAGTAGAGCTCTAAATACCTTCAGGCCAAGCAACCCTCACGGTAACAGATGTAACCCCTAAGAGGATTCCAGAATCTAACAACTGGCCGAAAGGTTACGAGTCATGGTCCCTTTACACTGATGGAGCTTCCGGGCAAGCTGGGGGAGGAGCGGGCATAGTCCTCATCTACCCAGAAGGAGCTGAGTGCTGCCACTATTTCAGATTTGAATTTAAAGTCACGACCAATGAGGCAGAGTACGAAGCCCTTCTAGCCGGAATAAGAGCAGCCATAGAGCTCGGGGTTGATTACATGAATGTTAAGAGCGACTCTTCGCTCGTGGTCAACCAAGTCTCCGGGGATTATCAGGAAAAAGAGGATAATATGATCGCTTACCTGAAATTGGTTCAACAACTCAAGAGCAGATTTAAAGGATTCAAAATCGAGCAGATACCTCGACAATTGAATCATCGAGCTAACGTACTTGCCAAGATAGCTGCATATGGTGGCAAGACCTTACCCCACGGAGTCCCTCTTCAAGTTATCCCCCTACCTAGCACAATGACAGGTAAGGAAGCTTATACATTGGATCGACAACCGTGTTGGATGAATCCAATAATGGGTTATCTACAGGATGGGAAACTTCCCGGGGAGCCCAATCAAGTTAGGAGAGTCAAAAGGCTCTCGGTTCGGTATTGTTTGGTTGATGGGCATCTATACTGGAGGGGAAGATCCTTTCCCTTGCTCCGATGTCTACACCCTAAAGATGCCAAGTGGGCTTTGAGAGAGGTTCATTCCGGGGAATGCGGGAACCACATTGGTGGGGAGGCTTTGGCATATCAGGTTCTACGCATGGGATATTATTGGCCAACCATCCATAAAGACACAAAGAACTTTGTGCAAGATTACGAGGCATGCTAGAAGGCCGTAAATTTGAGTCACCTCCATCTAGAGCTGTTGTCGTCCCTTAGCTCGCCATACCCCTTTGCTATGTGGGGAGTCGACTTGATTGGACCGCTTCCTACTGCTCCAGGTCAGGCCAAGCATGATATCGTGGCAATTGATTATTTCACAAGATGGATTGAAGTCGGACCGCTCTCCCAGATATCAGAAGAAAACACAACAAGGTTCATCAAGACTAATGTAGTTTGTAGGTTTGGAACCCCTCTTGCCATTATAGCTTACCTCGGAAAAAATAGTTCGATAATGGTCTATTCAAATATTTTTGCGAAGGCTTGGGAATCGACCTTCGGTTTGCTTCGGTAGCACACCCCAGACCAACGATCTGGTGGAATCCACAAACAAAACCATTAAGAAGCTGTTGAAGAAAAAACTACAGAAGAAGAAAGGAAAATGGGAAGAGGAGCTTCCCGAGGTCCTCTAGGCTTACCGCACTATAAGGAGAATAACTACCGGGGAAACTCCTTACTCGCTAGCCTTCGGGGTTAAAGCAGTCCTACCTATCGAGCACAAATTGACCTCCTTTAGAGTCCAACATTTCAAAACAGGGAGCAATGAAAGTAAGCTCTGAGCTAGCTTGGACCTCTTAGAAGAGAAAAAAGATCGAATAGCGGAAAAGGTAGCCGTCTACCAGAGCAGGACGCCAGGTACTTCAACGGGAGGGTAAAGGCCCGAAACTTCAAAGAAGGGGAGCAAGAAGAGGTCTGACGGAGTCCTAGGGCCTAACTAGGAATGACCATACCTAATAAAAATGGTGATCCGTAATGGGGCATACAAGCTCGAGGATATGAATGGCCAACTCATCGATCATACTTGGAATGCAGATCAATTAAGAAAATTCTACCCTTGAACAAGGGACTCATGAGCAGGCGGCCTCCACCTAGTTTTTATTTATCTCCGACAATAATAAACTCTATCCTTCGTATCAATAAAGCCTGATTTTCTTATTTTCTCCATCTTCAACTATGTTCTACAATGATTTGGGTCTACATGGGAAATTCGACATTATCACCCCAAGACCAGGGGTAGGTCGGGGAAGCCCTCTCGCCACTCCTGATGCCTCGGCTGGGCACTACCCCTCGCCAAGAAGAGTCTGAGTATAAGAGCATAGTTTCCATCCAGATCTCAAGACCAGGAAATAGCTAGATAGCCCTCCTGATGCCTTGGTCGGGCTACCACCCCCAAGAAGGGTCTGAGTATAAGAGCATAGGTGCCATCCAGATCTCAAGACCAGGAAATAGCTAGATAGCCCTCCTGATGCCTTGGTCGGGCTACCATCCCCAAGAAAGGTCTGAGTATAAGAGCATAGTTGCCATCCAGATCTCAAGACCAGGAAATAGCTAGATAGCCCTCCTGATGCCTTGGTCGGGCTACCATCCCTAAGAAGGGTCTGAGTATAAGAGCATAGTTACCATCAAGATCTCAAGACCAAGAAATAGCTAGATAGCCCTCCTGATTCCTTGGTCAGGCTACCCCCCCAAGAAGGGTCTGAGTGTAAGAGCATAGTTGCCATCAAGATCTCAAGACCAGGAAATAGCTAGATAGCCCTCTTGATGCCTTGGTCGGTCTACCACCTCCAAGAAGGGTCTAAGTATAAGAGCATAGTTGCCATCCAGATCTCAAGACCATGAAATAGCTAGATAGCCCTCCAGATTCCTTGGTCAGGCTACCACCCCCAAGAAGGGTCTAAGTGTGAGAGCATGGTTGCCATCCAGATTTTGAGACCAGGAAACAGTTAGATAAGCCCTTTTGATGCCTTGGTTAGGCTACCACCACCAAGAAGGATTCGAGTTTAAGAGCGCGGAAGCCCTCCCGATCCCTAGCCTAAGAGGGGGCTAAACAGTCCTTTACTTGATGCCTCACTCAGGTTACAGCCCCCTAAAGAGGCTCAAGGATGGAGGGCTCGATTTACTTAAACTTCAAATACCCCAGTTATTACTGGTTACTAATTTTCCATGTACAAGTGATTGCTTACTATAACAGGTCTATGATCAAACAAGAGACGATCGACTAAAGACGTTGAGCTACAAGTCTTTGTAGTCAGTCAGAAAGCCCGAGCTAGCTGTATGATTTTCCCAAACTAAGTCAATTTGCAATAGAGGCTGAACCTAGAGGGAGATTAGAAAAGAAGCAAGTATATGTAAGTCAAAATATGAACAAGAACTCAAGTTAAGTTTTATTAATAAATGGGGGAGCCTATTCCTCAGGAAGGCTACAGCAGACAAGGAGCCCAACCCCCGATTTCGAGCTACAAAAAAAATGAAATAATGAATGATCAAGCACGGGTAAAGATGAGATGCCCACCCCCTTTTTCGGGCATTCAAAAGAAACTACAAGAAAGAGAATTCAAACTGATGCATCCTCCCGATGCCCTCCAGCCTCCTCTTTCACCGGATGAACCTCGCCCCCTGTTCCCCTTTTTGGTGGTCGCTCATTCTGGTTAGCTGCCTCTATCGCCTCGGTCACCTCCTCCTAAGGATGCTCCTCGATTGCCTGATGCTCAGCGGGGTCCTCCTCCATGACTTCATTGATCACCGCCATAACCTTAGGCGGTATGGCTGCATCAAGAAGATTGGCCACTGACTCTAGCATAATCTCGCCTACTGATGTCTCCTCTCCTGAAAGCACCATGGAAGGATCTCAGACTTCGGTAAGGCCTCCTTCTAGCTTATTGGTTGGACCCCTCCTCCCCTCCCCCCCCCCCCCCCCCCCCCCCCCGATGATTTTCCAGGACCTGAAGCTGGGAAGGTCGAAACAGGAGGAGGCAGATCAAGTACTTCAAACCGTTTCCCAGCTCCCTCCCCAGTAGAAGGACTTGCTTCATCATTTTTAAGGCGAGACATCTCTGCAGCCAGAGACATAACCTCTTCCCTGTCCCAACCGGCAATGCTGGAGAGATCAAATGGGAGGAGAGGGTTTCCACAACTTGAAAGGATGCATAGAAATACCCCTAACTGAAAGAGGCTTCCACATTGACCTGGAGCTTGGAAACTAGGGCCTAAAGAGCTTGGTTCTCGATATCCAGCGCCCGATCCTCTCCCTTCCAATCATCCCGCTGGCTGGCTCATCGCTTCGATCGAAGAGTTTCCTGATCAAATGACCGCTTCAACCGCTCGTGGTCGCACTGGAGCTCAGCCAGTTGTGTTTCCATTCCCCTCTGGCTACCAGGGCTTGAGCCCGCGCTAGCAATCCCATAGGTCGCTCAGCCTCAGCCTCAGCCTTAGCTGCCCGGTCATGGAGAGAAGTTATCTGATGTCCCATGGCTACTTGAAACTTGAAGGCCTACAAAGGGAATTCATGTTAGGAAATGATAAATCAAACTACATAATGAGGAAGTAAAAACGACGATTACCTTGGCTAGAAGGGAAGACCCTTTAGTAACCATGACGTCCACGGGTATTGAGGTCATCCTAGAAATCCCACCACCCGGACAGGACCCAATGAATTACTTCAGAACCTCGTCATGATCCTCCAAGTTGGACTGCTGATGGGGGCGAGAAAGGGGGATCTCAGGAGCACCGGCATCAGGATCCCTAGGAACCTGGACTACCCGGGATACAGCTGGATCAGTAGAAGGGGATAATATGACTGAGGAAGCATCAATTAAAGAAAGAACCACTGGTGAGGGGGTAGAGGTGAACGTATCAGTGGCTTGGTAAGCAGGCCCTCAATGGTTTAGAGCCTTTACTGCCCGAGACGTAAGAATAGCCATCTTGGACTTATCCTGGGAAGGCGATGGAGCAGGAACGAGCGAGGTAGTAGCCATAGTGGTTGACCCCCCTTTTTCGAAGCAGCCGAGAAAGCTCCCAGGGATGATCTGGATGGAGGAGGAGGGGTCTGAGCTTGACAGGCTTCTCGAGAAGCTAGAGCAACAACAGACACTGTTAAGAAAGGGAATAAAACCATCAGAACTAAACCATTCAACAACCCAAAAGCGTGATAGAGCAAGATACTTACAAGGAGTAGCATCGGAGATCCATAGGTACTTGTTCACCCTACGGAGGTCAAAGGGGTCAGCAGTTGGAAACTTCAAATTCTGAGAATTTCTGGCCAGGATAGTCTTCAGTACAGCCTCAGACTCAGCGGGTAATGAGTCTCGATCCCATGAGGGTTTGTCACTGAAAGCAGTGGGAACCGCTAGCTCATTCCCGCCGATGAATACAGAGCTTCCTTAGTCTCCCCCCGCTAGTATCCACTCTTTTTTCCAAGCGGGGTCCTTCCTTAAAACCCTAGGGATGATGAAATTGAATTTGTTCTTGGCCTTGGCGTAAAATTGACCTCAAGGGACCCCAGCCAGGCTCCTAATCTGAAAAAGGAAAGCAAGTTCCTCTGCCCCAAGCTCTCTAGTTATTTTGCTTAGCTCGCACTGCTCCTTCCATAGCACGAGGAAGCCGACTAGGTGCCTCCAGAAGCTGGGCGTTAGTTGGAACGGAGCCAGTTGAAGGGCATTGCGAGCCCGCCAAATGGTAGGATGAAGAGGGAGCCTTACCCCGCTCTCGAAAGCTGTAACGTGGATAGGAAGTACACCTTTGGGCGCTAAAGACATCATAATTTCTGTGGGGGACTGTGAGAGAGACGGTGTCAGGGATGTCGTATTTATCCCTAAAGTGACTAATCGACTGAGGGTCAACGGTGGAATCAGGAATAACCCTGGATTCTAAAGAAAGAGTCATCGCTGAAGGAAAACCTGACACAGTAACTTGAACCTTCTCGGAGGCGTCGACCCTCTCCCCAGCTTCAGAATCCTTGTCAACTAAGTTTAAAGGGTTGTCCGGCTGATTTGATAAGCTGGAGCCGATGGAGACGTTCCTACTAGAACGATGGCGCTGATGAGCTGGAGAGGAGTCCTCATCACTTGAAATTCCTCGCACCCATTTTTGAGGAACCAGGTTAGAGCCTCCAGGGCCCTCGACCAAGGCTTCGATGCTATCTGAGGAATTCGACATTAATGGGTGAGAAGAATTAGAAAGTAAGGGAAAGATAAAGGGAAATCAGTAGAGGGTAGCAAGAAAGAAGGAATCTGAAAATTGAGAGAAAACGTGAAGAAAGTGATGGTAAGGCCGGGTTTAAATAGAGGTTAGGGCTGTAACGACATCGATGATATTCTCGAGAAGATCACCTAGAGCCACGGAGAGAGCCATAGAGCAGCCGTTTTTCCTCGAAGAACACACTAATTCAAATTCAATATTGGATAATTAATGAGAAGATTTCGTTCGAAATTCTTAATAATTGTTTTATAACGGAAAAATTTCCCAATTAAACAAGGAATCTGACTCCAACCCCAACTCTACCTCTGGTGTTCAAGTCAGAGGGGACTTCTGTTAATAGTAAAATCTGGTCAGGGGTCAAAAAGGAATTTTCCACTTTCTCGCCACAAGTCAAAGCCCAAAATCGACGTTCATGAAACCCGGGCAGACCATAAATCTACCCCATAGGAGCAGGGAAAGCTGGCCCAGCTTTAAAACTATCAAAAAGCAAGCTAGGCACGACCAGGACGAGCCCCCCACATGAGCACTGGAACCCAGGCTTATCCAAGCCACCTATCGAGGAACCTCGGTTCCTGAGGTCAAGCTCCTCAAGCAAAGTAGGCCCCCTCCGGGTTAAGACTTTTAGAGGAAAAGCTTAACAGTAGTCTTGGACAAAAGCCTGTTGTTCCTACTGGGCATGAAAAAGGAATCATGTCTAAATCTACACTACCCCGGCTACCTCCCAGGAATGTCTACAGGTACACCTCAAGCTCCCAAGGGTTAAGGAAAATCCATCCCAAGCTTCTAACAACAGAGTCGAAGCATGGATCTACCTCGCTCTATGAGACGACATGCAGCTAGCTCAGTGACCTCCTTAAAAAACCATGCCGCGATAACATACAAGATTATATCTATGTTATAACCAACATTAATTCTGTATATGTGTGAGTCAAGAGTTTGATTCCTAAAAGGAAACAAACTCATTTTCATTAACAATATCATCGTTTCCGCTATTTACTCGGGGTCAACAACTTTTAAATAAAGGATCCCCGCCCGATAAGGAGAAAACGAATTCGTAGGATCGTGGCGGGATATCAGCGAATTCAAACCTACTTGGACCAGATATAAATAGGGTCAAGCATGACACAGAATAGAGATATGAAAAAAAAGAAGAAGTAGAAGTAGACGAAAAACAGAAGGAGAACAACAGATAGAAGAAAAGAAAAGAAAAGAAAAGAAAAGAATAGGGGAATGCATAAATTCTATGTTCAGAACACGGCCACCTTCGTTTCCACTATTCGACAAGCATAAAGTTGCCACCTTCCTAGATCCTAGAGAGACTATGAGCATATGAGAGAGTGATCTGTATATCGAAGCAAGTAATCAATAAAAGCTCCCATTTGTATTATTGCAATCCAGCCTCTCGTTTACCTCTAAACAGGTTAGGTATCAACGGTACCGACCCCGGCCACCACTTCCGTGGTAGTGGTCTTGAGGGTGTTAGTAGGAATTTCTCATCCTGAGTAAATTTCCCGTTAACATCATTAATATGGTTACAAATACTCTAATGAGTTGGATTAGGAGTCTTAGTGTAGAGTAGAATTCTTCTTTGAAAAGGATTCTTAACTACCAAGTAAATCCACCTAAGGAAAGGATTATTGCCAACCAAATAAATCCTTCTTAGGAAAGGATTTATGATCCTATATATATCACCTCATAATTTTCGGTCAGCTCTATGATTTTATGAGCAAATTTTTGACCAAGCAAGGTGATTTTCTAAGAGAGAATTCGGCCTAGCAAGAGAGAATTTTGAGGGAGAAAAATTTAGTTTTTTGCTCTAGACAAAATTCGATTAACTCATAAATAAATGGTGTAAAATTTGACCAAGGAGAAGAGAAAAATAGAACGTTTTTTTTTTATAGTATACTAGTATCCTTTACATCAAAAGGGTTTTGTGTACAAAATCAAATTGGGTTCACGCAAGTTTCAATCAATTAGATTAATAATTCACAAGTGACCGGACGTTCTTGGATTTTTCTCTTGGAGGATAATTGTAACTAACAAAGAAAAAGATTTTATTTGTTTCCATCCTCAGGTATATAATTTAAAGAAAGGGAGTCCACACTTCTAGGTGATTCACGTTCGTGATTGGATTGAAAGATCTTGCGGATTTAATTCGATACTAGTTCAATCGTTGCAACAAAAATGTACGACTCTTTTTATATACATCAATTAATCTAGGGTTAAGGTTCTTGTTATTATAAAGGGAAAAAATATTATTTATAACAAACCCTAATTTTAAATTTTTTCACTCTTCCGCTGCGCGTATTTTCTCTACATTTGAAACGAACCATCCTAAGATTTTTTTTCTTCCCTTTGCTTTGATTTCTTTATTTTGGTACCATGTCAAAAATACCTGATGAAATTGTGGTGCAAATCCTCACGTCAGATACCAAGGAGTTTGTCAGCCATCGACATCCTTGTCCACCATACACCTTGCATCACTTTCTGACCAATGTCTTGTGTACAATTATGGACCACTAACAGCAACATATCCTCTTCCATGGCCAGTGGGGAAAACTGCCAAAAGGATAAACATGTCCTTACATCACCCAACCCTGTGAAAGACCTTTTGTCCTTGAATAACATACATGGTGAAAGACTTGTTACTAGAACCGGGAGTGCTTTGCCATATAAGCCCGACACCACACCAGAGACTTCGAGCGTTCAATTATTTTTTTAAATATTCAATTAGCGCCTTGTGTAACCCAGATTGGATCTGCATGACTCGTACCTGCGATCACAAGCCAAAAACAAATCTCATTCATCTCTATTATTCTTTTCATCAAACCCTACCGTGTTCGAAACCGCTTTTAAGACATATGTCCTTTGCTAAACCATACTAGGCAACCATGAATCATCATTCCAATACCACCAATTCCTCCATACGATCTCCTGTAAAGACTTGACACCGTAATCGCCAAACATAGCTACCAAGTCCTCCATACGTAATCCCCGTAAAGACTTGAAACCGTCATCGCTGACCAAGGCTCTGATACCAATTGTTAGGGGTTTTGAACCAATGATCAAGGAAGCATCGTCACTAAGGATGGCAGCGGGTCGGGCTCTGGTGGGTTTTGTAAAATCCAACCCCTCACCCGTGAAAATTTTCCTTACCCATGCCCGACAGCCCTTGAACCCACGTAGGTAAGCGGGTTAGCGACCGGATTCCAACCCGCGGGTTATGGCTGCACCCATACCCTTACCCGTGAACCCGCGAAACAATGTGGGTTCACAGGTGGATGCTTCACCCGCGGGATACTCACAAACCAGCATCCCACGAACCTGCGAACCCGCGATTTGTCATTTGTAAATTTCCACATGTAATCACCTATTTAATACTTACTTGAATTAAATTTCCATTTCTAATTCCCTACTTGATATATTACAAAACAATAATAACCATAAAATTAAAACGACAAAAAATAATTCAAATGTCTATGTATGTTTATATACAAGTATTTTATTTATGCAGGTTCGCGGGTCCAACCCGCGGGTTGGTTTTTCCAACCCGCACTCGCCCGTGAACCCATCGGATTTTTCATTAAACGGGTTCGCGGGTCCACGGGTCATAAATTCACCATCCACACCCCACCCTACAGGGTCAGATTCGGGCAGGTGCCCGCGGGTGCGGGTCAAATTTCCATCCCTAGTCGTACCTAATATACGCCCATATCTCATAGCAATTAATAACGTGTATAGCAAAAAAGTAGATGAGAGAAAATAAACCAAACACAACACAAGATAGATATGGAAAACCCAAATCGGGTAAAAAACCACGGGTCGTCTGGACGATAGAGAATGGTCCACTATATGATAAACTGTTACTACCATAAATATTCTATGATTCTCTCTCACACCTTAACCTCAAACCACGCTCACAACACTCATATGATCCTCACCAAGAAACCACAATATCCCCTAGGTCTCTTCTGAATATCACCCACGGATCTCTAACTTAATCCACTAATATCCCCTTAGATCCCTCCTATGATATTTCCACGGGTCTCTCACCTAGATCTCACTACTCTTTAATGTTACATGGTGGTACTTGTTTCACATAAATACTATTTCTTATTTATGACAAGTCTTCATGTAAAGGAGAAATTTTTTTCCTTCAAGTACATGACTTTCCTATTCTTCATGAAGACAAACTCTTTTTCCTTTTCCGATAGCACAAGAACTTCCCAGAAGAAAACCTTTGCCTATTTTCACCCAACATTCCTGATCTGGGCAAAATCCACGGTTGGCAACCCGCACCGTACACCGCGTAAAACCACTGTTGTCCACCACTCAGAATACTGCGGTTGGTTCCTTTGCCTCCGTCGCGATCTACACCGCATTGATCTCACTAGAGTTGACCACTCCCTATGCTGCGATCTATACGCTTGTATACACCGCGGGCCACGCTGCGGTTCCTTGTAGAATCCGTTTATTCAGTTCTTCTTGATCTTCAAACCTCCCTCCAACACCATCTTTAACTTCCAAACGTTATCTCACGTCTTCAGAAAGCTCCACATCAATTGAGTCTTGTTCAGTTCAATTGGGTTCACTTGAGAATATGAGTCAAAACCCAACATTCCATTTTTATGTTTATAATAGACTGAAGAGAGTTCAATCTCCTCACACATATTTATAACATGTCACTTCCATTTTTATGTTTATGATAGACCGATAAAGGGTTTAAATCTCATCACATATACTTATAATAACGTGTGAGGAACGGATAAAGTAATAATAATTAAATTTAGATTGGAATATACAAATCTATCAAGGATAAAGCAATCATTAATGGACTATGGACACTATTTTTTGTTTGTGTGCAGAATGTTTCATGCGATAGGGAAAACAGTGTGGGAGTTTGTTAAAGTGAGACTTACTTTTACGAACAATATGTTCAAGATATGAGAAAGAATAGACCTCAAATTAGGGTGTGTCCACCTTCTCAAGAAAAGTAATTTTCCCGTGAAAGAGAAAAAAAAAAACAAAAGTAGATTTGATAACGATTCATTAAACGGATAGGAATCTCGAATAAAATGACAACCACAGTTTTGTATCCAAACAAAACTACTTTGATGGGTAATAACCCTAAGGAAGATTCCACCGTATTAAAATTTTATCCTATTTTACGTAATTATATACAACTCATATATTATAAAAACTAAAACAAGATAAATTCTAATGATATATGAATACATTGATTATGACTTAAATTCACTTTTTGAGTTTTTGTGATCAAGAAATACTTTTTTTCATAGATCTTGAATTGCATTTATATGAAATAAATAATATTATATTATATTATTCTTCTTACAGTCTAGAAGTTAATGCAATTTTATTCTTAATTAATGTATAACATTGCATACTTACTCGTTACCCTTTACCATAAGGCACAAGTTAATATAACTCAAAAGAATAAGGACACTAGGTCGAGTCATGCTCATAAACTGTACCCCTCGAAAGAAAATTTGACACAAAAAAGAAAAGGTTTAAAAATAGAATGTGCAAATGAGCATGTAAATGTCATAAATGAACAATAAAAGACATCATTTCAGTTAAAAAATTTATGGGATATTTGTTTTTTCCATTAACACTTAATGAGTCTGAACCTATTAAATTGTTTTGTTTATCTTTTTATGTGTTCAAATAACTAAAAAATATATTAAAACAACTTAATATAAAAAGTAAAAAATCATGAATTTTCTTTTACATTTAAAATATTTCCTTCTAAGATTATCATTCCAATGATAATTATTTCCAATATTATCATGATTTTATATTATAAATAACTATAAACAACATAAAATAAAATGAAAACACACACGATATCATTTTCAACTCTATTGTTGAACCTTCAAATATTTTTTTTGTTATGTGAAAATCAAAACCATTACAATATCATTATTTATCATATCTTAACATTGAATAATATATTTATCAGTATTTATATAAAAATAGTTTAGTATTTATTAAATTATTTGTATTTAGTTGTTTATATCATATTATATTAAAATACACAACATTAATAGTAATAAGGGTGGAAATGTCAAATCATTTGCTTTCAAACAATTTTGTATTTAAAAACAAATTAGTTGACATTATATTCAAATGTAGAAAAGATAAAAAACAAACATGTTATTCAGTTTTAGTTTTCCGACTCTATTCATTCTTCAGAAAAAAAATCAATTTCAGATAAAAAAAAAAGAGACGAGCACAGAGCTATTGGATGGTAAACTCCAAGTTTATGAGTAGTTCACCAATTGAATCTGATCAGTTGGGAAATTCCGATTATGAAACCGGTTATAATTTTGCTCAAAGTTAGACCCCGTTTGGTATTGTTTTTGATAAATTAAATCTGATTATTTAATAATTTTGATATAAAAAAAATGTTTGGTGAAATTTTCAAAAGTGATTATTTCAGAATCTTGATTGATTTGACAGCGATTTTAAGAAGCAAATGATGGTTACTTTTACAAAGTGATTAGGATATTATATGTTGTATGATTTAATATATATTTTTAAATACTAAATTATCCCTATTGACTTAACATAAATACAAATATATATTATATTTAATTTCATATGATTCAATTTTATTTGGTCATCATTGATTAAACATAAGATTAATGAAAAGATTTTTAAAAACAATTTATTCATCTTTTCAACCCAATTTCAGAACAAACATCCAAACTTAGAACTTAGAACAAAACTCTAAAACTCATCTTTTTCACAATCCACTTCTTCTTCTCTACTATTCTTCTTCTTTACCATCACAAACTCTCCCAAAAATACAATCAATATAAATTATATAAAAAAATGATAAAGATTGAAGTGTTGTAAGTATAGATATCTGTATGTCAATTTTAAAAAATCAAATAATATTACACTGAAAAGAAAATAAAGGAGTAAAGGAAGAAGAATCCAAATTTTAATTTTAATTTTTTTATTTTTTTAGACTTGGTGCTGTCAAACCTTAGATTTTTCGGTTGTCATTGGAGTTTGAGATTAAAAGATGTGAAAAAAAAAGTTTGATAATTCAATTTTATGTTTGTTCTAGTCCTTATATAAAATCAAAGCAATACGCATAAATACTGTTTTTTAATCCATAACAATTTTAACAAAAGCATTAACCAAATAGTTATGTGATTAACTTCCCACCAGATTATTATTTTTTCAGCACAGCTAACAGCGATTATTTTAAAAGCTACAGTATTACCAAACTGACCCTTACCCAAAGAATCGACAATGAATATTCAAAGATGTATCCAATTTTTATAAAGAAAAAAAAAAGACAACCTCTATAACAACAATAATGGCAGTAAGTGTGGTAAAAGAGGAAAGTTTGAATTACCGGAGCAAAAAACGCTACAACCCATTAATCAAGAGAGCTTGGGGAAAGCCGCATTACAATTTCTATCAACAGTTAGAAATGTCTAAGAAGAAATTATTTCCTAGTGTCTAAAAGTATGTTTACGCAACTCATTGAATAAGATTTTACATTATTACTTAATCTTTTAGCCGGCAGTAGACGCTAGAGGTATAAGATCAATCTCCTTGAAGAGTTTTAAAAATTGACGCAGAATGTGTGATACAAGTTTTTTTTTAAAAATGGGGAAAAAACACTCGTCTTTTGGATTGGCCGTGGTCTTGATTTGCATAATTAGATCTGTTATTTATGTATGACTTGATCACTAACTAAGATACATATAATCATTCATAATCCATCAAATAACTCCAGGTTAATGTTTTTCTTTCTTATATGAATCAAATAAAGAGAATTTGAATCTATAGTTCCTCTAATATTCATCGAGTAAGAAATGTTATTCAATCGTCAATTCGTGATAGAATTAATTGATTTAGTAAGGTCAAGTTCATTTTCTCTTCTTGCATAATTGAACTGCATTTTTGTTACGTTGATGGTGTTGTTTTTAATACGCAAAAACAATCTGGTTCGAATCTGCAAAACATAACAAACAAAAACAAAACGTTAAGGAATCGAGGCCCGTGTTTCACATGGTGTCCTTAAGACAATTTCACCGTATATAACACCGTATGTGTATAGCGATTGTCTCCCAGGATACAACGATTCAACAGTGGAAGTGCGAAACACAACCACTCTCAGCGAACTCAAATTAGGTTCGAACTTACCATGCACTGAAGAAGAAAAACGAGAAAGAGAGAAGAAAAAAAAATCTTCTGATTTCGTGAGTGCAAGAATGATTTCAATTCTAGAAGTGTAGACTAGGGTTTTTTATTTTATTTTTATGTAACCGAAGTCAAAGAGATCAATTTTAGAAATTGCTTAATTACTACGTTTTAAATGATAAAGGAAATTTAATTAAAGAATAATCTTCTAAAAGATTTATTTCTGATTGATCATTGATTCTGATCACTTAGTGATCAAGTAAGTATCTGAATCCAAAATTGATCATTGATTCTGATTACTTAGTGATCAAGTAAGTATCAGAATCCAAAACGGAAATCAATTATTTCCTTAATTCAATTAATTTCCTTAATCAAAATGGAAATTTCCATTTTTTCTTATCATTTATTTAAAACGTTTAACTTAGGGAAAATATTTAATTCTTTCCTTATCAATAAACTGATTTAGGAAAAATTAAATTCAACATAGTAGAAAAAAATCGGTTGTACTCTCACAGTCCAACCGGAACAGCATTCGTGTATGGAGGACATGCCCTTACACACGTTGATAAGCTACTATCATACAACTACTTATATACCACATATAAGTATTTTACCTAACCAATGTGGGATGTATATTTTCCCTACACAATGGGCTCACTTTGAGACTCAATTTCTCATTCACCCATTAATCGATTTGTGAGTTTGAGTATACCACTTCGAAGCTCTCACGAAGGAGAATTCAAATATACATTGATCTTTAATTTTCATGAAACCGATCATACTCAAATAACCCTCTCAAACCGGTAGTTTGTCACAAATTTTCCAACAATCCCCCACATGAATGAAATTGACCTAGGAGACAAGAGAGATGACCTTTTGGTAAGTTCAAACGGTCGATACCTGCATAGGATAGGTAGGTGTTACCCTTTGAACCTTCCCTTGTAGAGGTATGCTTACTTTATTGGCTGATCAGTAGATGTGATATCCTTGAACTGTTCTGCCGTTTTGTGTAAAGGATCACAAACCTTACACAGGTATCTTCCTGACCTGATTTGGTTCTCATTTTTATGTTCATTTTTTCCATGAACATGCGCCTGGTTCTGTGAGAGTCTCTGGAGAATATAGCCCTTCACTATTCTCTTTTAGAAGCGGCCCCACTTCTCTCTCACATAGGTGAATTTTTAATTAAGAGTAACCCGCATTACTCTGCTCGGATTTCCATAGCTAGTAATTTCGTCGCATAAGAATCATTAAAAACATAGTTTAACCTTTTCCTACGGGCATCACTGTTTCATCATAGGAATGGATTTGAGGGTAACCCCCACAGTGATCCAACTGAGTCTTACAACTTGGTTGTCCCATTGAACCTAGATCTTGGGATCTCCAGTCAACTAGGTTGGGTGTCCATTGTGTCGACTTTTTATCTAATGGGCTTTAGTCTCATTCCTCTCAATGATGTCTCAGCTAGTTCTCTGTTTAACACTTTAGTTAGCGGATCCGCAATGTTACCTTTTGACCTTACATAGTCAATAGTGATAACCCCAGTTGATATTAGATGTCTAATGGTATTATGTCTTTGACGTATATATTTGGACTTCCCATTATACATGTTGCTTTGCGCTCTTCCTATTGTCGATTGACTATCACAGTGGATGAAAATCGCTGGCACAAGCTTTGGCCATCTGGGAATATCCTCTAAGAATTAGCATAGTCATTCAGACTCCTCACCACATTTATCTAGAGCGATAAACTCAGATTCCATTATGGATCTGGCTATACATTTCTGTTTGGAGGATTTCCAAGATACAGCCACACGTCTTAGTGTGAATACATACCCACTAGTGGATTTTGAATCTTTTATATCAGATATCCAGTTCCCATCAATGTATCCTTCTAGGACTGCAGGATATCTATCATAACGCAACCCATAATTACGAGTGAATCACAAGTACTTCAGTACTCTTACTATTCATTTCCAGTGATTAGTTCATGGATTACTCGTATGTCTAGTTAATTTGCTGACTGCATTAGCTATGTCTGGTCTAGTACTACTTGTTAAGTACATCAGACTTCCTATCACTCTAGAATATTCTAGTTGAGAGACGCTCTCACCTTTATTCTTGGATAGGTGTAGATTTGTATCTACTAGTGTTCTGGATATTCCAGAATCATTTTTGTTGATTTTTTCAAGAATCATATCAACATAGTGTGACTGACTTAGAATGAGTCTGTTCGATGTCCTTGAGATTTCCATTCCCAACATTACATCAGCTAGTCCCATATCTTTCTTATCAAATCTTGATTTCAACATCTCCTTGGTAGATTTGATCATTTTATCATCATTACCAACAATTAGCATGTCATCAACATATAGACACAAATTGACATATTCATTTTCAGTGTCTTTGACCTAAACCATTTGTCACATTCGTTGATCTTAAAACCATTTGACATCATAACATTGTCAAATTTTTCATGCAATTGCTTTGGTGTTTGCTTTAGATCATATGAAGACTTCACCAACTTACAGACTTTCTTTCCTTACCCTGGAGCGGAAAATGCTCAGGTTTTTCCATATAGATCTCTTCATCTAGTTCTCCATATAAGAAAGTTGTTTCTACATCCATTTGATGTACTTCAAGATTTTGCAAAGCTGCGATTGCAAGTATCATCATAATATAGGTTTTCTCGTTACAGGAGAATACGTATCAAAGTAATCTAGGCCTTCTCGTTGATTGTAGCTTTTAATTACAAGTCTGGCTTTATACTTATCAATTGATCCATCCGCTTTCATTTTTCTCTTGAAAATCCATTTGGACCCCTAGTGGTTTACATCCCGGAGGAAGGTCCACTAATTCCCAAGTATGATTTTGGAGAATTGAATCAATTTTGCTCTTTATGGCCTCTTTCCACATGAGTCCTTCTGACGAGCTTACCGCTTATTTAAAGGTTCAAGGTCAGAAAATATCTGGACCAAAAGATTTTTCTGTCCCAGCTCTTTTGCTACGTCTGGGTTCATCCTCAACTTCTTGTTCTTGGTCCTCACAACTTGCTTCATCATTGGATTTACATTGAAATACATCTTCAAAGAACGATACATTTCTAGATTCCATTATCGTGTTTTTATGTATATCTGGGATGTCATGCTTATACACCAAAAATCGATAAGCACTACCGTTATGTGCATATCCAATGAAAATGCAATCAACGGTTTTCGGACCTATTTTCACCCTCTTAGGTATAGGTACGACCACTTTGGCAAGACATCCCCCACATTCTTAAGAATTTGTAGAAAGACTTTTTTCCTTTCCACAACTCATATGAGGTATTGTCTATTTTCTTACGGGATACCTTATTTAAAAGGTAATATAGCTTCACCCCACATGTTCTGAGATAATCCAGAACTTATCAGCATTGCATTTATCATTTCTTTCAAGGAATGATCTTTCTGTTCAGAAACTTCATTTTGCTGATACGGTACAGTGGTTTAATGTATGATTCCATGTTGTGCACATAATTCACCACATGGTGCTTCATACTCACCACCTCGGTTGCTTCTTAGAGACAACAACCACCAGAAGGTTTCACTTTGGGTTATCCATTTGGCATAAATCTTATACAGACTCACTTGAAGCTTTTGGACTTGACTCATAACTGTCATGAAGTCCTTCATCTTGTACTCAAGAAATCGGCCTACAACAAACCTTTTGGATCCAATATCCTCAGTCTTATATTTCCGGTCTAACGACTCCAACAATTCTTTGGCTGGTTTTCTTTTAAAGAATATATGTTATACAGCGAATCTGACAACCCCGTTTAGTATTTAGTTTCGGTATAAAAATCCGAATGGTTCCATGCATCAATAACATTCCATACCTGAACATCACGCCCTTCACCACTATTGGGTTTAAGAGTTTTTTCAGTCAGGAACCCAGCTGGGTTCAATGTGGTCAAACAAACAATATCTTTTGCTGCCACCACTAACAGTTTGTTTGACTCACACACTGGCTCATCACTAGTTCTACCATGTTTCTCACGAATGAGTTGATGGCCAGAGTCAATGTTGCCACACTTGGCAATACAATAGCCACTTCGCTCTCAAGCAAAGAATTAACACTCGGAGTGTCTAATCCTACACTTGGATTATCATTTGAAGTCTCTAGTGGAACGCTCGAGTTCATATTTGATTTATCCACCATAGTATCATGAGGAGATCAACTGAATTAATATGAAAATTAATTCTTATTAAAATTGGCAACATTAAAGTCAAATCAGTTTGTTTTGAATTCAAAATTTAATATTTCAATTAATTTGGAATTAATAATTGAAATAAATCATCATGAAATTGATAATTACAATTTTGAAGTTCAAATAATTGATTTTGACAATAACCACCATTTTAAACTTACATATCGAACTCGTTACCACTGTTGGTCTTAGGAGCCTCATCAATTAAGAATCTCGCAAGATTCAAAGTGGTCAGTCAATGTAACATCTTTTGAAATTCATACCACTGAATTTCTCTTGTTTCTCTATATGATTTAACATAACAAAAACCGGAGACACAAACGAATTCACCGTTTGGGTGGTATTCATTTGACCCATAAAAGGGTTTACCATTGGGTCGGTCAACTGGATCACAATTGGGTTGACCACCGGATTCTCTTGAGCCATGCTCAGATTCATAGTTGATTTGGCAGTCATCTTACGTAGAAAACCAAACCTCTTTTTTTTTTTTGAACCACATATATACAATGATATAAACCATTGATTTATCACATCCGGTATATATATAACAATCTCAGATACTGATATAACACAATCAGTTTGTTAATATATATCAACACCTGTACAACAATATATCAATAACTGATATATCAAATATAGTGTATCAAACACTATTCTAGCACTTTAAATATAATATGTATATTTATAAAACAATGCTGCTACTTGGTAAGATTATATAATAATATAACCAATTTATTCCAATTGATATCTAACACTGATATCAAATAATAATACTGTCTTTTGATTGACCAAAATTTTGTATTATTTAGTTCCACACATATCAGTACAACATACTAATATATCAATCGATCTAATTGTATGTTAATATATATCAACAATATATATAGCACATACATATTAATCAATAAAATGATTTGAAAACCAGTGTCAATACTTGAGATTAAGTGAACTTAATATATATATATACTCGTATATATATAAACTGGTTTGTACCTGATTATATAAAGATATAATCATTTTAACAGTTATTTCAGATATAGACTACAATTTTATATCTCTAAACTATCATGTATTAACACAACTTGTGTGTACAACCGATATACTATCATAATCACACAAATATCATATATGTTATCTGATAGTACCGATATCAATCAGTTGATATCAAACCGGTGAATCAATAATTGATTATAGATTTCACAATTAAAATCACAATCAGTGTCTAGTATTGGAGACCCGATTACCCAGTTGAAATCACAATTGATTTCCAAATCAGTGTCTGTTAATAGACCCGATTTTCCAAAAATTAAATCAGATTATTATGTGAAATCAGTGTCTAGAATTAGACCCGATTTCACTGTTTTTTTTTTCAAGTTTGTCACGATCTGAACCAGAAACCAAAACCAGAAAGTTGTTTTTGTAGAAAACGCTTTTGATAAGAGTTTAGAAGGGGAAAAGAAGGAAATTGTCTTAAGATTGTTGTTTTTAATACGCAAAAACAATCTGGTTCGAATCTGCAGAACATAACAAACAGAAACAAAACGTTAAGGAATCGAGACCCGTGTTTCACACGGTGTCCTTAAGACAATTTCGCCGTATATAACACCGTATGTGTATAGCGATTGTCTTCCAGGATACAACGATTCAACAGTGGAAGTGCGAAACACAACCACTCTCAGCGAACTCAAATTAGGTTCGAACTTACCATGCACTGAAGAAGAAAAACGAGAAAGAGAAAAGAAAAAAAAATCTTCTGATTTCGTGAGTGCAAGAATGATTTCAATTCTAGAAGTGTAGACTAGGGTTTTTTATTTTATTTTTATGTAACCGAAGTCAAAGAGATCAATTTTGGAAATTGCTTAATTACTACGTTTTAAATGATAAAGGAAATTTAATTAAAGAATAATCTTCTAAAAGATTTATTTCTGATTGATCATTGATTCTGATCACTTAGTGATCAAGTAAGTATCTGAATCCAAAATTGATCATTGATTCTGATTACTTAGTGATCAAGTAAGTATCAGAATCCAAAACGGAAATCAATTATTTCCTTAATTCAATTAATTTCCTTAATCAAAATGGAAAATTCCATTTTTCCTTATCATTTATTTAAAACGTTTAACTTAGGGAAAATATTTAATTTTTTCCTTATCAACAAACTGATTTAGGAAAAATTAAATTCAACATAGTAGCAAAAAATCGGTTGTACTCTCACAGTCCAACCGGAACAGCATTCGTGTATGGAGGACGTGCCCTTACACACGTTGATAAGCTACTATCATACAACTACTTATATACCACATATAAGTATTTTACCCAACCAATGTGGGATGTATATTTTCCCTACACAATGGGCTCACTTTGAGACTCAATTTCTCATTCACCCATTAATCGATTTGTAAGTTTGAGTATACCACTTCGAAGCTCTCACGAAGGAGAATTCGAATATACATTGATCTTTAATTTTCATGAAACCGATCATACTCAAATAACCCTCTCAAACCGATAGTTTGTCACAAATTTTCCTACAGATGGTTCATTTCTTGTGATTGGCTCATTTGGGCAAAATCCAATAATTAATGTAGATCACCAACAAACAAATGTCGAAATGGTCGAATAGGTAGCTTAATTTGTGTGAGTATCAAGGCTGGCAACATACGGGAATGAGAATGTGATTCTTAGAAAGCCACCTTTTTAGTAGTAAATTCATTCATCACAAACTGGCGTCTTATTTTTCTTCATCCAATCATTCAACTCATGTTGTGTATTACAATCCCAATCTTGCTACCAAATTAATTTATTCAATTTTCGTCCCTTAATATGTTGCCACATGTCATTCTTGAAGAACAACCTCTGCAGTGCCAGAGAAGCTTTAGCTGCAAATATTCATACAGGATAATTATAATAATATTCTTTTTTAAAAAATATATATTACAATATTAGTGATTTGAGGAGAAAAGAGATTCAAACCCCAGGGCTTTTAGTGTAGCATGATAAGTATATTACCGGATCAACTTCATCTTAACTATAAAAAGTATAATCATATAAAGTTAATTAAGAATATTTTTTATACTATCAACAGCACTTTCAAATAAACCAATATGACCCTTCTTCAAATTTTGAAAAGTTGGGTTCTATACTGATAAAACTAATTTTAAAGACAAATATTCTCAAATATAGATGTTTCGTTAGAAAAAAAAATAGGTATTTTGTAGAAAATGTTGTCAATTTATATATTTTATACAAAATATATTATGAAAAACACCCCTAATCTACCTATGTGAAGTTAGTGGCCTCGAAGGTTGCCCTCAAGAGAAAATGTGCGTCGAGTCATTGACATCGTACCAAATTTATTGACTATTGAATATTCAGAGAACAAAGAGGATATGAGATGCTTAAAAGATAAAAGAGGGGGACTGACCTTTTTTTTTTCTTCTTCTTAATGTGACCCCTTTGAATCACGAGTCTATCAAAACCCGAGATCGGCCATTACAAATACTTTTGGAAATGGAACGGTTTTCACACCATATGCAATTTAACTAGCAAAGATGATATTTGAAGTTCTGTCCTGAAACCTTCGTAGACGTACCTCAATTGGAAGATAGATGAGTTTAGAATTTAAATAAATAATTATAAAATAAAAAAATAAAAAAATATCACTTATCTGAAAAAAGAGATCCACAATCATTTTATAAGAATAAGAGCGAATTATCGAGGGGCCACACCGGCTTTAACTGTAGCCTATACATGAAAAATTAATTGTAGCCTTGTTTATGGGTGCTAGTGAAGACCATGTTTGGTGAATATGTATGTATGGATTATGGATTTACCATAAATTTATGCTGAAAATCTGGACCTGTATAAGCTGTACCAACTTTATCATTCTTGGTGTCTGGACCACCAACTACTTTCTCTTGCATTTGATTATTGTAAAGGAACAATTGTCGAGGTGTCAAAAGCTTAGTATAGAGTTTGTAAATAAAAATAAAAAAGAGCTTAGTTTAGAGATTCCTCAACAGAATCCTCATATATTTGTTCTATTTTGGCTTATATATTTAGGAATTCAGATTCTTTACACTTCTTCTTGGTTTAATTAATTATTTATTTAATATTACAAATCATAAACATGACATGAGAAAGAAATTAAAGTTTTCAATAATATATAATAGCATATAATATAAAATGACTTATCATACATCAATTATGATAGTTAAAGGATCGGTACACCTATTCAATAACAATATACCTTATATTATACATCTATCCTTATATGATCTAAAGTTGATAATATAATTATGTCATCTATATATATTTCAACTTTGTGAGACATGCATTTCACCGAGACAAATTGCTGAGTTAATGTATTTTGGACTTGTTTGACACACTGTATTATATTGTACTATACTGTATTGTATTGAATTGGATTGCATTGAACTATATTATTTTTATACAATATTGTGTTTAATATATTTAGTATTATACTGTATTAAATTACACAATGTTATGATGTAATTTTTTTTCTAAATATTTTGTTAACTAATAAATTGAAATATTTTTAGAATATAAAAACATATTATAAACGATATATTTGTTGTATTATATTTTTAAAAATATTAATAAATATATAATTAATGTTTTTATTACATTGATTATTGTCTATGCAAATACTTTAACATTTATACTATTAGAATAAAATTTATTTTATTTTATTTTATTTATGTAATATTTATTTAATTTATTTTGAAATTAATATATTAAAATAAATTATATTATATTGTTTTGTATTATATTTAAAATTATTATTATTATTAAATTTTACTATCAATATTTTTATTATTATTAGTATATCATCTTCATCTATTGAGGTTTATGCCCTAAACATGTAATTTGTAAATTGATTTATGAAATAAATAAAAAGAAAAATTCAATTCATTCTTGTTGTGTTGTTTATTTTATAACTTGTGCATATGTAAACATCCTAGATTGTCAGATGTAATCTCGAACTGTGTATATGAGTGTCATATACGGATGGATACAGTAAAAGACATGTAATCTAAATTAGTCTATAGATAGCAAATAAAGTTGGATACTTTATATGCGGTTAATCTATAGTTGGGGTCCATTCCGTAACGTACAGTGATATTATCCTGAATCATTCATATGATATATGGGTATTGAGGCACCTTGTATGATGTGATCATATAGGATTGAGTCAGGATCTATATGAATCTCTTACCAAGATCCGTTTACCGATGAGATTCATATATATCAACTAATGATGGATATATGTAGGTGATCTTAATCCTGAGTATCTTATCGACTCCTTAAGGTTATATCGTGGTCTTTAATATACCATGGGTGATGTCAGATGCATTTCCTGATCAATATACTCTGTATGTTAAGATTACAGTTTGGCTTGTGGCTGGGAAGGTTTGTACACAATAGTGGAATCCACTCATTATTATGAGAAGTAGATGGTAGTTCCATTAAGGGTTGATTTGAGGCTTTGACAATATGTGCGCTCTCCTAATTTTGTGACGAAATAGGATTTATTGTCCATTAGAGAATCAATAGTACTTAAAGGATATATGTAATTAGAGGGGTATAACGAACATTACGACTACATCATATGTAATAGATATATCGATGGACACCGAGTTGTATCGGTCTGTGTAAAAGTGTCTACAATTGAAAGAATGCAGTTTTGGGTTTTTAGTGGAATAACACCGGAGTTAATAATCAATGAATATTAATTAATGATTCCGATGATTATTGGAGCTTAAAATATAGTGGGTCCATTAGGTACCCTTGTTAGCCCGATCGATTTAGGTAACAATGGTCAAGGTTATTTAATTGAATTGTCCAATTAATTGTGTTGTCCAATTAATTGTGTTACGAAAATGACACGTATTTATTCATGCATTAATTGAATAATGAGATTATTTGATTAATGAATAATGGTGATTAAATACTAAGATTATTTAATTATGTTATTAATCACTAAATGGAAGTTGTTTGTTGATATTTGTTTTTTGAATAAAATAAGATAATATAATTATTTTATTTTATTAAATTAAGTATTTAATTTTTGAATTTAAATAGTTTAAATTTAAATTAGATAATATATTTTAATAAAAATAAAATAAAGATTTTTTTTTAAATAAAAAGATATCGTTAGGTTTTTAAAAGAGAATATATATATATATATATATGATATATATTCTTTAAAAACCAATTAAAACAAGGTATCAATTAATTAAATCAAAGACCCCCATGATCAACACATCAGGGCATATATGAGATATATGTATAAAAGTGCAAGTGTGGTTAGAGAGAGAAGAGACACATGTGTGCGTAAGATCATTATCTCAACAACTGATATCATTGTAAGAAGTCATTTCGTTTTGCATAAGAGACAAAATTTGTATTTGTTATGTGCATGAATTGATATTAATATTAAAAGACATATCAGTGCAAGTGTTGCTTGATATTAAAAGGGATATCAATGCATATTCCATGTGCAAACGTGTAAGAGTGTGCGTATAACACTGTGTATCAATTAAGAAAGGTTGTATGCAAGAGCTGCATGAAAACAAGAAGAAAGAGTTTCTTCATTCTTATTCTCTCTTCATCCTCCATTTTAAGATCATAAATCTGTGATGCGCCCATACACAGTTACCAGTCTCGGGATATAGTGAGGAAGATCAGTGGTATAGACAGGAGCACGTCGTAAAGTGAAGGAGCCTCCAAACGTTGGTATGATTCTAAGATTTTCTTCTTCTGATTAAATTGATTACAATTTCCGTGTATGCATATTTATTTATTATTGTAATAATTGATATGTATGAGTTTTGAAAATAATTACGATCTCAATTTCACTGGTTCCACATCAGTTATAATTTGTGTTAAAAAATTTAAAACCTATTTCTGCTACGTTACCAGTGAACTAGTTTCCAACATCATCATCATCATCATCATCATCATCATCATCATCATCATCATCATCATCATTATTATTATTATTATTATATTTATTATTATTTTTATTATTATTATTATCATTATCATTATCATTATCATTATTATTATTATTATTAAAATTTATTATTATTTATTTCCTCATTGTATTATCTAATATTCGAGGAAATTAGGGGTTTTGTCACTATTTTAAATTGGTGTTTGAAGACTATCACCATTTTAAAAACTTATGTTTTAAAGGCATCAAAGTAAGCAACTTTAAAAAATACCCTTACTGTACACATTTTGAACTTATATCTCTCACTTTATTTTAACTTTCTCCTACTTTTATGTTGTCAGAAACATATTTTTCTCTCTCTAACTTTAAAAGCTCTATAAAACTTATAGATCTAACTACATCTCCAATATTCCAACTTGTTCGAAGTTCATCTCATTCTCCAACTCATTCGAAGTTCATCTCTGTCACTGGCTTTATCTCCTCTTCGTTTGTGTACAAATCAAGCTAAGGTAATTCCATTTCTTATCTTGTTTAGGGTTAAGGGTTTCTTCCATTGTAAAAGTTGTTGAGATAGTTAGTTTGAGTTGTACAGTCTGAAAAATTCAAAAGTCTTGGAAATTGTTTTCAAAGGTCTTGGAATTGTTTTCAAAGGTCTTGAATATATCTCCAAAAGTCTTAGAACATGTTAATAAAACTCTCGAAAACTAATAGTCTATTCAAAAGTCTTGGATACTTGTATAACATGTTCTAAGACTTTTGAAAATAATTTTCAAGACTTTTGTTTAATATTTTCAAGACTTCTATTTAATACATCCGAGACTTTTCACTTAGAGGTTCGAGACTTTGCTAAGTATATATATTTCAAGCATAGGCATAGCTCGGTTGAATGCTATGCTTAAAATATATATACTTAGCACAGTCTCAGACTTATAAATGAAAAGTCTCGGAAGAAAGTCTTAGATACTGATATAACATGTTTCGAGACTTTTGAAAACAATATCTAAGGTTTTTGTCTAATATATTTAAGACTTTTTCATTTATATGTATTTGAAGCATATCTTGAATGATTGCTACAATCTTTGTAAGTCTAGGACACATTTCCAAGACTTACAAAAATTGCAACAATCAACAAGCTATGCTAAATCAAATTATATACTTAGCAAAGTCTCGGGGAAATTTTCGAGACTTTTCATTTATATGTACTTAAAGCTTAGCTTGAATGATTGTTGCAATCTTTGTAAGTCTCAGACACATTTCCAAGACTTACAAAAATTGTAGCAATCAACCAAGCTATGCTAAATCATATATATATATATATATATATAAATTTTCAAGTCAGTGCGTACTGATATAAATTCGTCAGTGCGTTAGATGTGGACCATTAAATTTACATACTTTGACTCAAAGTGTATGCACTTGTCAATGCTTCTCCATAATCAATGGTCCATATACAACACACTGATATAATTTATATCAGTACGCATTGATAGAAAAATTACTATATATATATCACATTTTCGAGACTTTTCATTATGTCCGAGACTTTTGTCTCATCCTCCGAGACTTTTAGAGGTGTCCGAGACTTAGGAACTTTATACCGAGACTTATTGCATGACACCAAAGTTAAGTAGTTATTCATTTTTATTGTATAATCCACAGTGTTATTATGTTTTATTATACCTAGTTAATTTTGTTAACATACTTTTGTACACGAAAATGGATCGGGTTAGAATAGTTATTTCCTATAATGGTCGATAGGAGCAACTAGCAGATGGAAGCCAGAGGTATGTTGGCTCTAATAATCAAGGAATATACGTGTCCAAGAATATGACTTTTGAAGAGTTGTTAGCATGTGTTCAATCCATTGTGAGCTATGATCCAAACAAATACAATATTGTTCTACAATCAATATCTATTGTTCCTAGCACTACATGTCACACATTTATAAGAAACGACAATGATGTTCAGTTTATGCTAGGGAAGATGGGGTCATTCCTCAAAATTGAAAGGGGATGTGGATGTGTGATGGGTGATGACATTCCTCTTCATGGAAATCCTCAACATCATTCATCCGTCAGTGGTAGCAACCAAATGTTCACACAACGGAGTGGGACGTATAGTGATGGAAATCCCCAAGGTCCAGAAAACATTTGCAATGTCCCTTTTCTAGCAGTTGACCTTGCACGTGGCGTTGAACCTCATTTTGACGATTACTTTTGGCGTCAATTTGAGGCGAATGTAGAGCCAAATGTAGAGCCAATTATAAAGCCCAATTACGATCTTGTAGGTGACCGTGAAAATGTTGTTGAAGAACCTATAAAACGTCAAACTCAAGAAAGGCGTGGATATGGTGACCGTCCCCATGGTAATGCACCGGATATGTCGAGGACATCCGATGTCGTGAAAAATCTAAATCTCTCAGCTTTCGATAATCAGTCAACTTGGGTTCCCAGATCCGAAACATATTCATTTGGTCAAGTGAACAACACTATGAGATCACATGAATCTAACACTTTGATTTACGAAGGTCAATGTTTTCCATAAAAAAAACGATTTAAAGAGGTTAGTAGTTCTTCATGCAATGAAAGAGAACTTTGAATGGAAGGTGAAAAAGTCTAACAAGTCGGTTCTATATTTGGTATGCAAGATTGACAATTGTACGTGGAAATTAAGAACGGTGAGAAGAGATGAAGGCACATACTTTCGATTTGCAAGTGAACACAGTTGTCCCCTGAAGGAGGTACACCGGTGCCACCGACAGACTAGTACGGTTATAATTGGTTAAGTAATAGCCCCTTGACTCCAATAACATAATGGTCATCTAATGCGACCTAAAGACATGATTACGGGTATAAAAACAATGTATGGCATCCAAGTTATGTATAGTAAGGCTCATCAAGCCTTGCAATATGCATTGGCATTGACCTATGGATCGTATGAAGAAACCACTACAACAGTTCTATACTTTTACTACGCGCAAAGAACGCCGTAAATGGCTATTTACAGCTTTCAGCCACAAATCACATTAGATGACATCGTGAATGATATCCCTCAAATACGGCATGCCAAACCCTTCGTTAATGTGTTTTAAAATTGGTTGTAATTATATTTACTATCCATTTTATGGGTTGTGTTATGAACTTTTATATGGGTTTAAACTCAATCACGACATACACTAGCATGCCTTTATTATCTTTTAAAAATATATTATATTATATTTAAACCCAATCCCATACGTTTTAGAGTCAGATGGTTCCTAGTTAGACCACCTAAGCGTAATGGGAGAGTTGTACGACAACCTGATCGCTATTTAGGTATCGTGGAGGCATAGGTTGTCGTCTGTAATGATAGTGTGGAAGATTATGACAAAGAGGAATGACTTAAAGCCATGAGTCTCAAGATGGATTCCATGTACTCCAACTCAGTCTGGATGGGATAAAACCCATTGGATATAAGTGGATCTACAAGATAAAGAGAGGAGTACACAGGAAGGTAGAGACCTTCAAAGCAAGGTTAGTGGCAAAGAATTATACCCAAAAGAAGGAGGTCGATTATGAAGAGACATCCTTGTTAGCAGCTATGTTTAAGTGTCCGTTTAGAAGAGTTTGTCTACTAGCTAAAAGAGCTTTTTAAAAATATTGTGTCGTTTGGTTGTCACTCAATAGAGATTTTAGATGATTAAAAAAGTTGTTTCATATCTACTTAGAGAAGCTCAATTTTTAAGCTTTTCCAAGTAGATATTTTTAAGCTTTTTTAATAACACTAAAAAGTCTAATATAATCCTATTATTTAAAATAGTTTTTGAATATTTTGGTAATCTTACCATTTGAAAAAGTTTTTTTTCTAATTGACAACCAAACGACCAACATCTTTCTATTAAAAGTTCTACTTGTAAAATGTCTACTTTAAAAGATCTACTCCTAAAAGATCTACTTGAAGAAGATCTTCTAAACGGAGTCTAAGTCTATTCGGATTCTCTTATTCATTACTGACTATTTCGATTATGAAATTTGACAAATGGATGTCAATACTGCATTTTTGAATGGCAATCTTGATGAAAGCCACTATATGATACAACCAGAAAGATTCGTGTCTCGGGATCAAGAGCAAAAAGTTTACAAGCTACAAAGGTCCACTTATGGATTTAAACAGGCAACTAGATCTTGGAACATCAGGTTTGATAATGCTCTTAAAAAATATGGCTTGAGCAAAACGTTGATGAGCCTTGTGTTTACAAATGAATCATCGACAAAAAGGTACTTTTCTTAATCCTATACATAGATTATATCCTACTCATTGGGAATGATGTATGGATGTTATCAGAAGTAAAGGGTTGGCTAGCAAGCCAATTCCAAATGAAAGATTTGGGAGAGTTGAGTTATGTTCTTGGGATTGAATTAATAAGGGATTGTAAGAACAAACTCTTGGAATTGTCTCAAGCATCATATATTGACAAGATTCTTGTGCGATTCTCGATATAGAACTCCAAGAATAGTTATTTACCTTACAGACATGGAGTTCACCTGTCTAAGGAAAAGTCTCCTAAGACACCTCAAGAGGTTGAGAATATGAGACAAGTTCCCTATGCATCATCAGTAGATTGTCTCATGTATGTTATGTTATGCACGAGACCAGACATCTGCTTCGTATTGGGAGTAGCCATCAGGTTTCAATCCAACCCAGAATTAGATCATTGGGTTGTAGTAAAGACTATTATCAAGTATCTTTGGAGAACAAGAAACTATATGCTAGTATATTCAGGACAGAAAATGATCACGTTAGGATATACAGATTCTGACTTTTAGTCAGACAGAAATTCTAGAAAATCCACGTCTAGGTTAGTATTCACCTTTGGTAGTGGAGCCATAATATGGAGGAGTGTCAAGCAATCATGTATTGCAGATTCCACCATGGAAACTGAATATTTAGCCACTGGTGAAGCAGCTAAAGAGGTTGTAGGCTCCGTAAGTTCTTGAGTGATCTGGAAGTTGTTCCAGATTTGGATAAGCTTATCACACTTTAATGTGATAATAGTGGTGTTGTGGCTAATTCCAAAGAACCAAGAAGCCAAAAAAGAGGGAAGCATATAGAGAGGAAGTATCATCTCATCAGAGAGATAATGTAGAGAGAATATGTCGTCGTGATCAAGATAGTGTTGCAGGACAATCATGTTGATCCATTTACTAAGACCTTAACGGCTAAATTGTTTGAAGGTCACATAGAGGGTCTAGGGTTACGAGATATGTCTCACATGCTTTAGTGCAAGTGGGAGATTGTTGGGGCTTTTGCCTTAAAGCTTGTATTTTGTTAATGATGATAAATTATAAATAAAAGAAGTAGTTTTTACATTAAATTTATATGTCTCACACTTTTATATCATGTGTGATGAACATCCAAGATTGTCTGATGTAATCTCAAACTGAGTTTGTGAGCGTCATTTACAAAGGAATTCAGTTTGACACGTGCAATCTAAAGATTCCATAGAGAGTAAATAAAGTTAGGTACTTTGTTTATGGTTGATCTACAGTTGTGGTCCATTCCATAATGTATGGTGGTTTTATCATAAACTATTCATATGGTGTCATGAGAATGTAGGCACCTTATATGATGTGATCATATAGGACTAGGCCACGATCTATGTGAATCTCTCACCAATATCCGTTACATGGGGAGATTCATATATATATATATATATATATATATATATATATATATATATATATATATATACAAATATGGCTATATATGGGTGATATAATCCTAAGTGTCTTACCGACTCCTTCAGGTTAGATCGTGGATTTTGATTTATCATGGGTGAGATCGGAGTAGCATTCTCGATCAATATCTCTATATCTTGGAATTATGGTTTGGCTTGTGGCTGGGAAGGTATGTACACAATAATGGAATCTACTTCTTCTTGTGAGAAATAGAGAAGTAGTTCCCTTAAGGTTTGATTCGGGGCTTGAACAATTAAGAGCACTATCCTTCTTTCGTAAAGGAATGAAGGATACAATTGTTCATTAGAGAATCAACAGTACTTAATGGAAAAGATATAACGGACTTTATGACTCAGCTCTAATTATGAACTACTTGTAGAGGATCATACCATATGTAATAGTTATACTGACGAACACTAAATTTTGGTTTGTATAAAAATATCTACAGTTACAAGAGTGCAGCCTCGAGTTTTTAATGGAGTAACTCCGAGATTAATAATCATAAAATATTAATAAAAGAGTTTAATTAATATTTTCTAAGGATTATTGGAGCTCAATACTGTGAGTCCATTAGGTCCCCTTAATTGGATGGTCCAATTAATTATGTTACGAAAGTAACAATAATTTTATTAAGGTAATAAATTAAATAATGTGATTGTTTAATTAATTGATTAATAATTAATTAAATTAAATAATGTGATTATTTAGTTATATTAATAATTATGAATTATTAATTGAATTAATTATTTTATGGAGGTCTAGGGTACAAACCAAGACCAAAGTAAAGATATAAAATAATATTGATTATTTAATCTTTAGCAGGTCAGAGTTCGAGTCACGGTGACAACATTGAATTAAATAGGATTAAGAATCCTATTTAATCAATATCATTTGAAACTCTATCATGATATTGATATATAGATATAAATATCAGGAGATTTTGTTTTTAAGATTTGATTTTAAAAACTAGATAAAAAGATATTTGGTTTTTAAATATTTGATATTTAAAGCAAAACTTATATGATATATCAAGTGTTTGAGTCTCTTTACAATACAATTAAAGTAATTGGTAGTAGATATACAGCACATACAAGAAAAAAATGCATAGAAAAAGGAAAAGAAACAATAAAGGGGAGTGGTCAATAGAGAAACAGAAGAAAAAAAAAGTTTTTTTTTTCAAGGTTGGTCGAATTCTTCATACACAAAGAAAGAGTTATTTTGTGTTGTGTTCTACTGTATCCATACAACCTCCTGAAGCCCATGACATACCCACACGCAGTTGTCAGATCCTGAAAGATATAGAGGAAGATCCTGAGGTACAAATCGAAAAGCAAATTCAAGAATTAAAGAACCAAAGAGTTAGCATTGAGTATGATTTCGAATCTTGCCTTTGTTTATTCTTATATATTGTACATGGTTCATAGAGTCGCTCAAATATTTTTTAAAAGTCAAAAATCTCTTCTGTTGCATGACTCTAGAGCTTACGTTCTGTGATTGCTATTGACGGTACCTTTACAATATATATATATATATATATATATATATATATATATATATATATATGCGTGGGTACAATGTCTGTGGCAACAACACAAGATGACAATGAACAAGCATGTCCAATAGCTTTTGGTTACGGGGATTCAGAAAACAACACTTCTTAGGAGTGGTTTTTTGATTGCTTAAAGGATTGTGCCCTCGGTCATATTAAAGATTTGGTTTTTATTTTTGATCGACATACAAGCATAGAAGTCGAGATAGCTAGCGTCTTCCTATATGCAGACCATACTATATGTGTTTGGCACTTTTTTGAAAATATAGGGAAATGTTTCCATAGAAAGAATGTAGCATAAATAATGTTTACAGCAGCGAAATCCTATCGAGAATTGAAATAAAACTGGCGTATGGAAGAGTTATGTAAGCTGCACCAGAACGAGTACAATTATGTTGTCAATGTCCGGCCAGATAAGTGGTAATATGTCTATTGTCCCCAACGAAGGTATAGGTTGATGACAACCAATTCTATTGAGTGCCTGAATGATGCTTGAGATTTGCATGGAAACTGTCAATGTTGACGTTGGTTGAGTTCATAAAGGATATTGGTCACCTTAAAATGGGTGCCCGTAAGAGTACGGGGCCGTGGTGTAGCACAATGATAAAGAAAGTTCGTTCCGCAGGGATTGATGTATTGATAACAGAAATTTATCAATTCAACTACTATTTAGACAACCAAAATCAAGATGGTTAAGATTGCTTTATTCTAATTTAAATTAAAGCAAATTACAATTCTAATGCAATAAATGAAACTAAATAAGCAAGCAAACAAACTCAAACACTTGGATGCAAATATATGTGAATGAGGCTAAGACCTTTGAATCCACCTATCCAATTCTCATCAATTTTATGCACATCATTAAAATAAAATATGCAAGTGTGTATGTAGATTCGTGATACCCTTAATTAATCTCTACCAGGGACGAAACCAGAATTTTGGTTTCGGGGGAGCCAAGATAAATATATATATATATATATATATATATATATATATATATATATTCAAATTAACATTAAACAAATATAATACGCAAGAATGGGTTGGAATGGAAAAGCGTTAATATAAGCTCAATGAATTTTATCACGTGTTAATCCCATATTTGTCGAAGTAATCCTAGGTCACATATTAGTTAGAAATACCTTTGATTGATTTTCAGAAACTGAAATATTAATATTAGATAATAACGGAGATCAATCGGCTTTTGAATTATTATTATTTTTTTTAAATCCATCAATTGTCGATAGCTTTCTCATCTGAAAATCAGATAAAAATAATCCAATTAATTTAAATAAAAAACTAGTATAATAAATTTACAAAAATCATATTTTCTTAAGAAGAATTATTTAAATAAGTCATACTAATAATAAAATAACAAATATAAAAAAAATGAAAAAAAAAGTTAAAATATTTATTATTTGTAGAATAATGATAAATATCTGACCTAAAATCCTTTTTTTTTTTCATCGAACACAAGTGACATGTGAGATGTCAAATCATGAGTGGATACACATTAATGATGTTTTATCTAACCTACCACATGTATTTACTCACCATTTGACATTTCAAGTGTCATATGTGTTGAGATGAAAAAGGTGGAGTGTGTAACATTACTGCAATTTGTAATATCGTACTTAAAATTGTTCGGATAAATAAGCCAAAGAATAAGAAGAATTTAATTTCAGTAGGAATGAAATTATTTTAGTGAAAAAATGAAAAAATGAAAAAATGTAAGCATATATATATATATATATATATATATATATATATATATATATATATATATATATATATATATATATATATATATATATATTAGACTAATTTATGAACCATGATGTAGGAGAAATCAAATTCTATACTGTATATACTTTCTACTCTTAATTAAAAAGGATAAAATTAGATATTAATTTATTTATTATAATAATAGTAATAATTTTAATTTAAAACTAACCTATTTACACGGACTTTACATTTTTAAAGAATAATTATATTAAAAAACAAGACTCACAAATAGAAAGGACCCACGTGTGTATATATTTAACATTATATAAAAATAAAATAAAAAGTTGAAAAGTTTGAAGGAAAAAAAAAATCTTGAGGGGGCCATGGCCCCCATGGGCACCCCCCTAAATTCGCATCTGATCTCTACCCTCTCTCAAGTGATAACGACAATATTCACATGCACAACAACCTATTTCTCAATAGTTATCCGAACTGCATTCGAATTCATTAAGATTTATGGCACACAAATGAATCCTAGAAGCTAGTCCTCCCCAAGAGGTGATAGAATCTGGTGGGAGTGAGTTCAACCATGCTTTTGCTCTATCCCGTAAAGAGAAGGGAAATAGCCTCAATCGGATTGCATCTTCTGAAACTCCATTGTACATAAATTCTCACATATGTCATCAAAGCATTAAAGGTGAGCATTCAGATCGTCATTCGGTAAACCACTAAATTGGTAAGTTATGGCTATCATTTTTATGACAGTGGGCTTGATCTTGAAGTTGTTAGCATTCACCATTGGTCTCTGAATGGATGACATGTATTGGTCCACTTTAGGCATTGTATAGCCCCTTAATGCCCTAACTTCAACATCTCGAACCCGAACTTGACCGATCTTAACTTCAACATGCTCAACCCGACCTTGACCAACTTTGGCTTCATCATCTTCAACCCGACCTTGACCCACATCCAGATGGTCATTCATCATGGATACTCGGTTTCTTGCTTCTTTTCTCTTCCTTCGAGACAATCTTTCAACTACTGGATCAAATTCTAAAAAGCACGATCTGTTACTTCATGTATATTGGTGCATACAAGAGTAACCGCCTGAAAATACAAAAACATGAACACAAAGTAAAAGGCCTAAATTAGTAGAAAATCAACTAGTATCGATATCAATAAACCGCACAATCCTCGGCAGCGTCACCAAAAATTCGTCACACCGAAATGGGTGCTCGCAATAGTACGGGGCTATGGTGTAGGACAATGATAAAGAAAGTGTAATAGTGAAATTTGGTCAGGGATCAAAGAGAAATTTTTCACCCATAATCGACAATCATGAAGCCCAAAAAGACCGTAAAGCCACCCCGCAAGAGCAGGAAAAGCCGGTTCGGCTTCAAAGCTACCAGAAGACAAACCCGACGGGACCGGGACCGGGACTGGGACGAGCCCCCATAAGAGTACTGGAAGCCAGGCTTCTTCAGGCCATCTATCGGGGAACCTCGGCTCTGAGGTCGAGCTCCATAACCGCCTCGTAGATGCCAGAGGAAGTCTCCAAGCTTAAAAGAGCTTTGAAATAAGCCCGCCAACCTCTCCAGAAGCCCGTTGTCCTTGCTGGACATAAAGGAAGAATCACGCCTAAATCTACACTACCCCAGCTACCTCCAAGAGGGTCTACAAGAGCACCTCAAGCCCCCAAGGGTCAAGGAAAATCCATCTTAAGCTTCTAAGAACAGAGACAGAGCAGGGATCTACCTCACTCTACGAGGCAACAGGCAGCTGGCAGGGTGACCTCCATGAAGATTCATGGAACTAGTACACACAGGATCGTCTCCACGTAATATTTACATGCACGTCAAGAGTTTGATTCAAATAAGGGATTAAACTTATCTCCGTCAACGATATCATCAAATCCCTTAACAATTCAAATTCAAATAACGAATCCCGCCCGATAAGGAGGGAACGGATTCATGGGATCACGGTAACGTATTCGCGAACTAAAAACCTACTTGGACGATACATATATATGTGAAGACAAGCATGGTAGAAAAGAAGAAAAAAGAGAGAGGACGAACAACAGAGACAGAAAATCATAAACAACAGATATACACGTAGCATGAGGGCCTAAATTTTGGATTCATAACATGGTCACCTTCATCTCCACTATTCGACAGGTACTGAGTTGCCACCACCCTACACCTCCGAGAGACTGTGAGAAAACAAGAGAGTTATTTGTATCTTAAAGCAATATATCAATAAAAAAGCTCCCATTTACTGTTGTTACGTTTCAGCCACTCGTCTCTCTCTTAACTAGGTCGGGAACCAACGGTACTGACCCCGGCCACCACTTTCATAGTAATGGTCTTGAGGGTGTTAACAGGAATTTCTTATCTCGAGCAAATTTCCCGTCAACACTTTCTGGCACAGTCTGTGGGAAACCTCTCACACCACCATCTTTTTACATTCAAAAAGTTTGTTATTTCAAAGTCATCATGAAGCTCTGCTCCTCACAAGGGCAGCAAGGCACCTCGGGAAAATCTTATGCTACATCGACACGAAAGGTCCCGAGGAAAAGGAAAAAATTCAAGCTCCATAGCCAGATTCCCATCCAGCCAGCTACTGTGTGGGCTCTGGAACCCCCTTTGGGAAGCAGGGTCGAGCTTGACCAACAAGCGGCAGTCTTTGTAGAGAACGTCCGCCTTCGACTGCTCGCTGAGGGTGTCACTATCCAACAAATGGGTCTCTACGATTAGGAGGAATCAAGCAAGCCAGGGGCTAGGCAACCCGCCTTTGATCGCTTGGGGACTGCCCATCGGGAATCAACTCGTAACAAAGTGGGGCTTCTGACCTCGATCCGGGATAGGCTAGGGCCCATGCCCCATGTTCCCGAAGCGCTGCCAAGTTACCAACCACAACAAGTCAGATCTGCGGTAGATGTCCTTCCCCGGGGACGGGAAGAGTTCTTCCACCCAATGACTATAAGGAGGGAAGTCAGGGGTAGAGAAGAAGAAAGTCAGCAAAGCCCTCGAGCGAACCCCCTCCAAAGAAGGAACCAGGTAGAGGTTACCAGTTCATCAGAGGGATCTGATAGCGAGGAATCCGAGATTGACTCAAGGAAGTCCGAAAGCAAGAGACTAAGGGACCAGTTGGTAGTGCTACATGAAGAGGTCCAATTGATGAAGAAGGGGAAGTACAAGAAGGATAAGAAAGATCCTCTATGTGAAATGAACGCCCCCTTCACCAGAAGGATCCGGGAAGCAGAGCTCTCGCCTAAGTTCAAAATGCCAGCTGACAGGTCTCTTTGGGACTGAAGATCCGTTAAGCCACTTAGAGAGCTTTGTTCAACATATGGAGGTTCAGAACACAACCAGGGCCGCTATGTGTCGTATGTTCCCTACTACACTCACGGATTATGCTAAGACCTGGTTTAGGAAACTACCCGTCGGGAGCGTAGATTCCTTCACCAAATTATCAACTGATTTCTGCTCACAGTTCTAGGGGGTTAAGCCCCGACTGAAGGACTTGATTTATCTAGAATACGTGATCCTGGAGAGAGGAGAAACTCTCCGGGCTTATATCGAGCGGTTCCACAAGGAAGTCATCCAGATAGGGATCTTCACCGAGAGAGAAACCCTCACCAACTTTAGAAGAAACTTGTGGGTGGGAAAACTATTCTGATCTTTTGCCAAAAGACCTCCGGAAACCTACCAGGAAGCCTATGATCGGGCTCTGAAATAGATCGAGGTCTACGAACAGCTCAAGGTCAAGATGGAGCATGACGACATGAGAGCCGAAAAGCTACAAAAGAAAGAAGCTCCCAGATCTGAGCAAGATCAGAAAAGCCGAAACAAACCCCCTAATAAATCAACATACGGTTTCCCTCTTCCTCAACCCATATCAGAAAGGTATCCAGATAAACGGGCTCCTCTTCAAGCTTTACCACCTCATAGGACAGTGGCCCCTATAGCCCGCGATGAGAGGGGGTACGACCATTACACTCCCCTGAATGCATCTCGAGAAACAGTCTACCTCGCCATTCGGGATATGGGTTTGTTACAGAAGCCCGCTCCTATGAAAGCCCTGGTCGAAAAAAGAAATAGTTACAAATATTACGACTTTCACGAGGTCTTAGGGCACAATACTTCAGAATGCTACAACCTGCGGAACCAGATTGAGGCTTTGATAAGGGGAGGATGCTTGATAGAGTTCTTACAACAAGTCAGAGAGAACATTCAGATTGGAAGGGAGGTGCAAGACGAAATCCGGGAACATCCTGAGAAGAGGAAAGGAGAGCAGGTTGACCTAATGCAATAGATTCAGGTAATACATACTATCAGCGGAGGTACCACTCTGGCCGGCACCTCCAACAATTCTAGGAAAAACCATACAAGGAAGGTCCCTCTTACGGATGAAGGGCGGGATATCTTTAAGGTCAACCAGAGACTGACCAACCCCTCCCAGCTGTCTTAGATCATCTTTACCGAAGCAGATGTTTTTAACACCATGCAGCCACATGATGACCCCATGGTCATTACAGTACAAATTGTTGACTTCATGGTGCACCGCGTGCTCATCGACACAGGTAGCAGCGTCGACGTTTTGTTCAAAGACACTTTGGAAAAACTAAACTTGAAGCAATGGTGCTACAACAGTTGTACTACTCCGTTATACGGTTTTATTGGGGACTCCATCACACCCGTAGGATCAAAAATCCTACCAGTGATCATCGGAGTAGTACCTCTCCAACAAAACATCATGACCGACTTCGTGGTGGTGGATACCCTGTCGGCCTACAACGCAATATTAGAGAGTCCATGCCTATCATCCCTGAAGGGGGTCCTGTCTATTTACCACAATGTCCTGAAGTTCCCGGTAGGAGACAAGGTGGGAGAGGTTCGGGGTGATCAGCAAGCAGCTAGAAAATGCTACGCAGTGTCAGTTAACCCAGCAGCTCTAGCTAAACAGCTCACCCAAGTAATGACTATCCCAGACGGGATAACCCCGCCACTAAACCTAGAAGACGCGGGCTCCACCAATTATCCTAAAGAAAGCCTTGTGGTGCCCGACATGGAAGAACAGAGAAGGGAATGGGCCAGCGGCCACCCGGTCAATAAGTTAGAGGAGATTCCTATTCGACTAACTGATCCCTCAAAGATCGTCAAGATCGGAGCTACCCTTGAGCCAGGAATGAAAGAGGGCTTAATTAGGCTCCTCACGGAATTCAACGATATTTTCACCTGGAGTCATACGGAGATGACGGGGATCCCGATGACAGTAGCTGCTCATCGACTGGCGGTGGATCCGACCTTCAAGCCCGTCAAATAGAAAAGGAGCCACTTTAACTCTGAAAGAAATGTGGCGGTTCAAAAAGAGGTGGATAAACTCATCCAGGCATGCTTCATTCGAGAAGCCCGCTACCCCGAATGGCTCGCCAACGTGGTCATGGTCACGAAGGCAAATGAAAAGTGGTGCATGTGTGTGGACTACACCAACCTCAACCAGGCATGCCTGAATGACAGTTTTCCTCTGCCAAAAATTGATCAGTTGGTCGATTCCACCTCCGGGAACAAGCTCCTGAGCTTCATGGATGCATTTTTCGGCTACAATCAGATTATGATGCATCCCGCGGACCAAGAAAAGACCAGTTTCATCACCGCGCAAGGCCTATACTGCTACAAGGTGGTGCCTTTCGGGCTCAAAAACGTTGGAGCTACTTACCAACGGTTAGTCAACAGTTTGTTCAAGTCCAAAATTGGAAGGTCGATGAAGGTGTATATCGATGATATGATCACTAAATCTTCGACCTCGGAATGCCACATGGACGACCTTCGTAGGACTTTCATGCTCCTAAGGGAAAACCAGATGACGTTGAACCCTTCCAAATGCACCTTTGGTGTAACTGCGGGGAAGTTTCTAGGCTTCATGTTCCATGAGAGAGGCATAGAGGCTAACCCCGAAAAAATCATGGCTATCCTGGATCTAGAATCCCCCACATCTCTTAAACAGGTTCAAGCCTTGACCGATCAGGTAGCAGTGCTCAACATGTTCACCTTCCAGTCTACCGATAAGTGCCTACCATTCTTCAAAGCTGTCAAGCATAGAAGAAACGTGAAGTGGGATCAGGAGAGCGAACAGGCTTTCTAAGCTTTGAAAAGATACCAACAAGCTCTCCATTGTTGGTCAAGCCAAATACTGGGGAAGAGCTCCAAATATACTTGGCCATTTTAAAAACCGTTGTAAATGGGGCCTTGGTGAAGTAATGCGGGGATAGGATCCAGCGACCTATCTACTATATGATTCGCACGCTAACCAAGCCCGAAACGAACTATACTCTGCTGGAGAAGCTCGTTCATGCCTTGGTGACCTCGGTAAGGAATCTCCGTCCTTACTTTCATGCTCATTCAATAGCAGTGGTGACGGACCAACCCCTCCTTCAGTTCTTGCAAAGGCCGGATATTTTAGAAAGGCTGGTTCTATGGGCCCTAGAGCTTACCCATATCGATTTAAAGTATAAGCCTAGGACCACGATAAAAGCTCAAGCACTAGCGGACTTTGTAGCCGAGCTTTCAGTACCTTCAGATCAGGCAACCCCCGCGGTAACAGATGTCACCCTTGAGAGGATTCCAGAATCTGATAACTGGCCAGAAGGCTGCGAGTCATGGACTCTCTACACTGACGGAGCTTCCGGCAATCTGAGGGAGGAGCGAGCATAGTCCTTATCCACCTAGAAGAAACTGAGTGCTGCCATTGTTTCATGTTCGAATTTAAAGCCACGAACAATGAAACGGAATACGAAGCCCTGCTAGCTGGGATAAAAGCTGCCATAGAGCTCGGGGTTGATTACCTGAATATCAAGAGCGACTCTTCACTAGCAGTCAACCAAGTTTCCTGGGATTATCAGGCCAAAGGGGATAACATGATCTCTTACTTGAAACTGGTGCAACAACTCAGGACCAGATTTAGGGGATTCAAAATCGAGCAGATACTTCGACAGCTAAATCATCGGGCTGACATCCTAGACAAGATAGTTGCATATGGTGGCCAGACCCTACCTCACGGAGTCCCTCTTCAAGTAATCCCCCTACCGAGCATTATGACTGGTAAGAAAGCTTATACCCTGGACCGACAACCATGTTGGATGGATCCAATAGCAGGATATCTACAGGACGGGAAACTCCCCGGGGATCCCAACCAATCTAGGAGGGTTAAAAGGTTCTCGGTCCTGTATTGTATGGTGGATGGGCATTTATACCGAAGGGGAAAATCCCTTCCACTACTCCGATGTCTACACCCTGAAGATGCCAAGTGGGCTTTAATAGAGGTTTATTCCGGGGAATGCGTGAACCATATTGGTGGAGAGGTCTTGGCATATCAGGTTCTCTGCATGGGGTATTACTTGCCTACCATCCATCAAGATACTAAGAACTTGGTGCAAACCTGCGAGGCAAGCTAGAAGGCCGTAAATTTGAGTCACCTCGTTCTTGAGCGTTTGTCATCCCTTAGCTCGCCATACCCCTTTGCTATGTGAGGAGTCGATTTGATTAGACCACTTTCTACAGCTCCAGGACAGGTCAAGCACGCTATCGTAGCGATTGATTACTTTACAAGATGGGTTGAAGCTGGACCACTGCCTCAGATATTGGAAGAGAATAAACAAGGTTCATCAAGACCAATGTATTTTACAGGTTTGGAACCCCTCTTACCATCATAACCAACCTCGGAAAATAGTTCGACAATGGACGATTCAGAGATTTCTACCAAGGTTTGGGAATCGACCTTCTGTTTGCTTCAGTAGCCCACCCTCAGACCAATGGTTTGGTAGAATCCATAAACAAAACCATCAAGAAGTTGTTGGAGAAAAAGCTACAACAAAAGAAAGGCATATGGGCAGAATAGCGTCCTGAGGTTCATTGGGCTTACCGCACTACAAGGAGAACAGCTACCGGGGAAACGCCCTACTTGCTGGCCTTCGGGGTTGAAGCAATCCTACCTATAGAGCACAAGTTGACCTCCTTTAGAGTCCAATGATTTGAACCGGGAAGCAATGAAAGCAAGCTCTGAGCTAGCTTTAACCTCCGGGAAGAAAAACAAGATCGAATAGCTGAAAAGGTAGCAATCTACCAAGGCAGGATTGCCAGGTACTTCAATAAGAGGGTTAAAACCCGAAGCTTCAAAGAAGGGGATCTGGTCCTCAGGAAAGTCACATTGAACACTAAGAAGAGGTCAGACGGGGCCTAGGGCCCAATTGGAAAAGACCCTACCTAATAAAGATGGTGATTCGTAATAGGTCGTACAAGCTTGAGGATATGGATGGCCAACTCATAGACCATACTTGGAATGCGGATCACCTAAGGAAATTCTACCTTTGAACAGGGGACTCATGAGCAAGTAACCTATGACTAGCTTCTTTTATTTTTTCTTCTGACAGTATTGTACTTCATCTTCCATATCAATAAAGCTTGCCTTTTCCTGTTTACTCCTTCTTCAACTATGTCCTACAATGATTTGGGTCTACGTGGAAAGTTTCAACATTATCGCCTCAAGACTAGGGGTAAGCCGGGGAAGCCCCCTCGCTACTCCTGATGCCTAGGCCGAGCACCACCACCCCACCAAGAAGGGTCTGAGTGTAAGAGCATAATTTCCATCCAGATCTCGAGACCAGGAAATAGCTAGATAGCCCTCCTGATGCCTTGGTCGGGCTACCACCCCCAAGAAGGATCTGAGTGTAAGAGCATAGTTGCCATCCAGATCTCAAGACCGGGAAATAGCTAGATAGCCCTCCTAATGCCTTGGTCGGGCTACCACCCCCAAGAAGGATCTGAGTGTAAGAGTATAGTTGCCATCCAGATCTCAAGACCAGGAAATAGCTAGATAGCCCTCATGATGCCTTGGTCGGCCTACCACCCCTAAGAAGGATCTGAGTGTAAGAGCATAGTAGCCATCCAAATCTCAAGACTAGGAAATAGCTAGATAGGCCTCATGATGCCTTGGTCGGGCTACCGTTCCCCCCAAGAAGGAATCGAGCTTGAAAGCGCAGAAACCCTTCTAATCCCAAACCTAAGAAGGGGGCTAAACAGGTCTTTACTTAATGTTCTACTTGGGCTACAGCCCCCCAAAGGAGCTCGGGGATAGAGGGCTCGATTTACTTAAAATGCTCTTGTTATTTCACTAGTTCTCCTTGATACAGGGTTACTTACTACAGCAGACCCACAATCAAACAAGGGGACTGTCAGCTGAAGAAGTTGAGCTAAGAGTTTCATTAGTATGGGGACTCAATGTTGATAACCTTTTTTCTTATCTTGTTATTTCCCCAAAGATAGCTCGTTTCGATATAAAAGCTTGACCTAGAGGAAGACCAAGCAAGTACATGCAAGCCAGAGTTAGATCTGAGATTAAAATTTTATTATCAAGTAAGGGAACCTATCCCCCAACAAGGCTACGACAAGCAAGAGGGGCCCAATCCCTGGTTTCGGGCTACAAAAGAAAATTAGTAAAAGATCAAACACAATTGAAGATGGAATGCCCACCCCCTTTTTCGGGCATTTAAAATAGATTACATGAGAAAGAAATCAAGCTTCTTCGACTTCCTGAGGACCTCCAGCCTCCTCGTCTACAGAATGAACCTCGTCCTCTGCTCCCCTCTCCGGTCGCGGCTCGGCCTGGTCAGTTGCATCAGCCGTCTCCGCAGCCTCGAAGTCAACAGGATCCTCCTCCATGATTTCATTGATCACCACCATAACTTCAGGCGGTATAGCTGCATCAAGAAGGCTGGTCATCGACTCAGGCACGTTCCCGCCTTCTGTTGCTTCCATTCTTAAGAGCACTGCGGGGGGATCTCGGGCTTGTGTAAGGACTTCTTTTAGCTCCTTATTATGAATCCCCTTCGAGGATTCACCAAGACCAGATGCTGGAAAGATTGGAACAGAAGGAGGCAGATCTGGCACCTCCAACTGCTTCTCAGCTCCCTCCCTGAAGGACCAGCTTCATCAGTATCGGGGCAAGACATCTCCGCAGCCCGTGACATGACCTTTTCTCTATCCCAGCCAGCGATGCTAGAGAGATCAAATGGGGGAGGAAGAGCCTCTGCAACCTGATAGGAGGCATAGAAATACCCCTCGCTAAAAGAGGCTTCCACTTCGACTTGGAGTTGGGTAATTCGAGCCTACAAGATTTGGTTCTCAGCATCTAGGGCCTTCGCCTCTTTCCTCCAGTCATCTCGCTGGCTAGCCGGCCGCTTCGACAGGAGAATCTCCTGATCAAAAGCCTGCTTCAGCCTCTCATGGTCGTATTGAAGCTCAGCTAGCTGCGTCTCCATTCCTTGTTGCCTGGAGGTCATCTCCTGGACTAGGGTCTGAGCCCGTGCAAGTAACCCCATAGCTCGCTCAGCTTCAGCCTCAGCCTTGGCTGCCAGATCACGGAGGAAGGCTACCTGATGCCCCATGGCCACCTGAAACTTGAAAGTCTGCCAAGGAAAATCATGTTAGAAAATGACAAGTCAAGCAGATGAATGAAAAAGTAAAAGCGACAATTACCTTGGCTAGAAGGGCAGACCCTTTGGTGATCAAGATTTCCACGGGCATCGCGGTCATCCTAGAATGCCCGCCTCCTGGAAAAAATGAGACAAATTGCTTCAGGACCTCGTCCTGACCAGCAAAGCTCGATTGCTGGTGGGGGCGAGAAGGGGCGGCCTCAGAAATATCGGTATCTGGTTCCCTGGGAACCTCGACTACCCGGGATACAACCGGATCTGCAGAGAGGGGTTACGTGACTCGGGGAGCATCGTTTGGAGCAGTAATTACTAGAGAAGTGGCAGGAACAGACTTATTGATGACTTGGGAGGCAGATCTTCCTCATTTTAGAGCCTTCGCAGCTCGAGATGCCAGAAAAGCCATCTTGGACTTCACTTGGGAATGAGAGGGGGAAGGAACGAACGGAGCAGCTACCTAAGTGGTTGACCCCTCCTTCTTTGGAACAGCTGGAGAGAGCTCCCGGGGATGATCTGGATGGAGGAGGAGGTATCACAGCTTGTAGGGCTTCGCGAGAAGCTGGAGCAACAACAAACACTGTTAGAGAAAAGAATCAAAATCATCATAACTGAACCATCCAGTAAAAAAAACAACAACAAGATAGATCGAGATACTTACGAGAGGTAGCACCGGATATCTGTTGGTACCTATTTACCCTGCGGGGATCAAAGAGGTCGGCGGTCGGAAACTTCAGATTCAAGTAGTTTTGAGCTATGATGGTCTTCAGCCAAGCTTCAGACTCATCGGGCAAGGAATCCCGACCCAGGTGGGTTTATCACTAAAGGCGGTGAGAACCTCGAGCTCATGGCCACCGATGAAGACGGAGCTCCCCCAGTCTCCCCCCGCCAATACCCATTCTTCTTTCCAAGCGGGGTCCTTCTTTGAAGCCCCGAGAATGATAAAATTGAACCTATTCTTAGCCTTAGCATAGAATTGGCCTCGTGGGACTCCTGCCAGGCTACCAATCTAGAAAAGAAAGGTGAGCTTCTCAGCCCCGGGCTCCTTGGTTACGCCACTCAGCTCGTACAATACCAGGAAGCCGATTAGATGCCTCCAAAAGCCGGGCTTTAGTTGAAGCGGAGCCAGCTGAAGGGCATTGAGAGCCCGCCGAAAGGTGGGGTGAAGAGGGAGCCTCACCCCGCTCTCAAAAGCCACGACGTGGATAGGAAGCACCCCTTTGGGTGGGCTAAAAATATCGTAGTTCCAACGGGGGAAAGTTAGAGAAACAGGTATCAGGAATACCATACTTGTCCCGTAGACGGTCGATCGACTGAGGGTCGACAGTAGAGTTAGGGATGACCCTGGGTTCGAAAGGAAGGGTTATCACTGGAGGAAGCTCCACCACTGTGACTTGAGCCCTCTTGACTGCATCTTATCTCTCCTTGATGTCAGAGTCTTCGTCGACTGGGTTCAGAGGATTGTCAGGTCGGTTTGAAAAGCTAGAGCCGATAGAAGCGTTCCTGTTAGAACGACGGCGCTGGCGGAGGGGGGGAAATTACTTGTCGCTTGAAATCCCTCTTACCAGCTTAAGAGGAGCTAGGTTAGGGCCTCTGGAGCCCTCCACCAAGGCATCAACCCTATCTGTGGAAGTCGACATTGATGGGCAAGAGAGATGAGAAAGCAGGGAATAAGAAATTTGAAAGTTTGAAAATTTGAGGAAGGATGAAGAAAGTGACAGTCAGGCCGGGCTTAAATAGAGGTTTATTAGAGATATCCTCGGAAAGATCACCTGGAGCCGTAATACAGCTATTTTTTCTTCGAATAACACTCAGTTTCAAATTCAAAATGTTGGGTAGTTAATGAGGAAAATTCGCTCTCATTAATTATCTTGATGGCAAAAAACTTTCTCAACTAAACAAGGAATCTGACTCCAACCTCAACTCTACCATTGATGTTCAAGTCAGAGGAGACTTCAGTTAATAGTGAAATTTGGCCAGGGATCAAAGAGAAATTTTCCACCCATAATAGACAATCATGAAGTCCGGAAAGACCGTAAAGCTACCCCACAGAATCAAGAAAGTCCGGTTCGGTTTCAAAGCTACCAGAAGACAAGTCAAGCGCGACCGGGATGAGCCCTTATAAGAGTACTGGAAGCAGGGCTTCTCCAGGCCATCTATCGGGGAACCTCGGCTCTGAGGTCGAGCTCCATAACCGCCCCGTAGATGCCAAGGGAAGTCTCTAAGCTCAAGAGAGCTTCGAAAGAAGCCCAGAAACCTCTTCAGAAGCCTGTTGTCCTTGGTGGATATAAAGGAAGAATCACGCCTATATCTACACTACCCCAGCTACCTCCCAAGAGGGTCTACAAGAGCACCTCAAGCCCCCAATGGTCAGGGAAAATCCATTTTAAGCTTCTAAGAACAGAGCCAGAGCAGGGATCTACCTCGCTCTCCGGAGCAACAGGCAGCTGGCAGGGTGACCTCCATAAAGATTCATGGCACGAGTACACACAGGATCGTCTCCACGTAATATTTACATGCACGTCAAGAGTTTGATTCAAATAAGGGATTAAACTTATCTCCGTCAACGATATCATCAAATCCCGTAACAATTCAAATTCAAATTCAAATAACGAATCCTGCCCAGTAAGGAGGGAACGGATTCATGGGATCACGGTAACGTATTCGTGAACTAAAAACCTACTTGGACGATATATATATATATATATATGTGTGTGTGTGTGTGTGTGTGTGTGTGTGTGTGTTTGTGTGTGTGTGTGTGTGTGTGTGTGTGTGTGTGTGTGTGTGAAGCCAAGCATGGTAGAAAAGAAGAAAAAAGAGGGAGGACGAACAACAGAGACAGAAAATCATAAACAACAGATATACACGTAGAAGGAGGGCCTAAATTCTGGATTCAGAACATGGTCACCTTCATCTCCACTATTCGACAGGCACCGAGTTGCCACCACCCTACACCTCTGAGAGACTGTGAGCAAACAAGAGAGTTATTTGTATCTTAAAGCAATATATCAATAAAAAAGCTCTCATTTATTGTTATTATATTTCAGCCACTCGTCTCTCTCTTAACTAGGTCAGGAACCAACGGTACCGACCCCGGCCACCACTTTCGTGGTAGTGGTCTAGGGTGTTAACAGGAATTTCTCATCTCTAGCAAATTTCCCGTCAACAGAAAGTTTGTTCCGTATGGATTGATGTATTGATTACCGAAATTTATCAATTTAACTATTATTTAGACAACCGAAATCAATATGGTTACGATTGCTTTATTCTAATTTAAATTAAAGCAAATTACATTTCTAATGCAATAAATGAAACTAAATAAGCAAGCAAGCAAACTCAAACACTTGGATGCAAATATATGTGAATGAGGCTAAGACCTTTGAATCCACCTATCCAATTCTCATCAATTTTTAGGCACATCATTAAAATAAAATGTGCAAGTGTGTATGTGGATTCGTGATACCCTCAATTAATCTCTACCCTCTCTCAAGTGATAAAGACAATATTCACACGCACCAACAACCTATTTCTCAATGGTTATCCGAATTACTTGTGAATTCATTAAGATTTAAGGCACACAAATAAATCCTAGAGGCTAGCATCGCATTTCTATCTTACCAACACCTATCACTCATTTCATAGAGCACATTTTGTGCTTCTTCTCTCGGTGCATCACACAACAACCAAATAATTACCAAATGCTAGCTACACTCTTGATAATGATTAAGAACATGAAATAAATGTACACAACACAAGCAATAGTGATAAAGTGATGGCCTTCATTGATCATTCATGAAATAAGTTTCATCCTGACCTTAGCCAAGATGGATTTAGTTCATGTTACAAGACATGGATACAAAAGATGTGATTTTTATATAAGCCATAATCAATTACAAGTGCTAAATGAAAAATAGAAAGGTTAAGAATAAACTAAGTCTGGATCTCTTCTCTCTTGGTTGGTTGAAAGTGCTTGACTTACTCCTTCTCTTGATGCTCCCATCTATGCTCCAAGGTTAAGTTTTGATGGTGGGTAACAGTGGGGAAGTTGGATAGTTGGTGTTTAGTAGAGTGGATTTGATGTTTGGTAGAGCATATTTGATGTTTGGATGATGGATTGGAGGTTTGATGAAGTGATTTGGTGGTTTTGAGAGATAAAGATGTGTTCTTAGAGTTTTTGGGTTAAAAGGTCATGCTAGAGATCCCTAAGAATGAGATGAACTGACGTATTTATAGGGTGTGGGAATTAGTGCACGAAAACTTAGAAATTTTACTGATGTGGTTTCTTTGTGCAGTAAGTGCACAATACACTTTAACGCACGAACTGTGCAACTCTTTTGGACCAATTGTGTTATACATGCTTACGCTTTAGCACACGAACTGCATAACTTTTTTGGAGCAAATGCGCTATACGTGTGCACTACACTTTAACGCACGAACATCACAAAGTTGTCTTCATTCTTCAACAGCTTCCATTCAGCTTTGATTTCTTCCAATTTTGGACAAACACCCTTAGACATCTATTATGGTCTGCACAAGCTTATTTAGCCATTAAATACAATGGTTTTACCTAAAAAATGAAAACAAATGATAGGGAAAAGGGGCTATAACAAGTATAGAATTAGACATTATTAGATATGTTGCAACGTTGGTATTACGACCATCATCGAGCTACACAGTCCATGCATCACCAACTAATTGGCGCTACATAATTGAAAATCTCTCAACATATTGAGAAATGTAGTTATATGGCCATAACTCATGTTGATTGGAATATATTCTTGATTAAATTGAAAAGAGATCAGTGGATGGTTAACTTGTTGTATAAGACTTGTACATGTAAGAAATTCCAAATGAATTACCTATCATGTTCTCATGCACTTGTAGCAGCTAAGTAAGTTGGATTATGTCAAATATTTACAAGTTTCAGATATTTTATTGTTGATTTAACATGTTTTGTTCCATTATTTCAGGATGGGGGGAGCGAAACTTGGATTACACTTCCTTATGTAGAAACTGCTATAAGAGGGAAACACTTGTGGACGCATATTCAATGTCTATCATGTCGGTGGGGCATCCTAATACTTTGGGTAGTGCCTGAAGACATAAGACAGCGTGTGGTCTTACCTCCAAAAAAAAATAACAAAAAACAAGATGATCTGGGTCATCCGTAATAGAATAGATTTTCGTCTATATTAGAGAGGACATCCACACACTTGGACACAATAGTAGATGATATAATAACCCTTCGGCGCTTCCATGTAGCAGTAGCCAACCTGTCCCTGACCAATATCGTCGTAAGTGTAGCGTGTGCCACCAAGTCGGGCATAACAAACAAACATGCACAACCAAGGAAACAGAAATACATGGACCCAGTAAGCCATAATGAATGAAGAATTTTATCTTATTTGTACCCGTACTTTTAAAAATGATGTAACTTTATTTACATGTACTTGGTAATTGAAATATTATTTCATGATGATTAAATTAATGCATGTATATAGGCCGAATCGAAAATAGAGAGACTGGGATTGTTATAGTAAGTCTCGGAAAGCATGTGGGATTGTTTCATTTATATGTTCCAAGACCTTTGTTTATATGTTTCGAGACTTTGGTTTAATATGTTATGAGACTTTTCATTTAATATGTCTGAGACGTTTCATTAATATGTTTGAGACTTTGGTTTTATATGTTATGAGACTTTGGTTTAATATGTTTTGAGACTTTTCTTTAATATGTCCGAAACTTTAGGTTTGTATGTTTCTAGACTTTGGTTTAATATGTTCCGAGACTATGGTTTATACGTTTCGAGACTTTGGTTTACTATGTTTCGAGACATTTGTTTATACACTCTAAGACTTTGGTTTATATATTCCTAGACTTTTGTTTATACGTTCCAAGACTTTTGAAAGGACCTTTTACTTCACTTACAAAAAATGAAAGTATTAAAATTCGCTTTACTTATGCATTTGAGTATGTTATTATTTATGCATCTATTAAGCTTTTCTTTCTTCTTTTTCTTTGTTAAATTACATTGCATTGGGTATTGTGTAGTGTAACAAAAAGTGTTAAATATGTACATCCAAAAAAATATTACAAAAAGTGTTCAGCATCAAGCCTTAGAGTTATAAAAAACTTCAATGGTCATCTTCAAGCGTCCAGCCTCCTTCTGATTAGATCTTTCCACTCAAACTTCTTTTTTCTTACTACTATATGCTCGATCAACAATAGCGTATGGGGATCACAATTACCCCTATTAAAAAAATACAACAAATTTGATTTTAATTAAATCAACAATGTGATTTCACTTTTAACTTACCACCTTGATTGTTGTGGCACATTAGATTTCGCTATTATAGCCATATGTATCTGATCGGCATCCACCTTACATTGCTTCTAGTCACTCGTTCTGTTTGTATAAAATCTTACATGTGACAAAATCAATGGTAAAAACCACTACAAGCAGGCAACCTGTTTGTTTTTATGCTCAAATGGAACCTCATATATAAATGGATCATAAAGGTGGATAGACTGTTCAACGAGATCGATCTTGGTCATAAGCCAATGATACCCTTCGATGTTACATGACACCAAAAGCTATAATAAAATATAAAATAATTTAAGATATGTTGAAAAGAAAAAAAATTGAGTATCCAGTTTCGTTTCCAATACACTCACCGTGTCAACCTCGTGTCATGGCAGACATCCAGGTTTTCTGAGTTCGTGGGCCCAAATAAGAGCGTCCTTGTCTCAAGTGTGAGTCAGTACAGGCCAGGTGTATGGTGGTATGTCAACATCACCGAACCCACTCACTCATTGAAGTACATATATCTCTATTTAACAATTAACCTATAAACATCTGAGACTTTTGTAACCATATAACAATTAACAGTATAAACATCTGAGGCTTTTGTAACCATATAACAATTAACAAAAAAAAACTTGCATAGAATTGTGAATCAATGATCTCTATGCTCTGACTGTAGACCTCGTGAAAAGCACGTTGGTGCTTCCGCACAATCTGTAAATATGCATCCATATGCTAACAAAAGGAACCAAAAATAATGTTAAAATACAATCTAAAAAGGAAAAATTACATACCATGTTTTCCAACTCCATATGGTTGGTTTCGAAATCTTCGAAACAGGAGATTCTGACCTCGTTATCCATATCCACGGTGCGCATGTATCATTGGAGAAAAGGAATACACATTAAAATTAAGAAGTAATTATCAAAAATCTAGGAAAATATTACCAAAAACTAGTATGTTATACATTACCGTTTTGTCCTTCTTGAACTGCCTGCATGCGTTCAGCTGTTCCGGATCAACTAATTCAGTAGAATGAAATTTGTGGACCATAGCTTAGACCTCTTTCACCTGCATGGGTCAGTGTAGGGGGTAGTCATTTACCAACCGTGTTTGTGCACCCGCAATGATTGGCCAATCTGTAAACTAGGGTCATCTGGATCCCCACTACCTGAAGCCTCCTGTGACATGAGTGTAGTGTCTGAAATGACAACAGTAGGGATAGGGACCTACGAAGCATCTGGACCAACTATGACTCGGCTTCCTAAACCCCCCTCAGACACAATTGTAAATACTGTAGAGAAAGGGTCCTACTGAGCAATATCTGAAGCTACAGCATCTACCACTGTTGTAGTGTCATACGAAGCACTATTTTAAAGCTGCAGTGTCCTGCTGACTCTGTGCACCAGCATATGCCACGGTTGCATCAACATTCTGTGGAGTCGTCTTAGTAAGTGATACAACTGCTACAGTGTCTTGATAGGGAGTAGGTATTGAATCCATACAGGGTAAAGCTACAATTTGATGAGCTATCTCTGTGGGTTGTACAGTTACATTGGCACTCTGTGTGCCTATGTTCTGTTGGGCCGACACCCCTTTAGCCTTATAATCAAACGGCTCATCCGTATGCAAATCAGTAGATGTCCCTTAAAGTGTACGTATCATACGGACCAACTCCTGGTGTTGCTACTATTTTTCCTAGTCACTCTTGCAGACATCCTCCCGTATTGCATTTATGGCACTGATGAATTCGGCAAACCAATGTTCTAAATTTTCTGGTACTTCCTGAAGGAGAAAATCACGTGTCTAAGTTATAATTTAAATTCTTATTTGAAAATGACCTCATCCAATAACAATTTATATAACTATCGTATAAGAGATCGTTGGTCTATAAGACTTGTGGTGCCTCCATGTGCATGCTCTGTATAGGTAGAGTTAGCACCAAGGGAAGGTGTTGTTGGGATTTATGCCCTAAAGATGTAATTTGTAAATGGATATATGAAATAAATAAAAGAAAAGTTCAATCATTCTTGTTATGTTGTTTATTTTATAACTTGTGCATATTAACATTCTAGATTGTAGGATGTAATCTCGAACTGTATATATAAGTGTCATATACAGATGGATACAGTAAGAGACGTGTAATCTAAAGAATTCATAGTTACCAAATAAAGCTCGGTAATTTATTTGTGGTTAATCTATAGCTACGGTCCATTCCGTAATGTAAAGTGATTTTATCCTGAATCATTCATATAAAGATGTGAGAATGAAGGCACCTTGTATGATGTGATCATATAGGACTGGTCATGATACATATGAATCTCTCACCAAGATCTATTTACTAATGAGATTCATATATATCAACTAATGATGGTTGCATGTGGGTGATCTTAATCCTGAGTGTCATATCAACTCCTTCAGGTTAGACTTTGATATATCATGGGTGAGGTCGGATGCAGTTCCTAATCAATATGCTCTGTATGTTAGGATTACGGTTTGACTTGTGGTTGGGAAGGTTTGTACACAATAGTGGAATCCACTCATTCTTCTGAGAAGTATGTGGTAGTTCCCTTAAGGGTTGATTCGGGGATTGGACAATATAAGCGCTCTCCTAATTTCATAAGGAAATAGGATTTATTGTCCATTAGAGAATCAACAGTACTTAAAGAATATGTGTAATTAGAGGGGTATACGGACATTATGACCCAACTCTAATTATGAACTACTGTGGAGGATCACACCATGTGTAATAGATATATTGATGGACACCGAGTTATATCGGTCTGTGTAAAAGCGTCTGCAATTGAGAGAGTGCAGCTTCGGGTTTTTAATGGAATAACACCGGAGTTAATAATCAATGAATATTAATTAAAGAGTTTAATTGATGACTTCGATGATTATTGGAGCTCAAAATATTGTGGGTACATAAGTTCATTTGTTGGCCCGGTCGATTTAGGTAATAAGGGTCACCGTTAATTAATTAGATTGTCCAATTAATGTGTTACGAAAGTAACACGTCTTTTCTCGGAAATAAATTAAATAATGAGACTATTTGATTAACGAATAATGGTGATTAAATAAATTTAATAATAATATTATTTAATTATGTTATTAATCACTAAATTGAGGATATTTGTTGATATTTGTTTTTGAATAAAATAAGATAATATGATTATTTTATTTTATTTAATTAAATATTTAACTTTTGAATTTAAACGGTTTGAATTCAAATCAAATAAAATAAACAAAATATTAATCAATATCTTTAGAGATATTTGATATCTTAAAAGATTAGATTGATAGGTTTAATTGATTGGTTTTAACTAAATATTGATTTTGAATTAAAAAAAAAATCAACCACAATATCAATTAAAAGAGAGAAGAAAAAAGTGTCATTAAGAATTTTTGCATTAGATGCAGTTTTTGTGTGCGTGAAACAGAAGAGATATCAAAGAAAACACAAAACACTTAACACATTTTAGACTGTGTGCATAGTGCACATTAAAGTAAAAAAAGAATATATTTTTTTCATGCTTTTGTGTTTTTGAAATACTTGGAAGAAATAGTTTCTTCTTCTTTTCTCTACATCCTCCTAAGTTCCTGAGTACGTGACACGTCCACACACAGTTACCAGTTTCGAGAATAGCTAGAAAGATCAGTGGTACAGACCAGGAGCATATCGCAAAGTTAAGGAGCCTCCTACGTAGGTATGAAGAATTGATTTCTTATCTTCTTTTGATTATTGTTTTCAATTTCTTTTGTATGTATATATTTATTATTGTAATAAAATTGTATGTATAAGTTTCGAAAAATTACGATCCCAAGTTCACTGGTCTCAGATCATTTACGATCTGCATAAAAATTTTAAAACTTATTTCCGCTGCGTTACCAATGAATGGAGTTCCAACAGGTGCATCGTGACCCACCATCTGAGTAACTGTCACGAGTCTGACATGGGTCGGCCTGACAAGTGCAGCAAGGACATTACTCGATGCAACAACATCAGTACTCTACTGCTCGGGTGCAAGGGATCTAGATCTAGTCTGTGTACTTATGTCTGCATCTCTCAACTCCCCACATGTTTAGCAGACGCTAACAGATCCCTCCTTCCCCAACATAGTCGCCGTTGAAGCCTCATTAGAGTACATATTGTCTACCTCATCAATCCCCTGGCAGTATCATAAACCCGGCTCCACTTCTGTGGGGTCAAATCTGCTTCCGTGAACATCTGAAATTTTATCATAAAAACAAACGTGACATCAGAAACTTGGAATGAGAATTATATTCATAAGTGTACTAGCTAGATTATTACCTTTACGGTGAAAATCTTATCCAGTTTCTCTCCACTCGGTCACCGAGTCAACTCCTACCTCAGAATACGCAGGAAAGGTTAGTCAACTATCATGGGAGTCTTGAATTGCGTGGCAATGGTTGGAATAACTTAAAATGCAAAAACCTACAACACATCCAACGATATTATGATTGGTTAGTTGGAAAACGTAATAAGTCAATAATTAAATTATTAGTGGTAATTAAGATTCAAAGGCTCACCAGTAGCACGTATGTCAACCACAAAATATTGTATCTCGACGGCCTAGAGAGAATTGCCTTTTTGAACCCAATTATGGAGTATTTGCACACATATGAACCCCATGGGAACGCATTGAATGCATCCAAGTCAACAACAAGGCACAACTGCCATATAGGGACGGAATACCTCTCTTTCGTTCTGATCAAAACACAATTCAACATGTACAGGAGATATAGCTTCACTGCATCAAATTGTTATTGCCATTGACTTTATTGAATCCTTGCTTCAATTTTGGCAAAAGTGACCATATCTCAACCACCAAAGTATGAGCGGTGTATGCCATTAAGACATCTTCATATAGCTCTGTATCTGGGAAGGCTAAGGCTCCGAACTTCAACCTGGTGATCAACAAAACTCGACTCTAAAAAACCGAACGCTATGTGGACCCATCATCTCATCACTGGGTTCATCGTGGTGTAACACACTCGAAGGCTACTGATGCACAATACCACCGGAAAACATGATTTCTCACTACATGTGTTGAAAAATGGCCAAAACATGACTAATGATACATATCTCGCTCTTCAACCCCAATTTTTACTACTCCATTAAGTGCCTCATCGATTACTTATAGGTTTTTCATGTGATTATGGTGAGTAATCTTGGAGCCATACCAGTTGTCCTTGGAAGTTCTTAACCGGGCCCTCAAATTCCTCATATGCAATTCACAACAATACAAACTTTAGGTCAGAAAATTTTTCCCAGTAAGTCTTGAATAATATAACAAAGTTTCAGAAGCAATATAAAAGTCTTGGAACGCATTTCAAAGTCTCAGATACAAGTCTTGGAACATGTTATAGAAGACTCAAACACTATAGTCTATTCAAAAGTCTCGAAAAACTTATACAGAATTCTCGAAACAGGTTATAAAATACTCAGACACTATAGCCTATTCAAAAGTCTTGGACAAAAGTCTCAGAATTTGTTATGAAAGACTCAGACACTATTGTCTATTCAAAAGTCTCTGACAAAATCTCGGAAAGCTTATACAAAAATCTCGGAAAGCTTATACAAAAGTCTCGGAAACTAACCTATGTCTCGTAAAGAGTTACTGTTCATCTTCTTCCACAATTTCAAACCCTAAAACTTACAAAATGAAACCCAATGATATAGATCTAACACTTCAACAATACAAATAGAATGAATACCTCAACAAAACATAATCAAATCTAACTTCAAAATGGTTTGAAAATTAATACATACCTTCGTCATCGCGTTTTGCCAAACAAAGTCTCGGAACTTTCTCACTCTACTCTCACACTAAACTAAAAAGTAAAAATAAAAACAAAAAGTAAAAATATAAAATGAAACAAAACTGAATTCAAATTAACTGGCGTGGAAGGTACTGTGGGGGTATTTTTGAAAGAAACTCATTTTTAGTGCCTTTTAAACGTAAATTTTTAAAAAAGTGACAGTGTTAAAATGTCATCTCTAAAATTTGTCATTTAATTTTTTAACTCGCTAATATTCTTATATTCATACACATTGTATTAGCTAATACAATACAATATTGTATAGTCCAAAACAAGCCAAACATTATATCACATTAATTTTATAAATTTTAAAATCCTAATACAATACATGCAATCTAATACAATACAATGTATCTAATATCTTCTTTATATAAATCATTGGCTTAGAAAGACTGGTTCACCGATATCCTTAGATTCTTGCTTGACCTTTACAATGATAGGTCAATCATCCAAGGTAAAAAAAATACCATGTGCTTTTGCTTTTGAGATGCACACATTTTGTAAAAGCAAAAATGTTTGTGTTGAATTAGAGCCAATGGACCTAAAATTAATTCATTATTTTTGAATGCCAAAAGGATAGTACATGACTTAAGCGATTATGGGTAAAATTCCTTTCTCTTTTAAGATAAGTTACCCTGTTGACGATAATTTTTAGATCACGTATGATCGATCACGGTCTAACAAATTATTGCCAATTGACAACGGTGTTATGAAGAAAATAGAAAAAAGAGAAGAAAACATGCACACATAAGTTTACGTGGTAAAACCTCAAAGGTGAGGAAACATCCACGGTTGCCGATGATGGTGAGAAGGGAAATCACTATGAATAGAATGATTACACCCTCTGTTTCTCTCTTTTTTATCGTATCCCTCTTCCAATGTTTTTCTCTGTCTATCTGTGTATCTTTTTTCATGTGTTGTTGTCTCTCTCTGTATATCTTTTTTCGTATCCCTTTTTAATGAGATTATGGGTCTATTTATATATGCATAAAACCCTACTCTTTGTTATACAAATAAGGAAATGTGATGAAGTTTAATTAGGATTGGTTACTTGTTGAAGTCGTCTTTGCCTTATTTCCTGTTTTGGAGGTCTTGTGTATTAATTAGAATCTTCGTATGATTCTAGTTGAATAGTCCGTTTAGGACTTATTTCCTAATTGGTGTTCATTCTTCTGAAAACTTTGAGTTCTTTCCTGAATAGAATTCTGACACTGGAGTGGAAATAGGGATATTTCCCTATTGGAGTATGAATCTAGATTCTTTGTTTGAGTAAGATCATTCTTCTTCGTATTTGAGTCGTAGTTGCCTTTAATGTCTCACACGTATTGTTTAACTGATCAATCACCTAATCCCGACCAAATCTTTTGTGTCTCGATCAGGTGGTCTTTATCTGATCAGGTTATCTCTACCCGATCGGTTAGTTTTTCCAATCAGATAATATTTTCGATCATCTTGGATAATCTTGACTAGGCCTTAAGATTATCTATTAATTGTCTTGGATTGATTTTTTCCAAATGTTTTTTATGACGTGACATATCTAATCATCGTGTTTGTAGGTGATCATGTTGACTTGTCATTTTATCAGAAAATCCCTATAAATACCCTAATCACCACAATTACATAGAAATATGTTATCTAAAACAAAATCTAGAATGTGGTAGTTTACCTGCCCATATTTATTAGGTAGAAATGGATACTAATCATATTAGATGATCGTTCATTCAAGTTTATGGTCTATAAGAAACAATATTAATTAATGTGTATTTTACAAATATATGTAGAGAATTTTATCTTTGGTGTGCATCTCTCATTCTACATTGGTAGGGACGTAACCAATATTCAATACAAGGGTGGGTTAGAATATATTTTTTTATGTGAACCTCTATGATACAAGAATTTTATATATATATATATAACAAATATACACCTACTAAGGAGACATAGTGAGTAAAATGCATATTCTAAGAATATACGGGTTTTTTAATATAAAAACAAAACATAAAATAAATAGAATGCAAATGATGTAGAACAAGTGGCTGAATCCTACATGGTTTTGTGGGATCATCCTAAATCCAAGAATAAATGACTATAATTGAAGGGAACCGACGAGATCTTCTAAAATCAACACCTTTGGCATTGTGGCACGACTTTTTTCGACCAAATTCCATCATTTAGGTCCCGAAATCGCAGTTCTTTCCTTTTTGGAAAATTTCCTTTTTAGTCATAAGTTGACTTTGACAAGCCAGAATCGCCTACCGTTAATTCCGGCTTGTTTATGGTCGTTAATATATTTTATTTCCGCAACTTTTGTGATTTCACTAATTTTGGCATTTTTTGATATGTAATCCCGTTTCTTGTCCAACAAGGATTCGGGTTAGTGTTTTTTTTTTCATTTTAAATAGTCTTGTAAACCGAAATGCTCATTTAGCTTATTATTCAATAAAATTTCAAAAGTTTTATCCTTATATTCTGGTGGATTCCAGTTTTCATAGAAATTAGACGTCGGTCTATTTTCTTTTACATTTTCACTGCGTCAGCAAATACAATCAAAGTACACTAATTAAGTTGTGTCATACTATTTTTTAAAAGATCAAACTTATGAATTATAACATCTGGATCAAAAAATATGATAATATAAAGTTTATAAATTAAAATTAGATTAAATAATATTTCAAAATGAAATAAAATAATCAAACGCATGTAACTCTTAAAGAATGTCTATTTTGAAGACAAAAAACTTTAAAATTGGGAAAGAAGTTGAATCTATTTTGGTGAATGAGAGATAAAATTGGTTTAAAAGTCTCTTTATTTATATATATATATATATAAAAGAAATATAACATGGACAATATATGAACAAATCTATTAGTTGGTGTTATAAACGGTATTTGATAAAATTGTATATATTTTTGGTAAATTTACATTGTATTTTTAATATATATTGGTAAATTTACGTTGTATTTTTAATATATATATATATATATATATATGGTGGGTCATGTGTAGTTACATCATTGATTAGTGGTTGACGGTTCGAGTCCACCATACACATTTTACAGGTAGGAGTAGAGAGTTTACTCTCTAGTGTTGTGAAGCATATATCTCTCGATAATAAGAATAATTATCCGAACCGTACATGTTTTGCTTGATGTTTTCAACAACAACAAAAAATGTACTCTAAATTTGGTTAAAACCCATAAAATGAAAGTATCCAAATTCTATCCATAACATTGCACTAATTATTAGATACAGCCTGAATTGTGCGAGGTTAATGGATGAATATCATATCCGTCAATGCCTATCTCAACTTTTCAAGGTTAAATCAACTTAAACGAAGTCTGAATTGCCCTATAAAAATCCTAAATTTGAAAGGGTGCTGTTGTCCTTTTGACATTGAAACACTTATATATATATATATATATATATATATGTAGAAAATAGTCTTTCCCGACTATAGTTTCTAGGAAATAGCCCCACTCCACTGGAATATATTTTGGACTAATAGTGAGTTAGTGACCCATATATATATAGAAATTGTCCATTTCCCATTTGAAACGGTTATTCAGCTTTGCATCCCTATGTCTCTTTGTGAATAAAAAGAGGCAATTAAGTGGTCCTAGGAAAGGAATTGCAGGAGACTTTTCCCTGAAAGAAAAAAAAAAAAAGGAAATCGAAAACACCTTTTAAATTAATCTTGGCCACACTTGACTCTCAATTGAAAATTCTCTACTATTTAAAGGACCGCAATTTGCAAAATTATAGAATTGGGTTTTTGGCTTGGATTTTGGTTTTATTTGGACCACCTTCTGACTCAGAGTACTCTCATGAATCTATAGACAACTTTCAAAGTACAAAATGTGGAATGTTCTGATCTTCAAAAAAGCATAAACCAACACCACAAGAAAAGTGACCTTCTACGACGTGAAATGTCCGTCGTAGACGTGTATCTAATATGAGCAACTTCATATAGAAAACCGAGTACTGTGTGCAACGAAATTCCATGATTACTACATCATGTATCAGATATCATAATTAGTAATTTAGTAGTTTTTTTTTGTTTTTTTTTTTTAAAGAATTTAGTAGTTTTGTTTTGTTCTATTTCTATGTACATTACATATTTTTTTGACTTACTAATAATTATCATCTTTTTGTGTAGATCGAATTGACAAACCAGTGCAAACATAAAACCATCTGTAATCTTCTGATTGTGTGTATGTATATGTTTGCTCTTGGTCAATTTCTACAACTGGATTCTTAATTTCTTGATTTTATCATCTTCTTTATTTTTTTAAAATTTATAATTACAAGGTGAAAGAAACCTCTTAAGCAATGTTGATTCAGTTTAAATAACTTGTTGTAAGCCTCATCATTTGATCACAAATAGTAGGGTTGTTGCAATGGGAAAAATCTTTCTTCTGTTCATCTTTTTTCTCTCTTGTAAGTTTTCTCCATGGATATTTTGCTCTTGATGCAGGAACCAATGATGGGTCTGAACAGTGGAGATATGTTGAAGTTCGACCTAGTATGTCAATATCTACTTATAATTTGTTTTAATTGTTTTTGGAAATTTTATAATCATGAGATCAACATATTAGACTATACTAATTTAAATTTGTGATTTCAACATTCACTTGTCTAGCTATTTATTCTCAATCCAACTATCATAATATGCTCGTAATTCATTGAATTTTTTTCAACCATTGAACTGACAACAAATGGGAAAGGTAAATGGATGTTGAAATGTCATTATTTAAATCTAAATTTTAAGTTAATATAGTTTGTCCGGTTACTCGGTAATATTGTTTTTTTCTTGATACTTACAATTATTCTATACTTTTTCTAGTATATGATAAACTTGAATGTTTTGGAATTGTCTGAATAAACGGTTTTATTGTTGATTGTCACCCTCCCAATAACGAAGGTATTTGACAAACGAAGCAACATCTTGGCAAGCAGTTTCATATGTCGAACTTTTATAGATTTTGGATGAATATTCATACCATTTAAGTTTATGTTATGACTAAAATGAAGATAACATTCATACTCCTTCAATATAACAATTTCTCAATTTTGAATCGTCGTCATTGTAAATTATATATAAAAAATCAGATATAATGTTTTATCAACTTAAAGTTGTAATTATCAATTTACAATCATATGTTTACTAGGTAAAAAACAACTTTCAATTTTATAAAGTTATTATAACTCAAATAGTTTTATAAAATTATTTTTGCAATTTCCTCAATTATTATAGCACTTCTAAGTATTTCATAATATATTTTTTTTCAATGCAGAGGCCCACCTGTAATGGTGGCTTTAAAAGAGTCCATATAGATTTGAAGATCCATCCAAGCCATGGCCAATACTACTATGGCTCAAAGGAGGCCCATAAAAAATGTAGAAAATAAAACATTAAAGGCGTGTTTGGTATCTTTTTAAAAATGATGTTTTTGAGAACTATTTTTAAAAATGAAAATTAGACCCTTTCATATAGTTGTTTTTCGATTTGTTTTCGTTTTTATTTTTTAAAAACAATTTTGAATTCACGTTCGTTATCTGTTGGCCATGTCCTACAGCTGTTTTTCAGTCCATTTTCGCTTTTATTTTTCAAAAACGATTTCGAAAACGCGTTCGTTAACCGTTTTTCATTTTATTTTAAAAAAGCGAAAAAAAAATGAAAAACAAAACCAGTGTTAAAAGTGAAATATTTGAAAAACACAAAATACTTGTTTTTCGTTTTTGTTTTTGTTTTTCATTTTTTTTTTCACATTTTTTTTATATATATTTTTTAAGTATTAATTGTACTATTATGCGTTTCATATGGCTAGGATAAGACGGGACAAGATTTTTAAACGATCAAAGTGCCCCTATATATATATATATATATATATATATATATATATATATATTCCAAAATAATTTATTTTCAACTAGAATTAAAAGCATTCATATAATAATATATATATATATATATATCATTATAATTATTATATATATTATAATATTATATATTATAAAATAATATATTTTATGTATATTATAATATATAATTATATATATATATATTACTATATATAAATATTATATATATATATTAATATCATATATACAATTATATTTTTATTATATAGTAATATATATATATATATATATATATTGTAATTATTTATTTTTAATTTAAGAGTTTAGTTTTGATTAATTAATTTTTTTGATATGTTTTTTTGAATTTATTTTTGATGTGTCACTTTTGTTTAATTTAAAAATTACAATACAAAAATTATATTGGTTATTTATGTAATCAGTTTTTGATAGTTTTCGATTAACCTACCAGACGCGTTTTCAGAATTCGAAACTGAAACCAAAAACACTGTTTTCATTTTCATTTTTATTTTCGAAAAATAGCAACTGAAAACTCTTACAGGACGGGCCTTAACTGTCTTTCATTTTATTTTCAAAAAACAAAAAACAAAATCAATATTAACAGTAAAATATTTGAAAAACACAAAATACTTGTTTTTATTTTTCACATTTTTTTTATAAAAAAATCACTTTTTATAACTATTAATTATACTGTTATACGTTTGGTACGGCTATGACGGAACGGGATAAAAGTTTTAAATCACCAAAGTGCCCTTTATATATATATATATATATATATATATGTGTCCTAGAATAATTTATTTCTAATTAGAACTTAAAGAATTCATGCAACAATATATATATATAATATTATAATTATTACATATATATATTAGAATATAATATATTTTATTTATATTATAATATTAATAATATTAATATATGATTATATATAATATTATAATATATTTTATTTAATATGTATTAATATAATATACACAATTATATTTTTATTATATGGTAATATAATATATATATATATATATATATATATTAAAATTATTTATTTATAATTGAAGAGTTTAGTTTTGATTAATTGATTTTTTTTATATGTTTTTTTGAAGTAATTTGAGAAGTGTTACTTTCATTTAATTTATAAATTACAATACAAAAATCATATTGGTTATATATTTAATCAATCAATTTATAATTGTTATAATATTAAACAAAATGTAAAAATTGATATTTTAATTTTTGATAGTTTTCAGATAACCTATTAGACGTGTTTTTTTTTTCATTTTCTTTTCCAAAATACAGCTCTCAGTATATGTTACCATACACGTTTTTTGATTTCAAAACTGAAATAAAAAATATTGTTTTCATTTTCATTTTTTTTTCAAAAAACGGCAAACGAAAAACGCTTATAGGACGGACCCTTATATTTTAAAAATAATGTTTTTAAAAATGTAATGTGTTTGGTAGATTTTTTTAAAAGTAGTTTTCATAAAAGGAAAATGATATAAATGTGTTTGGTGTTGTTTTTAAAATGGGTAGAGTAGTTGTTTGGAGAGAAATATTGGTGTTTGTTTTAAAATGATGTTTTGAAAATGGTGAAAAATAATAAAAAGTTGTTTTTAACCTTTTAATTATAACTTTTAAAAAGTTGTTTTTTATTTTCAAAAATAAATTTGTAAAACGTGTAACCAAACAGTATTAAAATTATTTTTGGTTTTTGAAAACAGAAAACGGTTTTTAAAAACACTTCCAAACAGCACCTAAAATCACAAAGTTTATCAACATTTTAATCAAATCTGATTCTGAACCGAATCCAGGGAGCCTCTGTTGTTGGATTGGGAAATTTCTTAGAAATAGGTCCATTGGATGGCCATTTGAAGCATCGGAATTATACATGGCTCAAGAAAGCAGATCTTCTATTTGTAGTACAATTTTTTGTAAATTATGTAAATTATGTCATTTTTTTTCTCGAAGGCACACAATTTATGTATACTTATAGCATACTAAAAAGTATCATCGTATTTTTATCATGTAAGCAATTATAACTTCAATTGCAGTAATACACGTAGTAAAAATGTAGTAATGTGTATTAGTATGTTATAAATATACCTAAACTACATAGATATCAGAGAGAATTTGGTAAATTATGTTTTTTGGTACATAATCATAATGGGAGTTGAGAAAATTCTTACATGGAATTTCAGGACAGTCCAGTGGGAACAGGCTTCAGTTACATGGAGGATGAGAGCTTGGTGGTCAAGACCGATGATGATGCAGCCACTGACTTAACAACATTGCTCAAGATGATCTTCGATGGAAATGAAAACCTCCAAAAGAGTCCTCTCTACATTTTTGCAGCATCTTATGGAGGAAATTTTGCAGTTACTCTTGGATTATCAGCTCTAAAAGCTATTCCAGCTGGACAATTGAAGCTTCAACTTGGGGGTAACATTCGGTTTTCTTTTTTATATATCACATACTATTCGGTGACTCAGACCTAGATATTGACAGGCCGAATGAGCTCTCTTCACAACGAAACCTACCTAGCCTGATTATTTACACATAGGAACATTAAGTGCTTCCAAGGAAATCACTTATAAATGCGTCACCAAATAAGGCCTATCTATCTATATAATCGTATGACTACATTGACAAATAACTTCAAATTATGTCATTGTGTGTAGCTTAACATAGGGGTTGCTTTGGGGAATAGTTGGATTTCTCCAGAAGATATTGTGGTATGTGATGTCTTCAAAAAAAATCAATCTTTCTATCCATCAAAAACCGAGTAGATACTATTTCTTACATAAAAGCCTAATTGCAGTTTCCTTGGACACCTCTTCTTAAAGACCTGTCGCCAATGAAAAACAATGGTTTGAACATATCAAACAGGTTTGTATCGAACTTACAAACTTTTCAAACCAACTCTAAAAGGGAAAAAACTTAATCAATTTAAGCTGATCAAATTGGTTTTGCAAACACGGTTTAGCTCTTAGCATCAAGCAGAAGATTGTAGAAGGCAAGTACGAAAACGCAACATCAACCTGGGAAGAACTTGAGAATGTCATTGCCGAGTACAGTACCACTGAGGTAATTCTCAAATCTCAATCTCTCCAAGAAACCAATTCGCAGTATAGGATTTGCAAAATCTAATTAGAAGGGTGTGTGTTGGAGTTGCTTGGAGGACTTCTATGACTTCTTATTTGATGATGGTAACGGCCCCATTGCCACGGCAAAAAAATTCAAAGGACCTGTTGGGATAGATAGGTACTCAAGGTATCTCAGCACCAAGAAATTTTCAACAGCCGGTGCTGGAGGGAGTGATGTTGATCTTGATAGCCTGATGAATGATCCTATTAAATAGAAGTTGCGGATTATTCCTGAGAACGTATCGTGAGTTTCCTTATTAATTCAGGGCACAAATGAGCTTTTATCGGTTCTTTCCCTGTAATGTTGTGCATATTTGAGGATTCTGTAACTTAGTAAACGCGATGTTGCAGATGGGGAGGACAGGGAGGCTTGATTTTTTCAGCTATGATAGGAGACTTTATGAAACCAAGAGTGCAAGAATCCAAGAGGTAATAATGAAAATGTTCAATTTTTTTGTTTTCACTTCTGTGCCCAAAATTCATTTAAGCAGGAATTTATCTGTTTTCCATAACATTTGACATGTATCATATTCTTATATTAACAGGTCGACGAGCTGCTAGCCAAAGGCATTAACGTGACCGTATACAATGGACAGGTTTTTTTTTTTTTTTTCAAATAACGAAGAACACCTTACACAATCAATTTTTTTTTTACTAATATTCTTCACCATCATCTGCAAGACTGCAAGTGAAAAAAGGATCTGATTGGTCTTTTTGATAGGTTGATCTCATATGCTGTACCAAAGGAGTAGAAGCCTGGGTTCAAAAGCTCAAGCAATATTCTGGTTTCATTCTCTTATCGGGCTTAGATTGTCGCAATTGACAACTGTTGACGTTGATTTCTAGATTGTATCAGAAAAGCCAAGAAGGATTGGATTTCGACTGAGATTTCAAAGAGAGAGGGAAGGAGAAAGTAAACAAGACACGAGTTTTTTACGTGGTAAAACTCCGATGACCGGAGAAACATCCACGGGTGGTTGAATGATCAACCTAGCCAAAATCCACTATGATTTCTTGAATATTACAAGCTCTCGATCTCTCTTTTTTCCCTCTGAATTTTGCTATTATTTCTGTGCATGCTCTATTGTCTATATCTTTTCTTTGACGAGATTATAGGTCTATTTATATGTTTATAGAACTATAATCTTCTTTGTACAGGTAATAAAAGATCTCTGCATTTAATTGTGATTTGGTTTCTTGTTTGAAGTAGATTTATCTTCTTTCCTGTTTCGGAGTCTTGTATTGAAGTCAAATGGGTTTCTAGTAGTGCAGTCCAATTTGGACTTGTTTTCTTATATAAGAACGTAATCTTTTTAAAGAAATAAAGTTGTTGCTTGATTGAGAACCCTTCCAGCTCAGTATTCTGTTCTCTTTGGGATTCTTTCTTGATATGGATATCTTCGTGTATTTAATGACCTAGTCCGTGTGAACTAAGCACTAAGCTTCTTATTCGGTTTTCTTCATATTTATCCCGAGTAAGGATAATACTTGCAGGGCCCGAGTAACATCGTTTGAGCCCGAGTGGTAGCGTCATTTAACCAGTTCCGAGTGTAGTTAACTGATCCTGAGTAACTCGGGTTTTCTCTTCCTCAGCAATGTTTTGTAAGATATTTTCTAAATGCCTATTTGGATGTCCACCTGACAATTTATCCTTTTTGTTTGATAGCGTGTTCATCCGATAAAATTCACATATGACAATACCCCCTTAAAATATTTTTCCTGAACAAGGTTTGTTCGTGTTCGGGCAAAAGTATTTTAATTAGTTATCAATATTTTTCAGTATCCGAGTAAATATCTTGTCATAATGACGTGTTTTAATGGCGACCCTGCAAATTTAATTTGCCTCCTCACGCGTGATCTTTAATGACGGTGACGTTTTGAAGTTCTGACGGTTGAGTCTAGTTCTTGTTTTGACACGTGTATTTTACCTCTTTCATTTTTTGAGATTATTTATGAGAAACGACCTATGTGTCTTTCCATGCACCGCCTACGTCATCAAACCTCGTCATCGTTATTTCCCGCCTTGAAAACCTAGGGTTTCATGCCGTTTTCTCTTTAAATTCTTCGCTGAGAGACATTGTTGGTTTATTCTCAACAATTTTCAGCAGAAATTTCTTTAAACCCAGATTTCTATACACAGAAGTTCACGATTCTCCGTTGAAGATCTTACATCAAACTTAATTCAAGGTTAGTCTTTAATGGAGCCATCTTCCCGTCATCGTCTTTTTAGTGTCGCTCTTAATGCATTAGAACGTGGGGATTTCCAATTAGTTTCTTGTATTAGAAGATTACTGAGAGAAATCCCTGTAGATGAACCTTCATTTTTAGAAGTTGATGTTTCGAGGCTTCACCCTGACGTCACTTTTAGCCCTATATCCAGTTCTTCATCTAGTTCTGATTCTGATATTTCTTTGGAAAACATTTTTTTTCTTATTTATAAATAGATTTTGAGCTTGTTCCTTTTTAATTTTTTTTCTAAAAAAATTGCATCATATCAGAAAGAGATTGTGAATTGTGTTGTTGGTGGAACTGGTGAACTTACTCCATTTTGGGAAAAAATCTGGTTTAATCTCTCATGAAGGAGATCGAACAAATTAGGAAGGGATTATGATATTTGTTGTTGATGGAACTGGCGAACTGTTAAAGGCATTAAGATTTTTTAATTATTTTTTAATTTATTTATTTTTAAATTAGATTGGACTGTCTGTTCTTTTTAATGAAAAATTCCGTTCTTTTTTTAATTTCTTAATTTTCAATTATTCTTATTTTTCTGTCAAAAAAAAAAATTTAATTTTAAAAACAGTTTTCTTTTGTTCACTTAGTCTTCATTTTTAAATACCTTAAAAAAAATCTCCATTTGAAAATATTTATTCAATTTTTTGTTTCAAATGACTAAACTATCCTTAGTTTTGATAGTCAAAATAAGTCTATGATTTAATTTAACCAACTTTGACTAATAACAAGGGAGGTGAGTGTCATTTATCATTAAAATTGTTTATGTGTGTAAAAGAGCAAACATCATGGGAGTTTGGTGTAATTAGTTATTTCAGATTTTTGGTGAATCAAGATTATTTTTATCTTTTATCATTTTTTAACGGTCAAACCCTAATGGCAAGGGAGGTTAGTGTCAATTAACAATAAAGTTGTTTTCACGTGTAAAAGATCAAACTTCAATGGAGTTTGGTGTAATTTGTTCATATATAAAAGTTGACCCTCACCGCGCCACATGTCGCGGTGAAGGAGCTTTGGTATTTAATTCTATTTAATATCTTTAAAAAATTCTAAAAATATATAAACTTGACCATCACCGCGCCACATATCGCCGTGAGGGAGTTTTGGTATTTAATTCTATATAATATCCTTTAAAAATTCTAAATAATACATATCTATATTTTATATTCATTTCAGTCACAAATGAATAAGTAATCAAAAGTCAATTCCATAAATCACAAATCAAGAGACAAACCCATAATCAATGGGATATGAATAAATTTTGTTAACAAATCCCACATTCGATAATGAATAATTCTCTTAACCAATCCAATAATTAATTGAAACTAGCAATTAATTTATGGAAAATACTGACTAATCAGTATTCAATATACTGACTCATTTTTTTTTTATCTTCTTGCTTTCTTTCTAAATGGGCTACATGCCAACACCCTATTAATGGGGTCATTACCCAAGCATTGTTCTTAATTTATATTCATTTCAATCGCAAATGAAGAAGCAATCAAAAGTCAATAGAAAATCAATAGAAAGTCCCATAATAAATGGGATATAAATAAATTTCGTTAACAAATCCCACAATCAATGGGATAATGAATAATTCTATTAACCAATCCTATAATTAATAGAAAATAGTATTTAAATTTTTCAACCCTTCATTTTCCGTCCTTTCATTTTTCATTCAATCTATAAATCAGTAATCAAAAGTTCACCAAATCTTTCAATTGTGTAGTTCAAATCTTTCAAAATTCTGAACCAGAGCTCTCCAAACGGCTATAAGTTGGCTCACATAATTCAATCTCTTAAGGTATATCTAAATTATTATTATTTTCCTTTTTGGGTGGAATATTACTTGAATTCTTGGGTTTTTGATATTCATGTTATGTTCATGTGTTTGTGTTGATTTTACAAATGATATTTAAAGATATTTTGAATAGTGAACATTTAATGACTGTGGTTTCGATGAAGCATATCATTCAAACCGTATTTACATGATTACTACAAATGATTTATATATATATATATATATATATATATATATATATATATATATATATATATATATATATTGATTATTGGGTTTTAATAAAATCTCTTTCATCAGGAATTCAATCAGAGGAATTCAGTGTTGTGTTTCATCTTCCACCCATGATTGTGTGTTGCGTTACCTACATTTAGAGGATGGTATTTTTCTGCTCTTCAATTTTTCTCTTTCTTTTTAATTTCATTGATTTTTTGTTTCTGATAATTGCTTAGAAAATGAGGAAAAAAAAATAATTATAGTATTTTGGATCTTTTGTAATTATGCTCATTTTTATATTTTTTGTTGGACTATGCAGTTGAACTTTCTATTGTTTTTGGTAATTGGTTGGTTAATTGCTTGATTTTGAGTGAACTGATTTTGATTTTTTTTTTGTTTCATTTATTTACTGAACAACAATAAAGGAGATTTATGCACAAATTACTTGATTGTCATATCAAATGTAAGAAATGATGTGACGGTTTTTATTGCTTGTTTAGAATTAATTAATCTCCATGGTAGGGTCTAACATTCAGTCTAACTCGCAATGGGTAAGGGGCGGGGATGGGTTTTATACTCTTCACCCCTCTCCGTCCCTCTTAAAATAATATTTAGTTAAACTATGTAATTTCAAAGAAAATAAATATATCTAAAAAAGGAAATATATATAAATACATTAACCCTAACTTTACATCTATTTGTTGTTATTTAACATAAAGTGATAATACAAAATACAATTTAAAAAACCCTAGCCGCTAACTGCAACTCTAAGTCTTTATTCCACAAACAACTCAAAGTTCACCATTCAAGCTTCAACCTCAAATACAGTAAGTTTTTTTATCTTATGATTAGCTTCATGTTCTTCTACTACAACTGAGTGTTCCACATGTCTTGAAGAACCAGATTTTAATGAGGTAAAATAAATCAAGCATATTAAATTAAATTAAGTTATTGATATTCAAATCAGATTGAATACAATTTTTTTTGTTGGTTTGGAATGTTGCAGAAACCATGTGAGTGGGTGTCAACATCTTGAGGAGATGTCAGATGAAGTTGATATTACGAAGAGAGAACAAGAGAAAAAGATGCAACTATTAGATGATTAACGTTATGATTTTCGAACATTTTGATTTCATACTTTATTTTTGTTTGAGAATGATTAGAATTTACATGTGAAAATTATGTTTACGAGATGTTTTTTTAATAGTTTCATCGAATTATTTACTACTTCATATATTTTATCATATTCAATGATTATATATTTGTAATTTTAATAAATAAATAAATAAATATAAATGGGGTAAATGGGTGAGGATGGGGAAAGCACTCCCCATTGTAACCCGCCCTGCCCCAACCCGCTCCATCTAAAATGGGGGTTTATGAGGGGGTGTGTTTTCAAAAAATAGATGGGGTGGGGTGTGGGGAAGGTCACCACGCCCCGAACCCACCCCATTGTCATCCCTAATCAATATAAGTAGGATACAATAATATTAAACACAATTTTTTAAATAATCTTATTAAACAAGCCCATACATCGCACATGTTGATACACTAGTTAATCTTATTATTGTACACATTGAGCATTGCCAGCAAAATAACATCACATTTCACAACAAGAGTTTATTAATTGTCAAGCAGATTTCATCAACTTAAAAGTGATTATAGTATGCAACTTAAGAAATAATTTCTAAAAGCATTTATGGATTTTCACCTTCACTATTCAGTAGTTATTGCAAATAAAAAAATATTCTCTATCAATGGACAAACTCATAAGATTTTTATAAAAATTGTGAGCAACATATGACATTATATTTTGAATTTATAAAAAATTGAATTGATTAGAGTGTTTAAGTAAGTGAGAGTTGATCGGATAAAACTCATTATTTATGTGATCAATATTGTTGGGCTCGGTACACCTTAGCTACATTAAATATATATAGAATATGGTATGGGCTATTGTATATGTGTGGGCCTAGTATTCTTTTTAGAACTAATCATCCTATTAGGGTTGAAAATCCTTTATGGGTTAAGATTCTAGAAAGTTATACTATTTATAGGGGGTCTTTACTCTCACTCATAGTATGTGTTACAGAATTATCTCCCTATTAGGCAATCTGAGAAATGTGAGAAGATAGTAGAAAACTCTCTATTGTTTTTATTGTTCTTTTTAGGTTATTGCTCCATTATGGATTCGGGATTAAAACTCTCTACGAATTGGATGGTTTCCGTTGCGTTTCCAGGTAATCGACTATTCGTACTTATATATACAATGCAATATTTAATTATTTCCTTATATAATGCTTACATACTTGCAATTAATAATAGATGTACATTTTCAATTTCTAACACAATGTAAAAACGTAAATCTACTCAACTCAGATGATGTACACGTACATATTTTATAAGTATAGATATCTCCCGATTATAAAAGTAAATATCCGGATCGAACACGCAATACCCATAACGGCAGGTCCCAGCAAACTCGTAAACCATTTGATGTAAAAAAATTCTTAAAAAAAACATAATGCAAAAAAGGTTGGAATTTCTATTTTCTTCGGTCTATTCTTAGTTTCTTTTTAAGAAAAAAATCATTTTATCTATATGTCGAGACTTCAAGACTTCAAGTCATTGATTTTAACATGTTTTGTTGGACCTATTGTTTCATTTGAGTTCTCTAAAACGGAAGGGTTGAAGGGGAGCTATGTCCAAATAGTTGTTAGATGTTTATGGTTAACGGTTGGAGCTATGGAGCTGTACTAATAATGTTAGTAAGTTATTGGTTAGTTATTAATAGGTGTTTGCATTTATGAGTGTTAGAATTTCCAACCTATATATAAAGGTTGATCTATTTTCATTTTAAGACAACTTAATTAATATAAAGAACTTAGTTTCTCCAAATTGATTGTTTTTCACATTTAGTATCAGAGCTTGAAGAGCTTGAAGGTGAGTGTGTGAGTGGTATAGATAGTGAGTGTGAGAGATACACTGTGAGGGAGTGATTTGAGCTAGATTCCAGTTGGAAATCGGATAGCCGAAAAAACTCACCGGTGCTAGATTTGAACCAAGAGAGGTTCAGATGCATTTTATTTTTTGGAACCAGATGAAGAAGGTTCAGACAAAAAAAAAAGAGGAAGAAGTTACCGAAGTCAGTCGTCGCCACCACCACCAACCGCCAATCGTCGAGAGAGTGGGTTGTCAACACCCCGACCAAAATCTCCAGGAGGTGCCGGGGAGCAAACCCCAGATGTATGGTGTCCAGATCCGACACCGTCGATGGTAAAACGAGAGGTTCCAGTAGCTAGCTTTGTTTTCACCATTGTTTGAGACGAGGTGACCATCGTTGATCAGCCGAAGTTATTGGTCATCCTTGCTAGAGCATGACCGAGTCGGTCCTTGATCAGGAAAGTCACCGGAGAAGAGAGAAATATAGCAAATCAGAGGATTTTCTTTTTGTTTAAAAAAAAGGAAAGAGAAACGGAGATAGACGTGTATATGTTTTGACATATGATATGTATTTGCTCAAAGAGAAGTAAGGTTGGAGGTAAAAACAAAATTATAAGGGAGGTGTAATTTGCTTACAAAAAAGGAGAAAGCAATTTTTCTTTGACTTTATATATTGTGCAAGACAAACCAAAAGCATTCTTGACTTGTGTATTATGAATAGGACTCCTCTATGGCAAATTTGTAAATAGTACCCCTATTTGACAAATTTGTAAATAGTACCCTATTTGACAAATTACAAATGGCTTCTTCTAACAATGGAAATAATACAATTCAGACCCAAATACCCATATTTGATGGAAAAATAAATATTGAATATTGAAGGGTCCATATGCAACAATTATTTGAATACCAGGAGTTATTGATTGTTGTTTCCGAAGGTATTGTTAGTCCAACAGATGCTGCAACAACTCGGAAGGATCTGAAGGTAAGGTTTTTTATCAATCAGTTGCTGGATCCGGTGATTTTTGAGAAAATTGCACATGTAACTTTAGAAAAAAGACCATATGTATTATGATGAATAATACGTACAAAGAAGTTAAAAAAGTGAAGAAAGTTCACTTGCAGACTATGCTTAGGCAGTTAGAACTTCTTCAAATTACAAAAACAGATAATGTGGCATATTATTTCTCACGAACATTGGTTCTTGTTAATCAGATGAAGTTCGACAGTGAGACGATTTCAGATGTTCAGATTATGGAGAAGATTTTCCGAACATTGAATTCAAAGTTTGAGTACAAGGTCACTGCCACCATTGAGGAGTCTAAGGATCTCGAGACGATGACGTTAGATGAGTTAATGGGCTCGCTCCAAGCCCATGAACAACGTTTGGATGAGAAGTCAGAAATTGATGTGGAGGAAGCTTTACAAAGGCAGTTAAGTCTTAATAAAGACAAAGACACTCAAAGGAATTCTAAGTCAAAACAGTAGGGTCAGAACTCGCAGAACAAAAGAGGAAGTGTTCTCAATTCTAGCCAAGGAATAGGCAGATGGAACAACAACAACAACAACAACAATAACACTAATCGGATGAATAAATATCAGATTTAGTGTTTTAATTGTAAAAAATAGGCCACTACAGGGCTGAATGCAGATCTAGAAAGCAAGATTTCCAAGCGAATGTTGCAGAAGATGGTGATTGTTCAGAAACGCTGTTGCTAGTATGCAACATGGCAGAAATGGAGCCAAGAACAAATGGTTTATGGATTTGGGCTACAGCAACCACATGTGTGGTGAGAAGGAGATGTTCACTTAGTTAGATGAATTCTTTACTCCATCAGTAAAGTTTGGGAATGACACAATGGTGCCAGTGATGGGGAAAGGTAAAATCTTTGTCACTTTGAAGGACAGATCCAGAATGCCATCTCAGATGTACTGTTTGTCCCAAACCTGCATAAAAACTTATTGAGTGTGGGATAAATTTAGAAGAAAGGATATGAAATATGGATCTATGAAGGGATTTGTACCATCAATAGTGCACAGAAAGGACTAATAGCAAAGGTAAAAATGTCACAAAACCGTTTGTTTTCGCTGCTTTTTAACTGTGATAGTTTACCTTGCTTTAGTTCAGTGATTTGTGATCAGAATTGGTTGTGGCACATGAGGTTTGGCCATGTGAATTTTGGAAGTCTGAAACAACTAGCATTTAGGACGATGGTTTCAAGATTACCTTCCATTAATTCTCCAGATAAAGTTTGCGAGACCTGTGTCTTGGGAAAGAAGCATAGAGACCCCGTTTCCCATAGGAAAGGCATGGAGAGCTAGTAAGCCCTTGGAGCTGGTGCATTCCAATTTATGCTCATTGGAGGTTCTATCAAATGGAAATTCAAGGTATTTTATTACCTTTATTGACGACTTTAGCAGGAAAGCTTAGGTGTATTTCTTACAACAGAAGTCGGATGCTTGTGATGTCTTTAAAAGATTTAAGGCAAACATTGAGAATCGGTGTGGCAGATCTATCAAAACTTTAAGAACGGATAAAGGCATAAAATATATTTTCTGTGATGGTTTCTTGCAGAAACATTACATTAATCATCAGATGACATATAGATACACTCCTCAGCAAAATGGAGTAGCTGAAAGGAAGAATAGAACAATCATGGATATGATCAGGTGTATGTTGAACTTGAAGAATTTACCCAAAGGTTTTGGGGGTGATACAGTTGCATGTGCGTTCTGTTTGTTGAACATGTGCCCTACTAGAAGTGTTCTCGGAAAGACTCCACAGGAAACTTGGACTCGACGAAAACCCAATATTGGACATCTACGAGTGTTCAGTTGTATTTGATATGCTCATGTACCTGATGTTTTGAGGAAGAAGCTTGATAATAATGCAAACAAGTGCATTTTCCTTGTCTACAGTCAGATGACAAAGGGTCCATTATCTGGAAAGGTAATTATCAGTTAAGACATTACCTTTGATGAGCAAGACTGTTGGGATTGGTCTAGTGGTAAGGGGAGCTCTTCAAATGCTAATGTTGATCTGGAAGAGATTGGTCAGGAGGAACCTACCCCTGTGACATCACCACTTGGTGTAACTCTATATCCAGGAGAATCTTCCAGTCGTCCGCAACGCCAACGGATCTTACCAGCTCGTTTGCAGGATTGTGTTCTAAGTAATGACGACTACCCAATTGATGAAGACACTACAAGAATTTTTGTCTTTCCCTATAAGCCATTTTTGTGGGGAAATATCGAAATTCATAGGGAAATGTATTACATGACGAAAAAATTCATCGATAAATTCGTGAGGACATCATGGTCAGAAAAGGTTTTAAATTAATCCGCCGTCTGGCCACAGTCGATCCGTCGACCGACCACCCCACCGGCCCACCTTTGATGATAATGACAATTAATTGTCATTATGAGGTATTGAACTTGCAACCTCATATATTAAAGTGGTAAGCCTTTACCGTCTGACTACAACATTTGATTTGTTAATAATTGCACAATAAATTTGAGTTGTTAGGTATTAAAAAAAAAACTTGTTAGATAAATTTAAATTTATTCAACTAAATTTGAATGACAAACATATATTGAAAAATATTTATTCGATTGCAAATCGGGTTTGGTGATAATGTTTTTTCATTGACAAAAAAATCCAGTTTTTCATAGTAGAAGTAAGCATATTGACATCAAGTTTCATTTCATTCGAGACTTGGTAAAGGACAACAAGATCATGATTGAGTACTGTTGTTCCGAGGAACAGCTTGTAGACATATTCACGAAGCAGCTCAAGGTCGATTCATTTCTAAAACTGAAGGAAACTTTGGGCATTATAAGTTATGGAAAACTTGGTTTAACGGGAGCTATGTAGGATTTAAACCAAGTAGTTGTTAGATGTTTGTGGTTGGCAGTTGGAGCAGTATTAATAATGTTAGTAAGTTGTTGATTAGTTGTTAATAAGTGTTTGCATTTACGAGTGTTAGGATTTCCAACATATATATATAAAGGTTGATACATTTTCATTTTAAGACAACTCAATTAATACAAAAAATTTAGTTTCTACAAATTGATAGTTGTTCACATATTTGTTGGTCGAGACTTCAAGACTTTAAGTCATTGATTTTAACATGTTTTGTTGGACCAACTGTTTCATTTGAGTTCTCTCAAATACAAAAAAATTAAACAGAAGAAAAATTTAATGAATTTGATTAAATAAATCATATTTTGATTTTTTAAAAATATTACATTGATTCGAGATTTAAAAATAAGTGTCAGACTCGAAACCACAACCTGATAATGTATGTGTAAGGGTCAAACCTCTAGACAACCCTTATCTTGTATCATATTTCAAAAGTTTTGAAATAATATTTCTCATTTTGTTAAAATTAAATAATAATAATATTAACCAACTAAATATGTTTATCAAGTTAATATCTTAATTGTACTTGTTAGAATTGAATTCTTTAATAAATTCAAATTTATTTTGATCAACAAACTGAAGAAATATTAAATAATAAAATAATATCACTAACCAACCTTTTTTTTATCAAGTAATTGACGTGTTAATAGGACTTGCTAGCTAGAATTTGAATTCTTCATATATTTCAAATTTAATTTTGATCAACAATAGTATACAAAATACTCCTGGAAATATTAATAATTAATTATTGAAAATGATTTTTCATTATATATAAGATTGTGATCATGGTTTTTTTTTTAAATCTAAGAATCAATATTCTTTGTTTTATTTCTGATATATATATTCTTTTTATTTATATTTTTGTGTACGGTAAGATACCGTTTGAACCTGTCAATACTGTTTGAACCTATCAATTTCCTTTTATTTTCTTAAATAGTTGGATATCACCGGTTACATACCCTTACGCTGTTTACACGTGTCAGGAAAATCCGCACGCATACTTTTATTAAAGGGAAAAGATTGTTTTACCCCATGACGTTTACCCTATTAGAAATGTGAGGATAATGCTTGACCATATTGGCCAGTCTTCCTCTTGAAACGATAATAATATTGAAATACCCCATTCAGTTAGCTTTTTGAGATCCTGTCTTAACTCTGACAATTTTCAGTGGGTAAATTGACCAAAATGCCCCTAATGCCTTTAAAACCAGATTACAAGTGTAGCAAATGTGAATATACAATTTTACCCTCAAATTAAAACCGTTGAGAGTAAAACACAACGGCTACATTCCTATCTTTATAAACCTGCATGCCTCATTCCAAAACCAACCATTCACATACATTTCAAACATCAATTCCATTGTATTCACACACATTTTAAACACCATTCACAGATACACAACACAACTCTATATATCCATTCTTTTTGAAACACACAATCAACCATTCATAAATATTTCCACCACTGTGACCAACTATGGAAGGAAGTTCAAACTCGATAATTAAAGAAAACAATTTCAATGGTGGAGTTGTGGTTTTCAAAAACAAATTATGCAGATGTAGTATAAAGGTAGGGGTTAGAATCTCAGATTCAATTGAAAACCTAGGTAAGTTATAATTTTTCTGTGAAAAAAAACAATGCAAGTTTTTTAAATGGTGGCAACTAGAGAAAACAGAAGGTATGGAAAGTTTGCAATCTCATGAAGAACTCAACAGAAATTTAACATAAATGGGATTGCTAAATGCAAGGATGCATAGACTTGAATCAAGTCTAAATGGAACTATGCAAAACTTGGAAAGAAGTTTAAATCAGAGAATGCAAAACCTAGAAAGGAATTATGGATACAAGTTTCAATCAGAGATGATAATGCTAGCTAATATGCTACTTTTTGGTCTCTCCATATATGTGTTTTATGTTAGTTTGATGAATATGTAATGTACTTGACCTATGTAATTTTAATTATCCATTATCAAAAAAACTAAAAATAAATAAGTCACATACATAAATAAACTTGAGCACATAACCATTCATCAAAAGTACCAAACCTTTTACTGCAAGATATCAATGTTTAATAGCATAACTGACACTAACAATTACCAAAATAGTGCAAACACTTGAGAGTTGCTACGAAACACTAACAGTTGCTACAATATTGCATGCAACACTAACAATTGCTACCAAAATACTGCATGTAACATACTAACATTGAAACTAATAGTTGCTACCATTGCTTGCAACATTAACACTAACAGTTGAGATCCTGAGTCAGTTGGGATTGCGGTTGAGTCTGAACCTATGTGGGTTGTAAGGAACCAATATCTGTCTTTCCTTTTTGTGCCCTTTGTCTATGTACAATAATATTAAACGGCCTCAAATAAGAATTCCATTAATTTAATCAAATATGCATGCAATAAATAGTGTGGTTGAGTACAAACCTTAGTGGGAGGCTGTGAAGAAGTGACACCAAATTGTGATTGTGAAGAGGAGACACTAACATCAATATTTTTTTTTACTTGAAACCTTGTTTCTCTGTAAACAAATAAAGACACAAATTTTATTAAAATAAAATAAAACCATTTTTTTTATAAAAAAAAACTGGCAACCAACATTTTAGTTACCTTGGTAACTGTAGCAGTGATCTCACTTTTCCAAGACCTAGAGTTATGGCCAGGCTGTCTACAATTACCACACACAACAGTTCCAATCTTACCTGCTTTTTGTTTCTCACCAGATTCCCTCTTCCTTATAAGCCTTGGTCTTCCTACCAACCTTTTCAATGGTAGTGCATCCACAGATGTTGTTTCAAGATCAGCCCATACACATAAGTCTGGAACGGGATGGATCATAGAACTGTAGGTTCTTTGATAGGCAGACTTGGACAACATTGAGTCAATATATTCAACTAAGTTGGCCTTATCACCATTAACTCCAAAATGGCATCTAGTCCCTGCTAATGCATGACTGCATGACACCTCACTAACCTGTCATTGACCATACTCATAAGTTTTTTCAGGTAAGTTGGCAGTGGATGCCCTACCTACACCCAAAATTTCCCCCACCTGAAATGTATAGTCCTAAGAATTCTACTCTCCTCACCGTTTTTCAAAATCTTCTTGTTTACAGATGGTGGCATATCAATTTTTCATGTGTTGCACTCGTCTTTCCTTAATTAGAATTTACTCATCACTAGTCTTCTAATGAATTTCATCAATTGTAAATAGGTGCTAGGCCAAAAATCCTTCAGTATACTATTGAATGCTTCTGTCATGTTGTTAGTCACACTTTCACGTTTGATTGAAAGATCAAATGCATGCCTAGACCAATGACTGGGTTATATTTCAGCTAGGTATTTCATTGTCTTAGGATTGATACAACCTATCTCTGTCAAACATTTCTTACATTCATACATATCAGCTGTCTTAGCTGCTCTCCAGAATAGGTTCTTTAATTTCTGTCCACCATATGATGTCCTAAATTTAGCATAAATATGTCATGCACAGTACCTGATTAACAAAAAAATAGTCCATTACATAAAATAGTTAATATCAAACTAGTATAAAATAGTGAAATTGGAATGTATTAGCAATATACCTAATGCTTACACGTGGCCATTGCATCTTCAAAGCACCAATGACCCCCCTTATGCCTGTCACTCATGAAACAAATTGGCTTGACATCAGGATACCTAAGAAAAACTCTCAATTGCTCCAGAAATCATGACCATCTGAGAAATGTTTCTCCTTCACATATGCAATAAGTCACTGGGTACAAACCACTGTTTGCATCTAAAGCAATTGCTAACAGCAGGACTTCTCCACATGGACCCTTCAAATGACACACATCGATACCGAGGAAAGGCCTGCATCCCTCCAAGAAACCCTTCATTTGTGCTTCAAAGCTGACAAACATCCTTTAGAAGGTTATGGTCTTATCCAGGAGGTGAATGTATGCTGTTGATCCAGGATTGCATTGCTGCACCATAATTGCATATGCTCTAAGATGCTGAATGCATGCCTCATGCTCTTTCAACAACTTCTGTAATGCCCTCTTTTTGGCCTTGTACAGTCTTTGTGTATCAACTATAACATTGAATTGGTCTCTTAACAGATCAGAGATCACACCTGTTTGGATTCCAAGATTACTTATCACAAGAGCCTGGAACTTCCCAGCTATCCACTTATATCTTGCCTCTTTAATTTTATATATCCTATGGCAAGTATGCTTATTCTTGTAGGTCTTCACTTGCATTGTTGTATTATCACCAAAATTCGAAGCATGAATCCTCCATGGACAACCCTTGGCATACATACCCACGTTAGCCTATTTTTATCATTCTTCACATTAGTAAAGTTAAAATCCTCATAAATAGCAAAATCAGTAAACAATGACCTTAAGGTGTAAACAATGTCATGTGTCTGTCCAACCTCAAACCTGATTGGACATCCTACCAGTTGCTTAAATGTGTTGCTCTTTATCACCCTAGTCAGTTTAGCATCAGAAACCTCATCACTTGAGTCACTACAGTAGTCATCATCACTATTAGATTGGTACCCTTCAAATAAATCCTGGTATTCATCTGTATCCTCACACACTTCCTTAGGAACCTTAGGTACCACAAGTACTGCCCTCATACCAGGAGACGTATCATCACCAGACTCATCACCTAACCCAACTACATCTTCATTATCACCAGACTCTAACCCAACTTGATCTTCATTATCACCCTCATTATTACCAAACAAATTGCTCAAAACCAGTAAAATCTACATATGGGATGTCACCCATGAACCTAGAAGGTGTACTAGAAGAGGCCTCTACATCTAGTGCAACAGGGATATATGGTTTCTTTTCTATTTCAAACATTATTTTAGTCTGCTTATGTTCACCAAACCACCCAAAGACTTCCAAGATGTCATTGTCACTACACACCAATTTCTTCTCACTTAGTAATCATCTTCAGGCACTTTGTCAGTATCGTTTTGTTTTTTAGACAAAGTATGCAACAAAACTATCTTACTGATGTGGTCAGCATCACAAGTACCAAGCTCAACCACCCTAGTATTGATAGTAACATATATTTGAAAAATATCCAGACCCATAGAAACTATGAAAAAAAAAAACATACAACATACATCAATATCAAACATCAAATATAAATATATCAAATCAAATATATATATATATACACACACACACACATAATAGATTGATACAAACGCAACCCTAACTTTCAGACTTATCAGACAAGAATATCATAAAACATTAACTTGAGTATACATAAATATCAAAACTTTAACATATGTTACATAATCAAACCTATATACATAAATATCAAAAAACATTAACATAAATTAGACAAAACCAAATAACTTGAGTACACCATATAAAACCCTAGTTTTTTAGTAAACAAAGTTAGAAATCGAATTTGATACATGATTACACCATATTTCATGTATAACTACCATTAACAAGTTAGTTGCACCATCAATTTGACAGGTGACAACTACAAAACCAGAAACCCTAACTTTCTTAACAAACAAACCCTAAATCATGGATGATTGGAAAACGACCTTTGTCAAAAGCAACCATGCATGTGAATTCATGTATAACAACAATAAACTCTTCATTTACACCATAAATTTAAGAGATAGCAACTGCAAACAAAAAACCCTCAATTTTGTTACCATAGAAACCCTAAATTTTATAAAAAAAAAATTGGACGATAAACAAGAAAATCCCTATCAACTGCAACCATGCATGCAAATCACTATAGAATCAGTGAAAAATAGAACTAGGTTGAATATAAAAACCTTTGCTTCAAAACGAAAGAAGATTTGCTTCTTCGATTAAAGGTGCTTCCAAAAACCCTCTTTCACTAGGTTGAATCGGAATGAAAGGAAAGGAAACAAATGAAATATTAATAGGGTTAGTTTTGGGATTTGAAAAAATTCATTAACTTTTGATTCATTTCCCTTCTTTTCCGTCCAATTTTGGTGAGTAACTAAATTGTGTAAAACAAGAGGAGCTATTCTCTTGGTTTCCCTTTATCATTTCCTTTCCTTTTCATTTAACAATCCAAACAAAATATAAGAAATCCACCCATATCATCTCCTTTCCTTTCTCTCATATTCCATCAAACCAATAGTGCGTGATTTTATATGCATTATTACTATGTCATACCCTAAAATCACAAAAAAAAAAGAGCACATAAGCTGAACATGTTTCATTGATTATGTAAATGATAGCAGATGAACCAATTTTGAGGTGATATCTCCTGCGTCAATTATATATTGCTTAGGACTGAGTTTTATCATGTCTGCTTATAGGAGTTCACAGGAGCAACAAGCTGAGCCATGCCTACAGGATGCTGCTTCACAGTCTTGGTACCCTCAATCTGTAGTCTCTCCAAATTCTTTCCGTCTTTTAACTCCCGATAGCAGCTCTTCTAGCAGCTACAGTTTACAAAGGCCTACAGAACATCCACAGACCCTGTCGTCACATGTTTCACCAGGCGAAGCTGCAGGTGTTATTGCACTGTTAAAGGACAAAAGGTGAGGCACTTGATGCTCTAACTCCGTATTCTTATTATATTGTTAGTGTATTTCAACTCTACACATGTTTCCCATTGAATCTTTTTTTTTGGAAGTTATTGATACTTTGTCCTTATGATTAACACCTATATTGTTACTACATGATTATTAGTTTTTTATTTGTATTGCCTGTTTGGCTTACAATTTGGATGAAGGAACTTGTGTTTGTAATTCTCATTTTATTTTCTCACATTTGATACCATGAGTGCATGTGAGTCATGTACTACATAAAAAAGTAAGTGCATGAATCTAGAATGTTGTGATTTTAGGCTGCCCACCTTAAGTAATTTGCTACAGCATGTTGTTTAATTTGATTTTCCAAGTCATCTAAACCCTACTTATGAAAGTGATAATGGAGATACTTGTCATGCATTGGACAAAAGAATATAGGCCTTCCAAATAAGTTTAAGAATTTCAAAAATCTAAATAAATGTGAAAAGAGGATCCACGATTATATCATAGTTATATAGTTATATTACTTACCAAGTGCCATGCATGTAGGATTGATGAGTTGCTTGTATTCATGTCTTTTTAATGCATGTGATATCTTTCTTTAAAAAAAAATGCATGTGATCATTTGCTTCCGTATATGTGTTGGGTGTGTGGTAGAAGAGTGATAATTAATGTTGTGATAGTTCCTTTAGGGCTCGTTTGGCACGTCACATTGGATTATATTAGACTGTATTGGATTGTACTGTATTGTATTGGACTGTATTATCATTAATACAAACTTGTGTTTGATGATGCACACTATTATATCGTCTTAGGTTATTCCTATATGGCTTTATTGTATTTTATTATATTATAAAAATATAATATGTTTAAAAAAATACTTAAAAATTAATTTAAAATATCCTTACTATGAATAAATGAATAAATATTTTTATATAAAAAATCAATAAAATTTAATTTAATTGAAACAAGAAATTTAAATAAATTTTTCCTATGTATTTTTGAAATTATAAAAAAATATTAACAACATTAACACATTTTATCAATATTCCATATTCATTGAAAAAAAAAAGAGAAAAGAAAAGTGTTCTTTCTAATACAATACATTCTAATGCAATACAATATAATACCACCAAATATAATATATTAGTTAATACGGTGTTTGTTGAATTAAGCAATTAAAATGTACTCAAATAATACAATACAGTGTCCCAAACACTGTATTGTATTATTTGAGTACATTTTAATTGCTTAATACAATACAATACAGCCAAACAAACAAGGCCATACTGTATTTATTTTCCGTTCCTTTAACTAATTAACAAATTGGGAGAGTCTAGAATTGTTCTGTCAAATTTTTTGATTTTTTGATTTTTTGTTTTCAATCATTTGTCATGTTTAATAGCCTAGTAAGGAAATTTTTGTTTTGATACTTGTTTATACTAGTTGTTCTTTTGTTTGGCAAACTTCTTTCACATTTGCCTTCTCTAATCAATTGCTTGTTCACTAGTGTTGATGAGTTACAGAAGCTTTTGTCAGACAAGGATGCATACCACCAATTTTTACTTTCAGTTGATCAGGTTAAAATCCAAAATAAGGTAAGTTGCAAAAACATTTCTCTTCCTTTCTACAGGAGTATCTAAGCTTATAATTATGCATATTGGCTTGTATATGTTTGATGTAAGTTCGTTATATATTCAATCTGCATATTTATTTTGTCTCTAGATGATTAATTTCTTGGCCATGGTAGGAAGAAGGTATTGTTTTTACTGTAGGATTGGGGGATTGGGTGGTTAGCTTCAGCTACCATCACGCACACATCACACACAATACAAACATGGTAATGAATTCCTTTTTAGATTTAGACAAACACAAAATACAAACATGGTAATGAACACACACGGGATTGGGTGGTTAGCTTCAGCTACCATCACACACACACACATCACACACAAAATACAAACACGGTAATGAATTCCTTTTTAGATTTACACACACACAGGGTAATGAATTCCTTTTTAGATTTACACACACACACACACAAACAAAATACAAACATGGTAATGAATACACACGGGATTGGGTGGTTAGCTTCAGCTACCATCACACACACACATATGGTAATGAATTCCTTTTTAGATTTACAAACAAAATACAAATATGGTAATGAACACACACGGGATTGGGCGGTTGGCTTTAGCTACCATCACACACACACACACAAAATAAAAACATGGTCATGAATTCCACACACACGCAAAAAAAATACAAACATGGTAAGGAATTCGTTTTTAGATAAGTCTTCACACAAAAAAAAAATACAAACATGGTGAATTGGTAATGAATTCCTTTTTAGTTAAGTCTTTTTTTCTTGTTTTTTTTTTCAATAAGACATGATAAGGCTCCATTGATAAGTGGTTATACATTTTGTTTCCAAGTGCACGCACACACGTACATAGACAAAATATAAACATGGTAATGAATTCCTTTTTTGTAAATCTTCTTTCTTGTTTTTTTTTTCTCAATAAGACATGATAAAGCTCCATTGATAAGTGGTTATACATTTTGTTTCTGAGCAAAAAAAAAGATGTGGTTTATGCATTTCACTGACTTTTCACAATTGGTACCAAGCTACCAAGGGATAGGAGTAACCAGAACTACTGGCTTTTGCTTCTTTTCCAGTTTGCGCTTCAAATGTTAACTCTTGTAAAAAAGAAAATATTTCTTAAAACAAAAATGAACTTGTATCACTTTCAGTAATACTTTTGAAAAGTAGAGATATGCTTCTTGTTCATTCTTTCATATTTAATTCAAAATAATGTTATTATTTATGAGGCAATGGACTACTCATCTAGTCATCTAATAGGGTTTCAGAATGTATCCATGTTATGTTTAGTGATTCAGTTTCATGACTCAAATGTTTACTTTTACAATCTCTTTGATTGATCCAGTAATATGCTGTAACATGTATATGCATATATAGGAGGTTGAGATGACTAGCTATGCTCACGTATCATAGCAGTTTATATGCACACATAACCTTAGCTGATACAAATGGATGTGCACATGGTTATTGGTCTCATCAGAAAAACATGTGTTTTATCGTTTCTTGCCATTATTATTTGATTGGCCTCTCTGTTTTGCTGGAAATATGGACTACTCAGCACGGGGTGTGTTCTCATATAATATAGAAATGCATCTTACCTTTGAGTTGCTTCTTACAAGTTTTCTTGTTTCTGACATCTGCTTTGTTACTCGTAATAACTATTGCCAAATAAGAGATGAACTTCACAAAGAAACTTTACAGCTTACCGGTGAGTTCACATTTTTCATTTAATTATATGAATATACAAGTTGTTGCAACAGTGGTATCACATTCAAATTATGAATTATTATTTTAACAGAGCAAAACTTGGAAAAAGAACCGCGCATAATGGAGCTTCGAAACCAAGTGAGATTCTAACCCACTTTTCATATTCTTGTCAATTTTTTTGTTAGTGAAACCTTTTTCATTTGCTCTTTATATGATCACAGTGCAAAATTATCCGGACAACAGAATTATCTGCTGCACAGGAAAAATTAAATGAGCTTAACAAACAAAAAGAGGAGCTGTTAAAATTCTATTCGCCTGGATCCCTTCTCCAAAAGCTTCAAGGTAAACAATAATGAAAAAAACAACTTAAGACTTTGAGTTTGACATCAATGATATATAGATGCAAAACATTTTACGGAAATGATGTGGATATATTTGTGTCTACAGGAGTAATGAATAAGATAGAGGAGGAATCCGAAGCCCTGCACAGACAGCTCCTTGTTACAGAGATAGATATTGTGAGTTTTGTGCAGAAGTACAAGAAGCTCCGCACCATCTACCACCAACGAGCGCTTATTCATCTTGTAGCAAAGACTTCATCAATTGGCTGAGCCAGCCATGAAAAGCCACATAATTGAACTGTATACATGATTAACGTTAGAAGATCCGGCTTGCTCCCTTGTATGAAAATGTTTGACACTGCTTATCGTGTTTCATATATCATTTTGTCAATTTTTATGATCATATAATACTTCTCTCTCTCTCTCTCAAACTCTTAATATATTCATTGTGGTGTTAAACATGTGACAAGGTCCTCCCATTGATATGAAAATAATGTTAGTTGCAGCAACTCTTAACTGATATGAAGTTATACATGTAAATCCATTTGAGATTACATACATACATACTATTAGGGGTGGGCGTTGATTGGATCGGTTCACTCTCAGAGTGAACCGATAAAAAACCGATACTATTCGGTTTTTGAAAAAGTGATCTGATCCGATTCAATATACAACTGTCAACCGATCAAAAACCAATTAAACCGAACCGGTTCGGTTTTTTCGGTTTTGAACCTATTGGGCCTAAGTATTGGGCTTTAATATATAAAATGTTCTATAGTCTCAAAAATTGAAAAACAAAACACAAGTTTTTCATATATTGGGGTCTTTTTGACCTAATATAATTAAATTACTGTATAAGTGATAAGTCTATAATACAAATAAAAACATGTAAGCAACTATAAATTATTTAAACAATAAGTCCATAATACAAATAAAAACAACTACAAATTATACAAACATTAAGTCCATAACACAAACAAAAACAACTAAAAATTATTCAAACAATACATCCATAATACAAATAAAAACAACCATTGAATCCAAACTCGAATCAATTCTTCAGTACTTTTAAGAATCAAATGTTGGCATTGATAACAATGCTTTTGACAACTTCTCAAGCTCTGTATATAGATAAAAGTAAAGTTTAGTATATTTGAAATAAAACATGAAAATAGTAAAAGATAAGCTTGTTATCAAATTGATTAATAAATACTAACCGGTTTCAGCATCTTCAATGAATTGCAAATTTTCTAACGATGAATCATCATTTTGAGCTAGCATTACTTCTTCTTCAAGTTGACTCCTATGATATTTGGCTTGCAACCAATTTTGTGTACAAATCAAACACTCCACCATTTTAGGAGTCAATAAACTCTGAAATGGATATAGAACTCGTCCTCCACTACTAAATGCAGACTCAGATGCAACAGTGGAAATCGGCATTGCAAACACATCTTTGGCAATCAATGCCAAAATGGGATAATGTGCACTAGAAACACTCCACCAAGTCAATACATCAAAATTAGAACGTTTCCGTTCAACAGGCTCTAACAAATACCTCTCAACCTCATTTCTACACATAAGATTTTCTTGATTCTCAACTGTTTCCGAAAAGGCTATGGAAAGGTCAAATACACTACTATCATCACTTTCTAGATCACAACATGTGGGAATTTCAGCACCACCACCACCACCACCACCACTGAATAATGCACTATAACATTCATATAACTCAACAAGTACATTTTTTATGTTTTAAGTCATTGATTCACGATTTGCAACACCATAGAAAACCGAAAAACAGTAAGACACACATTGCAATTTGTACCTAGGGTCTAACACCACTGCTACTATCAACAACTTGTTCGTTTTCTCCAAACTCCCCCAATATTTTTCAAACTTAATTTTCATACTAGAGGCCATTTGACACACAAGGTAATTCACATCACCACTCATTGATGTCAATTGGTTGTTAATTGTGCTCCATTTATGAAAATATAAGTTTGAAGTGACACTCAATGAAGCACTAAATTGCAAAGTAACATCATAAAATGTTTTCAAGAATTGGACAAATACCTTAGCATTCTCCCAATCTTCAAAATATGGTGGCCCAATTCGCTTTTGCTCATTTTCATCCTCCTTAAAATAGGTTTGGTAGTGTAAATATTTATCATCCAATCGATCAAATGCTTTGACAAATTTGAGTGAACTTGCCACCTAGTAGGCACATCCAACACTACAAGGCCCTTGTTTTGGATTTTTTTACTCTCAGCACTTTTTTTGAACTTCTCGAATCTACTAGGAGACGATTTTACAAATTTCACGGCATTGCATATGGCACACACCGACTCATGCATCTCTTTTAACCCATCGTTTACTATTAGATTCACAATATGTGCACAACACCGTAAATGCAAATATTTGCCACCCAAAATCGCACCATCTGCATGCCAACTATTCAACTTTCGAATCACATAAAGAATGGTTGTATTGTTAGAACTTGCATTATCTACGGTGATTGTGAAAACCCTATCAATACCCCAATCGATTAACACTTTCTCAATACACTTCCCAATGGTATCCCCTCTATGATCAGAAATTTGAGTAAAACTCAAAATCCTCTTTTGCAATTGCCAATTTTCATCAACAAAATGGGCCGTCACAACCATATAATTGATATTTTGGATTGATGTCCAAGTATCAGTGGTAAGACAAACCCTTACCTTTCTCTCTTTAAATTGTTTCATCAAAGACGTCTTCATATCAACATACATTTGCAAAATATCCCTAACTATTGTTCTTCTAGATGGGACATCAAACCTAGGCATACCCACACGACAAAATTTACGAAAACCCCGTTTCTCTACAAATCTAAATGGTAATTCGTCAACAATCAACATCTCTGCTAATGCAGTCCTAGTATCCTCCTTATTAAAAATACCCAAACCTAAACTACTACCACAACCCTCCTTTGATGATGTTGTAAATGAAGTGATAGAGGCTTGTTTTACTAAACATTTTTGTTTTGGGTCAGCTGCTGCTAATTTAGCATGATAATTTTTGCACTGATAATCTATATGCTTATTCATATTGGTTGTCCCATTGGTATTTGAGTCACAAGCATAGTTTGCTGGACAGTAGTTGCATTATGCTCTTATTCTCCCACCATCTAGGTATCGTGTAAAATGATTCCAAGCATCAGATCTAGATCTACCCTTTCCACCCATAGTTTTAAGTTTCTCTTGTATAGAGGGTTTTTCTATTGACTCACTGTTAACCGCTACAACATTATCAATATCAGCATTCATTTTCTGTCAAAACATAAAAAATAACAAATAATTAGAGCATATTTTAACATAATTAAAATTCTACACTTTGTAACAATAAACACAGAACAGTAGCAAATTAACAAGTAATTTCTAGAGAGTGAATTACCTCCTAGCAGTAGACAGCAGCTAGCCAGCTACACAGTAGAATCTCACACGCTTAATCCGTTGGCTGCCACAACTAGAAATAACCCATATACATATCAATTTAAGAAATACATACATCCTTAGAACCTAACTCTGACCCAAATATGTTGATATATAGATCACAAGATCCAACTAGCGAGTCAAAGATCAATCAAACAATGTTTAATCTAATATAATCTAGTAAAGGAAGACATAAAAGTAACAACATTAATTATTTTCGTAGATAAACATAAAAACTACAATCAATTGAAATTCAGATTTGAACACAAACTTAAAAACATAATGGAAATAAACAATCAGTTAAAGTTCTCACCCAAACAATACAGTTAATCGAAAATGTCTAAGACTGCACTGTCACGATAACATTACCAAAAACTTTAAAAAATTACTAAAAATAGAATATAAACAACTTAGGTGAAACTAGTCATGAATGATAGCTTAGTGTCTTTAGATTACAATGCAAAAAGATTCAACCCAAAATTCTCACCCAAACAATACAATTTCTTGAAAATGTCCAATACTGCATTATTGCGAAAAAAAAATCCAGCAATTTTTGTTCAAGTTCAAAAATTTACCAAAAATAGAATATATAACCAATTTAGGTGAAATCAGTCATGAATGAAAGCTTCATGTCTTTAGATTGCAATAAAAAAAGAATCAACACGAAATTCTCACCCAAACATTACAGTTTCTTTAAAATGTCCAAGACTACACAATTTTCGAATCATATTTTTAACAGGTTCACACAAATGACAACAAAGTATCCATCCTATTCTCTCTGGATGATATTATAGTTACAGCTTACAAGCGACAATAAAGAAGTAGTAATTTAATCAGCTTGTTTGTCAATTGCATCACAACCTTTAAAGATCTAAAGACAATTGTACAATATATTCTGGGAATTGAAGTTCATAATACAAGAGAGGGTATACATATTTCTCAGTATAAATATATCTTGAATTTGCTAAGAAAAAAGGGGGAGGTACATAGAGCTAGTAGAACTCTGACCATATAAGGGTAATAATCCTATCGATAAGGTCTTAAAAAGTATATAAGTATTTTTAGAGCACTAAAATATGTCATAATCACAACACCTGATGTAGCATATTCAATGAACAAGGTTTGCCAATACATGCAAACACCTCTTGGATGAGCATTGGAAGGCAGTAAAAATGATCTATAATTGAGATATCTAAAAGGGACAACAACAATTGGTTTGCATCTTACAAGATCAAAAAGATCAGCTAGCTGCCTAGACTTGACTAGTTTTTCTGATTCCTTTGACTGAATTTAATTTACTTAATTGGATTGCAAAGAACAAAGATACAGTATCTATCTAGATCCTCTTTAATGTCCAAGATTTGACACATAATCAATCAACCAAATTCGACACAAACAAATGAGGAAATCACAAATTCGACACAAACAAATGATGTAATCAAAGATTCGAGTTGAAGAGCAATTACCTGAAGCCTGAAGAAGAGCAAATTAGACGAGTTGAAGAAACGCAAATCCAACGAGCTGAAACCAGCCGATGCAATTCTTGCAACCAGAGCTGAATTGAAGCAGAACCCCAGTCAACACTCAACACACAACACTCACAAATAGGAAGTTTGTTTTCATATTTGAAAATTGTATACAAAACTGCTCAGTTTTATGTATTGTAATATGCAAAACTGATTGAAATGGAAAACCAAAAATAAAGAATGTTGATAAGAAAGACGGAGAAGAAAATCATACTCACCGCTCACAAGCTGAACGTCGTCGTCGCTCGAACGTGGTCGAACGTCGTCATCGCTCTAACGTAGTCGAATGTAGTTGTCGCTAGAACGTCGTCGTCACCAGAACATCGGAAGAAAGAGACGGCGAACGGTGGACGAGCGAGACGGCCAACGTGAGAGAGTGAGAGAGTGAGAGACGAGGTTCAGAGGTTGAGAGATCAGAGGCTTAGGGATTTAGGGTTGAGAGGTAGCGAGAGAGAGGAGGCGTGAAAAAAAAATTGATTTTTCTTTATATACCCTAGTTTTCGGTTTAAGACACCGAACCGGAAAATCCGGTTTTCTCCAATTAAAACCGAACTGAACCGGATTTTACATAAAAACCGGAAAAAAACCGATTGGATCGGTTCAGTTCGGTTTAATGGATTTTTGCCCACCCCTACATACTATATGGAAGTAGGAACCACATTCTTTCTTTCTTTCTATAATTAGTGTATTGTCTTGCTGAAACAAAAGGGAGAGATCATATTTTATTTTGTTTTTTAACTATTACAATATTTTGGATTTGGGAAAGGGCAGTTTTTTCCCTAGCTAACCTCGGCTTGTCTAAGATAGATCATCATTGTCGTTTCAGTTTCACTCTTCTAAGCGGGCTACTTCTTTCTCCCAGTTGAGTCCAGACATCTGGCGACCAAACCGAACAATAAGATTATACCTGAAAACCAGCAATCCACACCATTTTACATTTCACGTTAATTCCTGGTCATCAATTCATCCCACTTGAAGCTGTGGACCAAAAAGCATACCTTCACGCAACTGCTTCTGCAACAACTCCGACGAGTCTGCCCATTCCGCGTTTAATATCCCAAGCTCTGTTCAAGGCCAGTCGCCATTCAGAGACTTGAGTTCTTATATCTTTGTTAAGCTGAACCCACTCTGGTGCACACCCATTCTTTGACAGGATTCTATACAAGGTGTTTTCTTCTGGGTCTGCGGGAGGATTGGTGTTGAGATTCACTGGCTTCCCCTTTCCAGGTAAGTTTTCGAGCTGCCCTTCCTCCATTGAATGCCATATCCTCTGCTCCACCACACCTTGAATATCTGTTTCTGACCTGTCCCATGTTGAATCCTTAAATACTTACGTCAATTGAATGAATCTATCCCTGCACTAAAACCAGTAATTGATTAAATTTAGGTAATTAGGGACCTAACGGAGTTGCGTTGGCCACGGAGTTCGGGAGGGAGATTACGCTCATTGACGGCGTCAATTACGCCTGATAAACGATCACTCGTATTATTCATCTTCTTTGACGATGAAGAGGAAGCCCATCTCGATCTGGGTCTAGATACGCCAGACGATATCTCAGCCGTTGATCTTTTAACAGAATATGGTGAGAGCGCTCTCGCGAGCCGAGTAGCCATGGCCGACTCTGTCAAGGGAGGTTTCCTTAATCTCAACTAACTGATTACTGTACCTAAGACTTATGATAGACTTGGACACTGAGGTGACCACGGTGACGCAGTAGAGGTCTGTATTTTGTATTATACTTAAATTCATCCGAAATTAAAAGAATTACTTTTAAATTTTTTATTGAATTAAAAGCTAATAATCTTTTCAGCTTACAAGGTTTTTTAAAATTGATTAAACCCTAACATGAATCCTTATTGGATAAGAAACAAGATTATAATGTAAAAGTTATTAACAACAGTAAAAGCTGTTAAAAATAACAAAATCACAAAAGTTGTGAGATTAAAGGATAATAACGATCCTAAACAAGCCAGAATTAACGGTAGACGATTTTGATTTATCAAAATCAAATTATGACTAAAAAGGAAAGTTTCATAAAATAACAAAAACTGTAATTTCAGAGCCTAATCGATAAAATTTGATCGAAAAAAGACGTGTCACACTGTCGAAAGCCGTGATTTGAAAACATCTATTCGATTCGCTTCAGGTGAAGTCACTTAGCCTTGAATTTAGGATGGTCCCTCAAAGCCATGTAGGAATCATCCATTTGTTCTACATCACACAGTTTCGATCCGAAATAGAACCGTAAGGGAACCGGTCCAGTTCCGGTTCTAAACTGTTTTTTTTATATATATATATAAAATAAAAATTTTCTTTTTTGAAAAAATTGGTCATCAACAGCTAAATTTTTTTTAAAAAAAAAGTTGAAAAAAAGAACCGATCCGGAATCATTGTTTTGGAACCGATGGTTCTAGACCGGTTCTATAATAATTTTAAATGGAACTGGAATCTTATAGGTCTCGGTTTAGTTTTTCAACCCATGGTTCCGATTCGAATTAAATCGTGGTCTCCTCGTCTTGGAGCAGGAGGAAGTGTTATAATAAATTTTTATCGAGTCTTATGAGGAGAGATATTCGATATTTGAAAGATAGCTTATAGTACGTGTTTATAAAATACATACTATGAAAGTCAAACTTCCACCACTAACTCAAAATTTGTGCTAAAAGGTGATACACGGGACAAGACATATTTACAAGATTATATTGGATGTAATTTATGAAGACAAATTATTTATTTTGCCTAAGATCATTTTCTCAAATTCAAAGGCCAAGAACAAGAGATAAAAGAATAATCAAATTTTCTTTTAGTATAAGAACACATTTTTACATACCTTATTTTAATAAGAATTTAATATATCTTTCCATTCGGTTGTTTAATTAAGGGTAAATTGTACTAACTTATCCTGATTATATACGTAATTGTATTAAAACCAGTGATCTTTACATAATAACACAGATATACCTTTGACCCGTTTACTAACGGTTGACCACCGTTAACACAAAAGAAGAGATATGTCAATTTTACCTTTTCTCTTGCTTTATACTAACTTACTTAGATTTTATGTATAATTGCACCTGTGCCCGTGAAAATATCAAACTAACACAAATATACGCTTTGATCCGTTGACTAACTTTGACTACCGTTAGTTAATCACAAATGAGAATAATTATTATTTTTACCCGTATAAAAATAATACTTAATTATATAAAATCAGTTAATTAATTAAAAATAAAAATATTAGAAAATATAATATATATATATATATATTGTTGTGGATGTTTGAGTGGATGATGATGTTAATTATTATTATTATTTTTTTATTTTTGATGATGATGATAATTTTTTTAAATTAATATTTATTTTTATTTTAATAAGTTTTTTAGTTTTAAATTTTAATTAATATAAAATTCTTGAAGCAAGTCACCTCTACTTTAATTACTTTTTAAATTTAAAACAGACGTGACTGCTTTAATATTTAAAGCAGACATGGTTACTTTAAAAATTTTATATTAATTTAAACTAAATAACTAATTAAAAGTTTATATAATAATAATAATTAAAAGCAGATATGTCTGCTTTAATATTTAAAGCAGATGTGACTGCTTTAAGAATTTTATATTAATTAAAATTTAAAACTAAACAACTAATTAAAAGGAAAACAAATATTAATTTAAAAAATTATCATCATCATCGAAAATAAATAAATAAATAATAATAATTAACATCATCATCCTCCTAAACATCCAGAGCAATACCTTGTTTATATATTATATTTTCTAGTATTTTTATTTTTAATTAATTAACTGATTTTATATAATTAATTATTAATTCTATAAGGACAAAAGCAACAATTCTTCTCGTTTGTGACTAACTAACGGTGGTCAACGTTAGATAAAGGATCAGAAAGTATATTTGAGTTATTTTGATATTTTCACGGGTTCAGTTCAATCATGTATATAATCGATATAATTTACCCTTATAAATACAAGAGCAAGGAAAATGACAAAACTGATATATATATATATATATATTATGATTGATCAACGGATCAAATGTATGTTTGTATTATTATATAAAGATCACTGGTTTTATTACAATTATATATATAATCAGGATAGTACAATTTACCCTTTACTTAACAAAAACAAAAATCTCATTTCAATTTCTGACCACTGTGATTGATTAATATTTATGCAAGAGAACATGATAAAATTACAAAATAAAAAGTAGCATAAAAAGAAATAAATTAGTAGTTGTAGTTCTCTCAAGAAGCAGAGGTATCAGGTTTTTCACACATAGGAGTAGTGAAGAAGAAGCGTCTGGACTTATATTTAACGGTGTCACCAAACACCTCGGTGGGTCGCCAGAGTTTGACCCCTGATTTTCCTCCGGCAAAGTCTGTTATAACGTTGCAGGTCGGGTCCGGCGACGACACGAGCCTGACTTTGCACAAGTTTGCTTTCAATTCCTTCCCGTAAACGTATTTTTCAACTTCCATCTCATAGTAGCCTTCCTCATCCGTCAAGTCACTGTTGTAATACATCACTCTGCTTCTTTCGTCCATGCAAGTTAGAGACACTTTCACGCCTGCAATGCAAGCAATTATAATCAACAACACAAAACCACATTAATTAATTTGAATTTTTTTGTTTTGTTTTATATTCGGATACCTTTGAGGGGCTTGTCACCTTGAGCGAATTTGTTGAAGGGCTTGAAGCAATCTTGACACCAAACATCACCGGAGACATGGATGGACCCAACTGGTGCATTATGATCACCATAAGTAGCCATGACTACTGCCAAGTTGGTGCTACCCATTAAAATTGCTGCTGCAACTAATATCGTCATCATCATCGCTGCCATTTCTCTCTCTTTTTCTTCTCCAATGATTTGGAGATGAATATATATATATCACTTTCTGGGAAGAACCCAGAAGTTGTTTATATAAACAAGTGATTGCTAATGTTGGTAATTTGTTTAGAAATTTAGGTGGTGGAATGGAAGAGCACTACTTGCGACGTGCCTACCATTCTAAATTTTTAAATCTTAGAAATATGTGTATGTGACCCTACTATGGTTTTTTTAATGACATGGCAAATTGATGGACTTACATTAGATACCATATTATGAATTAATGTATTTTATTGCCAAAAATTAAAAACGTTTTGTAAATTCAGTTTTCAAAAACGTTTTTGGAAATTGGTTTTTGAATACGTTTTGCAATTTAAAAAAAATCGATTTTCAAAAGTGTTTTTTGTTTACAATGCTCCGTAGTGCAACTGTTTTTCAGTTCATTTTCGTTTTTGTTTTCTAAAAACAATTTTGAAGTCGCGTTCGTTAACCGTTTTTCATTTTGTTTTCAAAAAATAAAAAATAAAATCAATGTAACAGTTAAATATTTAAAAAATACTTTTTTTTTTATTTTTCAATTTTTTTTTCTTCTTGGACGATGTCTTCTTCTTATTTTTTATTTTGTTTTAATTTTATTTTTATTAAAAAAATCACTTCTTCTTCTCCACCTCCTCCTCCTCCTCCTGTTTTTTTTGTTATAATTTTTTACAGATATTTATATTTATTAAAATAAATATTTATTTATAATTTAAGAGTTTAGTTTTGATTAAACTGATTTTTTAATATTTTTTAAGTTGCATTTTTATTTAATTTATAAATTACAATACAAAAATCATATTGGTTAATTATTTAATCAATCAATTTATAATTGTTATAATATTAAACGTAAAAATTGATATTTCAATTTTTGATAGTTTTCGGTTAACCTACTAGACGCGTTTTTTTCGTTTTCATTTTCAAACTACAACTTTCAGTATATGCTATTAGACAGGTTTTCGGATTTCAAAACTGAAACCAAAACACTATTTTCATATTCATTTTTCTTTTCGAAAAACGTTTACAGGATGTGCCCTAAACATTTCAAAAAATCTTTTTTTTTTCCGAAAACATTTTCTTAAAGTGTTTTTTTTTTTTTTTTGCAAAACGTTTTGCACTATGACTACATATTTTCAAGCCGGCTCATAATATCTTTTAACTTGCAGTTTTTTTTAACCAAATAATTAATTTAATGATGTTGTAAGTGAGTTATCACCATCACACATAACATGAATGATGAGATTAATAAAAAAATCATTTATCACATCACTTTTATTGAACTTTGTACTAATTTTTTTTATCGTCTAGTATTAGTGCATCGATATTGATCACATATTAAAATTAATTTTACATTCAAATGGTTACGAATTTATGATACATCCGTTTTAAGTTCTAGCATTTGCAACATACAACAAAAGTATACTCTTACATATAACATCAAAATGGATATAAACATTTACGTTAACTTTCAACGTTCATGCTTCTAAATGGTTAATGTTTTTTCTAACTACTTTTAACGTTTTTTATTTTATTTTCTTAGTCAGTTTTTATTAAAAATCTATTTTTAATTTATTTTACAAAATAATATAAATATATAAATATATATATACATTTTTGTAAAAAAAATTAATTTAATTTCTAGGGTTGCAATTGGTAAAGGATTTAAAAGTTTGACCTCTTCTGAAATTATATATTTTAAAAGGTCAGAAAAAAATCAGATTATATATTTGTAAGGATCAGGCAAAAAATCAGGTTATCCAAATCCGTTTTAAATTTATGTGTACAAGCTAAAATGGGAAACAAAGTAAAATTTCTCAGAGAGCAGTAATTCCAGTCCCCAGCACCAGCAAATTTGTGAAAGATATTCCTAAATCGTAATGACAATTAAATTCCGTTGGAGGAGCGGTTTACTTGCACCACAAGGAAAACCTATAAAAAAAAGCTGCTAAATTTGCACTCGCCCCCAAACACATTACACAAATCTACATATCCAAATTCCAAACCACACAATATCAACAAACAAAATCCACCATATTTCATCAAACAATGAGGCTTTTTGCAAAGAAAATCGACATAAACCAACCAGGCACCGTAAAGATCACCCCTGAAGAACCAGAGGACTTGTGGGTTGTCTACAATCTCATCTCTCCCGGAGACGTTGTCGTCACCGACACCACCCGCAAAGTCTCTCAGACCACCGCCTCCGGTAAAGGTAAGGGATCTACTAGGGTTACGATCAAACTCGAGATCAGAATCACCGATGTCGATTACGAAAAAGACTCTTCAATTTTACGCGTCAAAGGCAGGAATGTCTCCCACAACGAACATGTCGTCGTGGGTGCGTTTCACACTCTAGAGCTCGAGCAAAACAAACAATTCGATCTCACAAAGAAAGTCTGGGATTCGAATTCAATCTACGCTCTACGTGAAGGTCGTGATAAATCCTCTGTTGCAGACCTCGCTGTGATTCTAATGCAACAGAATTTGGCACGATTGTACTTGGTCAGTGGAAAGACTACAAAACTTTGCGAAAACGTTGAAGATTTCTCTACAAGCAACAAAAAAGATTCGAACAAATTCTTCGAAAACGTTTTTCGTGCTTTCGTAAAGTATGTGGACTTCGATGCCGTGAAATGCGTCGTGATCGGGAGCCCGGGGACTGTAAAAGACGAGTTTCGGGGTTATTTGTTGACGGAATCGCAGAAACTGAAAATCAAACGGATAGAAGAGAACAAGTCTCGGATTCTGGTGATGGGTACGGCAAAAAACGTTAGCTTGGAGGGTTTTTTGAAGGATAATGCAGTGATGAATCTGATTAAAGGCACGAAGGCTGCAATGGAGATTAGGGCTTATAATGAGTTTTCGGATATGCTATTTAGTAACCCGGATCGAGCCTGTTATGGACCGAAGAATGTGGAGACTGCACACGATTTGAAGGCCATCGAGACCCTTTTGATTACTGATGATTTGGTGAGGAGCGCAGAGCCAGCGACGAGACGAAAATATATAGAGCTGGTGAAATCGGTGAAGAATGTTGGAGGGAAGGCGTTTGTATATTCGTCGAAGCATGTTTCAGGACAACAATTGGCTACTTTGACAGGAATTGCTGCCATTTTGAGGTTTCCATTGCCTGATCTTGATGACATGGTGATGTGAATTGTCCTCAGATTTTGCTTTTTCAGTTTTTGATTAGTGTTTTCTGTAATGGAATTTTCAACACTAACGATTTTGTTTGTTTAGCCTGTTTTTAGATAGTGAAAAGCCAGATTCTTTTATTTCTACTATTATTTGATTTCAAAGATTGCAATTCACTTAGCTCTGTTTGTTTTTGTTTATTTCCCCTTAAAAAAACCAACTTTAATTAGCTGATTTCTTCACATCTATATCAGTCAGATTATATCTTTTAATTAAATCGAATTCTAAAGATGGAAAGTTCAGGAACAAGAGCAGAGGGTTGATACTTGATGGTTGATGTTTCTGTGAAAGCTGATTTTAATTTCCAGTACAATGTGGTGTCTGGGGATAGTGTCCAGTGTTAGCTTGCCCTGTTATTAGTGACATTAAGGCTGTGTTTAGAGAAGTTGACGTTAACACAATAGACCAGTAGAGTAATGCCCCGAACCCAATACATGTTTTACGTACATTGAATTCCATCGTTATAAGACATTATATGCAAAACCCACAAAAATTTCATCTTAAAAACTTTTTTGATAACACATCTAAATCGATAAATTCTAACTTCCGATAAATTGTATTGATAAGTCTCATACATTTCTTCAAGTCATATGCAAACAAATACCAAAACCAATTATCCTTGTAATGCATTACACCATAGTCTCTAATTCCACTTCAAAATTTATAGAGGATCCGTAAGGGATGAAGGGGTCGTTTGTTTTTTTGTCTGAAAACTAAACAATTCTGAATTTTTCTAATGACTGAATAGGGATTGAAGTCTGAACCTGAATGACAAATTTGTTTTTTTTTCCTCACATCTGAATGTATTGTCAACACGTTTGTTTTTTTAAAGTAAAATTGTCGGAATATAAGTAATTTTACATTTATACATATATTAAACAATTATATATATAATATGGAATAAAAACAATCCAAAAATAATAATTATATATGAACACATATGATCATGATCTTCATCTTTGATTACAAACAAACTTCATTTTTCTAAGAAAAGAAAAGTTTTTTTTAAAAAATAAAAATAAAAAGGACATCAGAAAAACTTGTACAAAACACTATTATATATATATATATATATATATATATATATATATCACCATAATATCATAATAAAGTATCTATATTAAACACCAATATACACAGTGATTTAGGTTCTTTTTTATTTTTAAAGCTATTTAAAATAAGTAATATATAAAAATAAAGATTTCTATACGATATGTAATTTTGATGAAATTGAAAATATATTATAAATGGGGGGATAGTATCTGAAGAAAAGATTTTAGATTGCATTTAATGCAGTTCAGTGATTTGCAATTAAGTTAAAAGTCAGGATTTTTTAATTTTTATTTTAAGTTGTTTTTTTAGGATTTTTAAGTTGTTTGACCATTTAAAAAAACAAACAAAACAACTTAATAATTATGATTCAGACATATTAAGTTTTAAGTGAAAAAAAACAAACGACCCCGAAGTCATTCTACAAATAGTTAATTAAATCAAGTTTGAAAAATGATGGTTTGATAGATGCAAATTCAATTTCCCAACCACTCACATTAATTGTGAGGAAACTTTGGTTGTAAAGTATTAATGAGGTGGGTGAATTTTTTGGCTATAAATACCAACCCAAGTTCATCCCAAGAGCAAAGAGCTCTTCTCTTCTTTTTGCCTTATTCTTTCTATCTTCTAAAATATTAGAGAGATATTATAATTATTTTTAGTATAATAAAATCCTTCTGGTATTTGTCCGTGGATATTTTCCTCACACTGAGGATTTTATCACGTAAATCTTTATATCCATTATTTTTTATCTCATATACGTATTACAGGAACTTATGAACCTTACTCCGAATTACATCCAACTTTAACCAACACGATTGCAAATTCTTACAATTATACTAATGAGACTATAGGTGAACCGTCAACTTGATAAATAGTTTTACCATAATGTAGTGAAAAACTCAAACAAAATATAAAGGTTGTTATAAATATGTGGGTCCCCACCACTTATCTTGGTACTCACACTTGCCCACTTTGATGAAACACGTGGAGAAGAAGGCTTGTAGCTTAAGGATTAAGCTTTGATATTTCTAAGGCTTGAGCGGTGGTAATTTGCTTATATATATCTGACTTTCAATTGTAAAAGATGTTGATTACTGTATATCAATAAAATAGCAGAAGCTCTCTCTCACGTCTCTCGTTTCTCTGTTCTCTCTCTCACATGTATTTCTTTGTTTGTTATCTCATTAATTTACAACACATTATCGATACGAGTATAAATTAGACATTATTAAGTATTAATTTTATCCAGAGAAGGTTTTTAAGAGTTTTAATTTGGTTTTGATCAAGTTCATAATTTTTGAAGTATTCGAATTGTTTTTGGAGGATACCGTTGTGTTTCTCTCGGAAATATGATTCCGACGCCACTGACCATGTATCAAACAGAGCGAACTCCATGGCCACGGTCAAAGATCGGTCAAATATAAAAAAAATTCCAGAATTTTTCTATAGATTTCCAAGGAAGAAGATGACCACATCATCAGCCACGTCATCGTCCAATAAGCGCCACGTAAGCGTGTCGTAGTGCCATATCAGTGCATAAGCATGCCACGTCAGTGCACAAGCATGCCACAACAGCACTTAGGCATGCCACGTCAGTGATTTGCCACGTCAACGATCTGGGAATATTCTGTTACCATCAGGGAATATTCCGTTAGCCGAGTCAACTCAGTCCAGAAATGTTTTGTACCCAACTCCGTGTAATTTTCACCCGTTTTCAACAGAGTCAGACCTATTTTCAACTATTTCGACCGTTCCGGACACACTCGTGCCATCAGTTTTAGCTAATTTTGCTTGTAAGTATTGTTTTGACATATTCAAGCTTTATTAACTTTATTTTCAAGCGCGATGGAAGATCCATATCTCTATCACGATTGCGTATATGATCCCCTGATGGGTAATTTACTTATATCTCAACATTCTGGATATGTATATATAGTTCCGTATAACAAGATGGCTTATACCGTCAACGGAACTCATATATATAATTCTGGATTTGTTTATCTGAAATGTTTGAATTTTATACTTATGTTGACGTTGATTTCTGGATGTATGAGAAAAGCCAACAAAGATTGGATTTCGGCTGTGATTTCGGCTGTGATTTCAAAGAGAGAGAGAAGGAGAAAGTAATTAAGATGCAAGGTTTTTACGTGGTAAAACTCCGATGACCGGAGAAACATCCACGGGTGGTTGAATGATCAACCAAGCCAAAATCCACTATGAAATTATAACATTACAAGCTCTCGATCTCTATTTTTTCTCTCTGTTTTCTATGATTGTTGTCCCTCCTTTTTGGCGAGATTATGGGTTTATTTATATGTTTATAGAACCCTAATCTGTTTTGTACAAGTAATAGATCTTTGTATTTAATTATGATTACTTGCTTGAAGCGAACTGTCTTCTTTCCTGTTTCAGAGTCTTGTATTGAAACCGAATGGGACTCTGGTAATGTAGTCCAATTAGGAATTATTTCATTTTAAGAGCGTAGTCTTTTTAAAGAAATAAAGTTGTTTCTTGATTGGGAACCTTTCCTGCTCAGTATTATGTTCTCATTGGGATTCCTTTTTTGATATGGATATCTTCGTGTATTTAATGACATAATCCGTGTGAACTAAGCGCTGAACTTTTTATTCAGTTTTCTTCATATTTGTCCCGAGTAACATCATTTGATCCCGAATAGAAACATCATTTAACCAGTCCCGAGTGTCGTTAACTGATCCTGGGTAGTATATGATGTCGATTGACCCTGAGTAGGTTTTGTTCAACATCTGCTTACTCGGGTTCTCTTCTTCGTTGATGCCTTGTAGGATATTTTCTGAATGCCTATTCGGATGTCCACCTAGCAATTTATTCTCTTTGTTGATGACGTGTACGCACGATAAAATTCACATATGACAACACCCCCTTAAAATATTTTTCTGAACAGGGTTTTATTTCGGGCAAAAGTATTTTAATCAGTTTTTCAATATCTTTTCAGTACCCGAGTAAATGTCTTGTCATAATGGCGTGTCTTAATGGTGACCCTACAAATTCGATTTGCCTCCTCACACGAGATCTTTATTGACGGCGACGTTTTGGAGTTCTGAAGGTGAAAACCAGTTCTCTTTTTGACACGTATCCCTTGCCTCTTCGTTTTTCGATATCATTTATGAGAAATGACCTACGCGTTTCCCAGTGCACCGCCTTCGTCATCAAACTTCATCATCGTTTTTCCCGCCTTGAGATCCTAGGGTTTCGTGCTATTATTTCTTTAAATTCTTCACTAAGTGACAGCGTTGGTTCATTCTCAAAAAAAATTCAGCAATTTTTTTTTTTCAAACCCAGATTTCTTTGCACATAAAATCGCCAATTCTCTGTAGAAGATTCTGCACCAATTCTTTATTCAAGGTTAGTTTCAATGGATCCATCTTCCCGTCATCGTTTTTTTAATATTGCTCTTGATGCATTAGAACGTGGGAATTTCCAGTTGGTTTCTTGTATTAGAAGATTACTGGGGGAAATCCTTGCTGATGAACCTCCATTTTTAGAAGTTGATGTTTCTGAGCTTCACCCTAACGTCACTTTTATTCATGTATCCAGATCTTCATCTAGTTTTGATTCTGACATTTTTGATCACAGGGTACCTCTTCGAAGGATGGGAAAACATCAAAGCAGAAGTGAAGTTTGTAAGCACAACTCGGGCGATATTCGGATCATGGAGCAGACTGTCAACGAGAACGATGTTGATGAGGCGTTCAGAATATCTCACCTTTCTTTCTCTGCTACTCACCCGAGAGGGTTTGATACCGAGCCGAATGTAGTCGGGGCAGATGAGATAGAAAAGTATCATTCCCGATTCGATCTGCCCAACTCAGTCACTCTCATTCCAGCAGGTGATAGAGCTGCGTTGAATCCTTCCCCGGGCATGGTAGCAATCTACGGATCCATGCTCTGCTGCAGCGTCACTCTTCCTTTTCAGCCATTTATTGCCTGGTTACTGGCTGAAGCAGGGATCGCTCCGGCTCAATTAGCCCAGAACATTTATAAAATTTTGATGTGCATGTGGAACATGTACAACCGGATGAACTTGTCGCCGCCTTCCCCGAGTGAAATCAGGCACTTCTTCACGCTGAGGCAGTCTGGTAAGACAGGGACTTACTTCCTCATATCTAATCCGCCAGACTGCTGGGTCCCCGAGGGGACAGAGGTGAGTCGGGAAGCTGACATCTCTGATGACCTTAAAAAGAGGGGTTTTATATAGGGATTCCCTACATCCAACAAGTTCTGGAAGAACAATTGGTTTTTCGCGGAGGGAGTCTTAGGCTTGATGTTACTGTTTCAACTGGGGGTACTCGAACGGTGCTAAAAGTCCCCCCGTTTCTTCTGTTCCCCTGAGATATGGAACAAGAAGAACATCGATTACAGGGATTCTGAGCTGACCAGACTTGCTCGGGCAGCAGTTCGCACTTTGGAGAAGAGGAGCAAGACTTATCTTTTCGTTTAGGCAAAGATGATTGAGCTCGGCTTCTTCAAACAGGTTTCAGGCTACCGCAGGCGATGTAAGTGATTTTTACAAACTTTTTCTTTTCATTGTTTTTTTTTTGTTTTTTTTTTGTATTCTGACGCGGTTCCTCTTTTCTTCTAAGTGTATGATACAGACATCGTCTGCGATCTTCAGGCTCACCAAGTGAAGTCAATTCTTCAGGCGAGCCGAAAAGAAGCTTCTTGTCAGAATAATGAAGGTATCGCCCCGCCTGAGTCTAACGAGGAAACTGATACGGTTGAAGAGCAAGTTCCTGAATATGTCTTCGAGGACATCGTTCAACCGACCGTAGGAGAGACTAGTGGTCTGAGCGGCCCAACTGATCATTCCGAACTGCCTAATGACAAGGAAAGGCAAAGTGAGGGTCCTGGTGAGGAGCCTGCCAAACGGTCAAAGGCTGGTGATAGAGGTTATACCTTCGTGGGATAAGCACATGTAAGTCCTGAATTTTTTGAAGTCTTTCGGGGATGATACTCAGGAAGATCCCGCAGCTGACTTTAGCTTCCATCGTTTTCGGACCGAGAAATGGAAGGCATTCAGCTCTCCCACTTGCCCTCTCAAGGTCCCTTGGGTGGTCTCACTCATCGACTCCAGCGATGAAGATACTAGGGCTGAGATTCCCCCGAGTGTTGATGTGGGAGCATCAGCGGATGCGGAGGCTTCAGAGCCGAACAGGGGTTCCCCTCCCGCTGAGGTTGAAGATCAAGGGGCTGAACCCTCGGGGGTTCCTTCATACCCTTCTCCCCAGGATATGCTATAGGAGATGTCCTCCGGTTGAGCTTTCGTCAGAGAAGACCGTTGGAGCAGTTTTAGGGATGACTCCCTGACTGAACGTCTTAAAAACTTTTTTAACGGTGCATCTTATGTAAGTTATCCTTAACTTCCTTTAGTTGCTTTGTTTGTTTGGCAGATTTTTAATCGAACTTCTTTATAGATGGTGGTCGAGTTCGCTGAGCTGGTACAGACGTAACAACATCAAGCTGATAGAATAAGGCGTCTCGAATCTCAGCTGAAGGAAAGTGAGGATCAACGTGCTCGGATCGAAACGGCTTATCGACAAGAGGTTGGTTCTGCCCAAGTTTTTACCGACCACTGTCTGGCGAAGCAGATGGAGGCAGAGGAGAGGGCTTCTTCGGCAGAATAGAAGGCTACATTACTTTAAAACTTATTGTCTTCTGCCCAAGAATCAATGCTCAAGGCCGAGTAGGAGGCAGATCAGTCCAAGTCGGTATATGAACAGAAAATCGAGGACTTGGAACGCAAAGCTCTGACAGTCGAATCCCTATCTAAAGAAGCTAGGCTGGAACTTGAGGTCTAGGGGTTGATCGTTTTAAAAGATCCCCTACCTATGATGCCCTTTTCCTTCGGGAGTTTCAACGAGGGCTAGTTTCAGCTGGCGAGTTCTTCAAAGTTAAGAATATGGCGACTGAGAAAGCCCGAACCAACTGGGAGCTGTCGATCAAACATCATGTGGATCGGTCCTTGAAATATCTCCAGACTCAGATATAGGAGTGGAGGGCTTATTGCCACACTCGAGGCAAAAAGCCCCATCTTATGAATTTGGAGGTTCCATCTGAGCACTCCCTCTCGACTTTTTACGCCAGTCAAGAGTCAGTCGTAGAGGGTGTGATGCCTGATGTTAGGCTGATCCCAGAAGAAGATTACAGCCAGTGGATGGATGATTCGACTGACACGATTGCTTAGCCTTCTAATGAGAGTCTGCTCTGAGAATATGAGATGGTGTCTGACCCAAGTATTGGCAAGGGTTCCAAATCCTCACAATCCTGATTTTTGTAGATAGGATTTTTTGTACTTTTAAAAATTCTTTGTAAAGAATCCTTTGTAACGATTCTTTTGTAAATGAACTTTGTAACCATTCTTTTGAAAGATCAATAATATTTCGAGTAGCTTTTCTGAACCTGGTGGTTTGATTTTATTGCTCGCGAAATTTCTTTAACTTTAACTATGGTTGCTGAGTATCTTATTAAACCAGCTATTTCTGACGTTCCTGTAACTTAACCGAGTATCTTATTGAACCGGTTGTCACCCGAATAATGTCAAGTATCTTATTAAACTGGCTGTTGCAATCTTCATCCAAAGTATCTTATTAAACTGGCAAATTCTGATGTTCGGGCAACTTAACTGAGTATTTTATTAAACCGGTTGTCACCCGAATAATGCCAAGTATCTTATTAAACTGACTGTATTATTAACCGAGTCATCTTAAAATAGGCAAGTAGGTTTATATTTGTGTTTCATACATGTTTGCTACCCGAACATTACATCAAGGCTCACCATGATCATATGTTCGAGTCCTTACGCATTACCGAGGATGTCTCCCCAGTTTTTATGGGTAAGGGTTTGCCGAATCGTTAAGCTTTTTGAATCTCTTAACACAGCTACGCATTTCACTGAAATTTCTCCCGATAACGTCTCGAGCTGGTGCATCGGGTTTGCCTTTTTGCTAAGGTCATTTGACCTTGATCGGCTGGCATGCTCCTTCGAGCTTCTCCACCCATTCGGGAATTAATGGCCCCGAGTATTCTATTTGCATGTTCTTATTATCATGTTTGTCCTCCATATATTCTTATTATCATATGCTTTCTTTTGGAAATCCCGAGTTTGATGCTTTTATCTTTCGAAAATCCCGAGTTTGATTTTTTTTATTCATAACTGTAAAATCAACAAAGTTTTAAATTCCACAGCTAATATTTAACCTAACTAAAATTATCCTGACTAGAAAAAAGAACAAAATAATTTAGGATAGAAAATCTTCAGATATTGGGCATTGCATGGTCGGGGTAAAACCCCTCCATTGGGTTGTGCAATCCAATACCTTCTTGAGTACTAGGTCTCCTAGCTGGAATTTCCTGACCCGAACATAAGAGTTATAGTGGCGAGCTACTCTTTACTGATATGCCATATTTCGTATTCGGGATTTCTCCCTTTTCTCTTCTAGCTCATCTAGACTTTGTAATAGCATATCAACATTCTGATCTTCATCATATAACCTAACCCGGGGTGACGTATATGAAGTTTCTATAGGGATAACAGCTTCTGTTCCAAAAGCTAAAGTGAATGGAGTCTCTCATGTTGACGTTCTTGCTGTTGTCCGATATGCCCATAATACTTCGGGAAGCTTTTCAACCCAACTTCATTCTTGGCATCTAGCTTTGCTTTGATTGTGTGCTTGATGATTTTGTTCACTGCTTCGACCTGGCCATTTGTTTGAGGGTGGGCAGGTGTGGCATAGTAATTGGCAATCTGGTATTCTTTGCACATCTTTCTGAATTTCAGGTTATCGAACTGGGTGTCATTGTCAGTGATTATAGTGTTTGGAACTCCAAACCTATAAAGTATATTCTTTTTCAAGAAATTTGTGGTGTTTGCTTCTGTGATATGCACCATTGCTTCGGTTTCTACCAACTTCGTGAAATAGTCAACGGCTACTTTAGCATATTTCGCTCCACCCCCTGTTCCAGCTGGCATTGGGCCGATTAAATCCAACCCCACATGGCAAATGGCCATGGGGATGTGAGGTTTCTGAGATGTTCAGAGGGCTGTCGGATATCATTAGCAATCCTTTGGCAAGTATTGCAACTCTCCGAACATTGCTGTGCATCTGAAAATAGAGTATGCTAGTAATAGCCTTGCCTGAGTACCTTGTATGCCAAACTTTTACCCCCAGTGTGGTTTTCGCAAACTCCTCCATGGATTTCCTGTAATATCCGATATGCATCCTCCTCTGACACACATCTTTGGAGTGTTCGGGAATACCCCCTTTTGTATAATTCTCCTCGAACCAACCTGTACCTTGTTGATCTATACCTAATACGTTTTGCTTGTAAGGGATCTTTCGGGAGCACGCATTCTTCCAGGAACCTTTTTAGCTGAGTCATCCAATTGTCTGGCGGTGTTCGGATTTCTAAAAGTTCTAAGTTTCTCGGTTCAGATGTGCTCGGTTTGAGGAGGTGTGCAACCGGAATAGTCTTTGGCCTGATTGTGGTTGTTGCTGACTCTAGTTTGGACAATGCGTTTGCCTTTTCATTTTCCTCCCTGGGTATCTGGGCAATCTTATATTCTTTGAATTTCTGGAGGAGCTGTTTTGCGATGTCACGATAGACAATCATGCCTTCATCCTTGGCTTGGTACTCGTCTAGGACTTGGTTGACAACCACCTGTGAATCGCTGAATATCTCGACTTCATCCGCCCCGAGAGCTATGCAGACTCTGAGTCCAGCTAGTAACACCTCGTACTCGGCTTGATTGTTGGTTACTTTGAAGTCAAATCTCACGGCACATTCGACATCATCTCCTTCAGGAGTGCATACTACGATCTCTGCCCCGCTTCCATGAGTGTTTGAAGAGCCATCCACATACAATTTCCATGGGAAATTTTTTCCCAATATCCTTTTTGCTTATAGATTTGACTCTGTGAACTCTGCTATAAAATTTACCACTGCTTACCCTTTGAGGGATGTCCTGGGGACGTAGTGGATATCGAATTCACTCAACTCGATAGCCCATTTGGTCAGTCTTCCTAAAATCTCTGGTTTATGTAGAATTTGCTTTAATGGGCAACCAGTGAGTACCTGGATTGTATGAGCCTGAAATTATGGTCTTAGCTTCCTTGCTGCTGAAACCAATGTTAAAGCCATTTTTTCTGCCTGTGAATACCTGGTCTCAGCTGGTAGAAGTGTCTTACTGGTATAGTATACTTGCTTCTGTACTCCATTTTCTGTTCTAACTAGGACTGAACTGGATGTTAGTTCAGTAATTGATAAGTACATATGAAGTGTCTCTCCCATCTGAGGTTTTAAAAGGATGGGAGCCTGCCCTAGGTATTCTTTAATTTTTAAGAATGCCTGCTCGCACTCTTCATTCCATTCGAGTCCTTTCTATTTTTTAATTACTTTGAAAAAAGGTGAGCATCTGTCTGTGGACTTTGAGATGAATCTACCCAAGGAAATCAATCATCCTGTTAGGCTCTGTACTTCTTTGAGTGTCCTCGGTAAAGTCATTTTTTGCAGGGCCTGGTCTCGGGGTTGACTTCGATTCCTCTTTAGTGAACTTGAAAACCTAGGAATCTTCTTGAAGGAACCCCGAATAAACACTTGTTCGGATTAAGTTTCATTTGGTATCTCCTCAAGACATCAAATATTTCTCGCAGGTCTGAATTGTGCTTGTCTGTCGTGATGCTCTTGGTCAGCATATCATCAATGTATACTTCCATGTTTCTTCCAATTTGCCGTGCGAAGATTCTGTTGATGAGCCTTTAATATGTTGCCCCTGCATTTTTTAACCCGAAGGGCATTACTGTGTAACAGTACAGACCTTGCTCGGTTGTGAACGCTGTTTTTTCTTCGTCAGCCTTGTTCATTCGGATTTGGTTATATCCCGAGTAAGCATCCATGAAACTAAGCAACTCATGGCCTGATGTAGCATCCACCAACTGATCTATCCTCGGAAGTGGAAAACTATCTTTCGGGCATGCTTTGTTCAGATCTGTAAAATCTACGCACATCCTCCATTGTCCATTCTTCTTTTGGATGAGGACTACATTAGCTACCCAGTAAGGGTAATTGACTTTTCTAATCGATCCTATAGCGAGTAGCTTCTCTACTTCCTGTTTAATTGCTTGACTCCTCTCGAGATTGAATAATTTTCTCTTTTTTATCACCGGCTTTACATTCAGGTCTACCGTGAGATGGTGGGATATTATTCGGGCATCTATCCCGAACATGTCTTCATGACTCCAAGCGAACACATCTCTGTATTCTTTAAGTAGATCAATGAGGCTTTGTTTGACTCTTTCTTCCAGGTTGGCCCCGATCTTGACCTTTTTGTCTGGTTCATCTTCTTTCAAGGTGATTTCTTCAACCGGTCCAGTTTTGGATTCATTCGGCTCTTCCCTTGGATAGAATTCAAATGATATTGGCTTTTTGTTCTGGCTCGGCAGCATTATAGTGCAAACATGTTCATTCTTGTCTTTGTATACTGACAAGTTAGTTCTTCGGGCCATCTCTTGGGATCCATTGACTACCCCGACCCTCTGTTCAGTCGAGAACTTGATCATTAAGGCATAAGTGGCTGTCACGACCTTAGTTTTATTTAAGAATGGCCGACCCAACAACGCATTATACGGCCAATTGTCTAAGTCTACTACCACGAAGTCGAGCAATACAGTTCTCTTACAAGGTACCATTCCGATCTTTACAGGTAGCTTTACCGTCCCTTGTGACCTGACCTCAATTCCCCCGAATCCTCTGAGTGGAGTATGGAAAGGCTGTAGATCCTTTCGATCCAACCTGAGTTGATCGTAGACAGCTACATTGAGAATGTCTGCTGAACTACCATTGTCTATCAGGATCCTCCTAACTTCCCGGTGACCAATCTGGGCACTTATGACTAAGGCGTCATTTGGCCGAACATCAACCCCATGTGAGTCTGCTTCTGTGAATGTTATTGGGTCTCATCCTTCTTTTACCCTTTTCGGGTCTGGCTCCACCTAGTTCACATCAAAGTTTTGTCTTGCTTCTACTGCTTCTCTAATTTCATGTGTTCGTTCTCGGTTACTTCTCCCAGTGGATGGTCCGCCAAAGATCGTATGTATTACTTGATTGGCCTCTAGACTGACCCTTTGGCTTCGACCAGAGCTGTGATCGGCCATGATGTCTTTCTTTGTTTCTGATTTCTCATCCCTTTTCAAGATTACATCTTGTACATGTCCTTTCCGAATGAGGGTTTCTATGTAATCTCTGAGCTGGTAACACTTGGATGTCTCATGACCGGTTTCTTTATGGAATTTACAGTATTTAGTGGTATCTCATTTGGCAAATTGAAACTGTCTTCGTGGCTCTTGTACAGTATTCTTTGTTTCTAGAATGGCCAGGATTTCCTCCTATTTTTTCCGAAGAGGGGTGTAGTTGGTGTATCTGCCTCGGTATTTTTCTGTGGTCTGTTCAGCATTACGCCCTGTTTCCTTTTTGTTTTCCCTTTTGGTTCTGCACCTTTGACTCGGCGTCCTTTTGTTCGGGTTTTCCTCCATGCATGTAGCATCCTTCAGTGGCTAACTCTTCTTCTTCGGCTAATGCATATCCTCCCGCCATGTCTATCATATCGGCGTATCTGGTCAGACGGGCTCTACTTAAATCAAAAGATAGTCGTCCATTCTGCAAGTTGTTGATAAATGCAGCAATTATTGCTTCATCGTTTGTACTGCCAATTTCTGATACTGCTTGGCCGAATCTCCCCAGATATTTCTTCAGTGACTCATCTTTCCCTTGCTTTATTTGAGAAAGGTAAGCCACTGACTTTTTCCTGTGAACATTGCTCAGAAATTTCCTTGAGAAACTCCTGCTTAGTTCACTAATACTTCCAATGCTTGATGGGGGCAATCTCCCGAACCATCTTGAACCCATGTCTTCTAAAGTTTGTGGAAAGTTGAGACACAGTAAGGGATCACTATGGGCATACTAGGCCATAGCACTTGTATAGCGTCTGACGTGCTCCTTTGGGTCCGTGTATTTCTTGAACTGTTCCATGTGCGGTATCCTGAACCAGTCTGGGAATGGGGTCAGTAAGATTTCCCTGGTAAATGGACTGTCAGAATCGTCATCAGATAAATCGTTATACCCATAACGTCTGACAAGTGCATCCATCTGACGCCTATTGTTCTCGACTTCTCGAGTTAGACTCTGGATTACGACGTCCCTGTTTCCCACCGGACTTCCCTGATGGTTGAACCGCTGGGTGATTATCATTCCTCTTTCAGGTTTTTCACTTTGATGCCGGGTTTCACGTATGATTCCATGATGACGCTTGTGATGGTGCCGATCGCTATCTTCTGATGACGATCGATCCCTGTGCCGGTCATGTTTACGGTGTCTAGCACGGACTATCTGATCCTGGTTCTGCTTATGGCGTGGTCGTTCCTCTTCAGAGGTTTCACGTCCAGCCTGATTGATTGGAGTAGAGTTCCTTCCAGCTTTCGGTGCATTTTGTTCTAGCCTTACTACAACAGAACAGAGCCTCGCATGTGGGAGGTTAGGAGTTTGCGCCTCTGCAACCAATAGATCAACTCCTTCCTTTGCTAAGTCTGCCACCAATTGTTACAACGCTTCTCGAAAACGTTGTGTCAGATCTCCACTGGTTTGAAGAACTTGCTGGATCCCCGCCAGGAATGTAGGTTGGTTCTCAGTGGTTACAGCGAGATCTCGCGAGGTGCTGCCAATATGGAAGTTATCTGGAGATTTTTGGACATCCCCGGAACTGCTTCTGCTTCTGCTTCCTGTCATTGTTTTTAATTAAATCAAAAGTTTTGGACCCGCCCCTCCTTCTAGCCGCTAATTGTTGTCGTTGATTTCTGGATGTATGAGAAAAGCCAACAATGATTGGATTTCGGATGTGATTTCAAAGAGAGAGAGAAGGAGAAAGTAATTAAGGAGCAAGGTTTTTACGTGGTAAAACTCTGATGACCGGAGAAACGTCCACGGGTGGTTGAATGATCAACCAAGCCAAAATCCACTATGAAATTATAACATTACAAGCTCTCGATCTCTTTTTTTTTCTCTTTGTTTTCTATGATTGTTGTCCCTCCTTTTTGACGAGATTATGGGTCTATTTATATGTTTATAGAACCCTAATCTGTTTTGTACAAGTAATAGATCTTTGTATTTAATTATGATTACTTTCTTGAAGCGGACTGTCTTCTTTCCTGTTTCGGAGTCTTGTATTGAAATCGAATAGAACTCTAGTAATGTAGTCCAATTAGGACTTATTTCCTTTTAAGAGCATAGTCTTTTTGAAGAAATAAAGTTGTTGCCTGATTGGGAACCTTTCCTGCTCAGTATTCTGTTCTCATTGGGATTCCTTTTTGATATGGATATCTTTGTGTATTTAATGACATAATCCATGTGAACTAAGAGTTGGGCTTTTTATTCAGTTTTCTTCATATTTGTCCCGAGTAATATCATTTGATCCCGAGTAGAAACGTCATTTAACCGATCCCGAGTAGAAACGTCATTTAACCAGTCCCGAGTGTCGTTAACTGATCCCGAGTAGTATATGATGTCGATTAACCTTGAATAGGTTTTGTTCAACATCTGTTTACTCGGGTTCTCTTCTTCGTTGATGTCTTGTAGGATATTTTTTGAATGCCTATTCAGATGTCCACCTGACAATTTATCCTCTTTGTTGATGATGTGTACGTACGATAAAATTCACATATGACAACTTATATCAGGAGAACTCATGTCCCTGAAATATTTTAATATTATGCTCATATCAGAAGAACCCATGTCCCTGAAATGTTTTAATTTTATGCTCATATCAGGAGAACTCATGTCTCTGAAATGTTTTAATTTTATACTCATATCGGGTGATCTAATGGCCCTGAAATCATTTATTTGTATACAATATATGAGACTCGCATATGCTATGTCTCGGGACTGGCTTCGGCCGTGTCTCCAAATAAATTGTTCAAATATTCAGCATTTATTGTTATGCAATATATGAGACTAAATTATGTCATGACTCGGGACTGGCTTCGGCTGTGTCTTAGAACTGGCTTCGGCCGTGTCTCCAGATAATTGTATAATTATTATGCTCTTTAAATTTTCGTATTTTTTACTTATACATAATATATGAGATCGGCTAGACCAACTAACCGGAACTTAAAGTTTCTGGATTTATGACATTTAAGTTGGTACGGTTTTCAAAACCAATGAAAACCTGGAGTTCTAGATCCAGTGTTATATATATATGAAAGCCATACTTTATTAGTTGGAACCTGGGGTTTCAAACTCGTTCAGAATCTGAAGTTACTCATATATATGAAGTGATATGTTTACATGTCATTCATTTGAGAAAATGATCTACACATCCAACAGGATGTTGTAAGTATCGTAAAAAGGATTTAAGATCCTATCGAATAAAGAAATTGAAAATAATATTTTATTCCATTCCTACGCATCCATCAGGATGCTGTGAGTATCGTAAAAGGGATTTAAGATCCTAACGTATCATTTATTTGAGAACAAAGATTTACACATCCAGCAGGATGCTGTGAGTATCACAAAATGGATTTAAAATCCTAATATCACCTATATTGAGATTGTAAAGGATATTTTATTCATTTTATATTTGCTCTTGAAGGAGTAATGTAAAGAGAGTAAATTTGGATATATTTATATTTATGAGTTATCAAAATATATCCCAGGAGTGGATATTTATAAATTACAAGAGAAAAAGGTTTACAGAATAAACCTAATGAAAGACAATAAGGGAGAGAGATTATTATCATTTCAGATGAGATATAAAATGGCATTACACGTAATGTCCATAAAATTTCCAGAATGAAAATATATGTCTTGCCGAGAGTGCAACGACTCATACATTTTCTACAGAGCCAGATATATTTTATGAATTTGACTTTGCTATGAGCAAATGTTAATACTGTTTCCAGGTCCAACGGATCTGAAAGAAAGCTTCGGAGGAGCCACAATATTGTTGTCAAACAATACTAAATTATGTATCAGATCCAACGGGTCTGAAAGAAAGCTCGGAAGAGTCACGATATTGTTGTCAAACAATATTAAATTATGTATCAATGATACTTGATATTATTCAAATAGAACATAAAGAAATATGTTTATTTCAAGGGTATATATGGTTAATACCAAATCAGATCCAACGAATATGATTAAAGGCTCTAGAAGAGCCACAATCTTATTACCAGATGGTATTTGATTGTGTATCGATGATATTTTATATCATTGAAACAGAATATAAAGGAATCTGTTTAGTTTCAAAGATATACGGATGTATGAATATCATATTGAAAATATGAGTAATGAGAATAATTAATATTTATGCATTACTTCTCATAATTCAGGTCAGGAACTCATTACAGAAAAGCTGAGTGATTTATCATATGGATTATATTACACTATTATTAAGAGTGTAGATGTTGATGTTGATGCGCTTATGAATCAAAAGTTTCCAAATCCCAAAATGTTTATACTTTGACGTGACTGTATCAGTCACCCAAAATCTACAATGATGCATAGAATCATTGAAAATTCTCATGGATATCGATTAAAGAACCAGAAGATTCTTTATCCAATGAGAACTTATGTACTGTATATTCACATAGGAAACTTACAGTAAAACCATCTTATTATAGAAGTTGGTTTTAGATCCTCATCACTCCTACAAAGAATTCAAGGAATATATGTGGACATATTCATCCACCAAATGATCCCTTTCATTATTATATGGTTTTAGCTTATGCATCTACGAGATGATCACATGTTTGTTTATTATCAAACATCTCCATATTACTTGCACTAATTATTAGTTTTTCAGGTATATTAACTTAATTGAACTTACAATACATTTTATGAATATAGTAAATCAGTTGGAATTGATGTTCAACATCTAGTTTTCAGATATGCTCATAATAGAAATGGATCAGAGGAATCACTTGTTACACGTTTCCAGATATTTGCAAGAACTTTATTATTTCAGTACAGTTACTAATTTCTATATAGGGACTTACTCAGTCTTTAAGATATTTGATTGTGTTGTGTATCTCCTTATTTGCATCTCTTGCATGATCTAAGATAAGTTCTTTATATCATTATGAGATTAATGTTGATTTTGAATAATCTTTTATTAGATCATATAAACTACTGATAGTTTATAATTTTATGCACAATCTGAATATCATCATATTGATTAATTTCCAAATGTGAAAGTTTCTCTATAAGAGAAAAGTAAATGAAAAGTTACTTATATACAAAATAGAGATACCAGTTCGGTTATCTATATATATGTGTGTCTCATTTCAATCTTCGTATCTCTCAAATACGGAAGATAATTGATCATCAGATGATTATTAATTTATTTCCTGGTATATTAAAGGTTAACAAGATTTTATAAGTTGTTATCTCATAAACCCCGGTCGGGTAATTGTTTCTGTAGAACAATCAGAGCAAATTGCAACAAATAAATCATCTGATGCATATCATAAACTTATGAACCTTTTTGAAAGGAATTGTTATTGGGATCCCAAGAGTAAACAAAACTCGAGTTATAAATAAATCCACTTTCTCTAAATCAACTCTATAAGAGTCTGATATATCTAAAGAGACACAAGTCTATGAAATGACTAAATCCATTGAAATAGAAGAAATCTCAACAGAGATACAAGTATATTGAAATTAAAAAAATTTCTATACAAATCTATGAAGTGACTAAATCCATTGATATGTAAGAAATCTCAACAGAGATACAAGAATATAGAAATTGAGAAAATTTCTACATAAAAGAAATGTGAGATCACAAGGAAACAATCATTGATGATGTATTGTTATACACATTAGCGCTACTGAAATTATAAATGAAAATTATGATTTTCATAATATCAATGATTGTAAATAAAGGTATGATTGGCCTAAATGAAAAGAAGCAATTCAAAAATAATTGACTTCATAAGCCAAACATAATGTATTTAGACCAATAGTACTTCAGATATCTGGAGATGTCAAACTAATTGGATACTAATGGGTCTTTATACGGAAACGTAATGAGAAAAACGAGATCGTGAGATATGAGACACGGCTCGTAGTACAAGATTTCTTACAGAAACTTGGTATTCACTATTGATGAATACGATTACGTTCCGAATTTTTAATAAATTTGGCTGCCTTTGAAAGGCTTGAAATACGTCTTCTAGATGTAATAATCATTTATCTATATGATTCACTCAATACAGATATTTATAATCCATGAAGGATTTAAAAATGCTAGAAGTATGTAAATCGAGATCTCGTAATCTGTATTTGATGAACATACAAAAATCCTTATATGGATTAAATAATAATATGAACGGATTTAGTATAACTGTCTTAGTTAATATCCGATAAGATAAGGATATAAATCATATTATATACTCATGTGTCTTCATAAAGAAATGAGAAAGTAAATATTGTCTCGACTTGAAGATCGAGCATTGATCAAATGGAATGTTTATCTATTAATCAGGATATGTAGAAAAGATTATGAAAAGATTCCATATGGATATTACTCCACAAAGCAAGTTTTTGCTTATATTTCCCCCAATCATTTATGATGTTATGAAATAAACATCCATATGCTTCAGCTTAGCAATTAAGAAGATTGCTTCAAAAGAATTTTTATCAAGGGGAGTGTCCCTTCAGTGGGAGCGTCCCATCAGGGGGAGTACATTAATTATATTGGGGCATTTGTGCATTGTACTCTTTTTTCCTTCCAATCAGGTTTTTGTCTCATTGGGTTTTCCTGATAAGGTTTTAATGAGGCAATTCTCTAAGCATACCCAGAAATCATTTGATCCATAAAGATCATCATAAAAATTACATTGATCCAGTTGATCATCGTATATATGTTGTTTTGATCAAGAAGATCATTGTAACTATTACTTTGATCTTGTTAATCATCGTATATATGTTACATTGATCCAGAAGATCGTCATAAATATTACTTCGATTCGACAGATCAATAAATATATTCGCTATGATTTTTATCCCACTGGGTTTTTCCTAGTAAAGTATAAATGTGAGAAATGTTTTGAAGAAAACAATAATTCTGGACATATGTACACTATACTCTTTTTCCCTTCGATCAGGTTTTATCCCACTGGGTTTTCCCGATAAGGTTTTTAACGAGATAGTTTTAAAAACGTCCAACACAACAAGATTCAGAAAATCATTGTATATATTATTGTCGAGGTTTTTATCCCATTGGATTTTACTTAACAAATTGAAATACAAGCGGTGAAAATCCATGAGGGAGTGTTATAAATAATGTGGGTCCCCACCACTTATCTTGGTACTCACACTTGCCCACTTTGATGAAACACGTGGAGAAGAAGGCTTGTAGCTTAAGGATTAAGCTTTGATATTTGTAAGGCTTGAGCGGTGGTTTGCTTATATATATATGACTTTCAATTGTAAAAGATGTTGATCACTGTATATCAATAAAATACCATAAGCTCTCTCTCACATCTCTCTCTTCTCTTTCTCTCTCACATATTTCTCTGTTTGTTATCTCATTAATTTACAACAAAGTTCTTATATTGCTCTATGAAATATAAAAGAGGAAATGGTTAATAATAATAATGCAATTATGAAATCATGAATTCTAACTAGAGAGAAAAACAACTTAATTATTGAAATCGATTGGTAATCAAATTGTGTACCGGTAAAAAAAATTAATTGGTTCAACAAGAAACGAAGTCCAAGTTAATTTTGTTTTAAGATATTTAATGACAAAAAATTTCACTAAATTCTGATAATGGAAAAAAGTCTCGCATGTAAATAAAAATGGATTTTTTATCCTCAGTACTGTAACGTCAAGGCGAGATTGTCAGACAGCCAATGAAGCTATAAAAAAAGGAACAAACGGCGTGTACTAAGTGGATCACGCACCGGCTTGAAACCAAGTTAATCGCCCCCACTATTCCGTAGCAACAAATAAACATAGAACATGATCATTGGGGGACCAAACAAATAGATCGATGGTATAACTACTCAAAGTCTACAAAAGAAAACCACTCAAATATGGTGTTACATAAACAACCCAAATGGGATTTTTTGTTTCCGTCGACATTTAATTTGCAAGCATATAGAAGCATTAATGAGGCCAAACAAAGTGATCACAGCAAACCCGCAGCCTTCAGAGCCCCCTTAAAGTCTTCAGCACTGTTCCAGGATGCCATCTACATCACACACAATTGTATTTGCTCAGCTCAGCACATGAAAAACCTCCGCTGGAACGAGAGTTTTCACTCTCATTCTCAAACCAATATTAACTTGTCAACAGAGCTACTTGAAACCTAAAACCTAATATTGGAATCCAAATGCATGTTTATGTTTGCACATTAACTCACATTTTGCATGTCTTATTTACCCTTAAATATCAACCTCAGTTTCTATAACGGAAATAAAATTTTGGACGGAACAAGAAAGCAAGGTTTAAATACCTGAGCTATTTGGGAGTTAAAGTGCCGCTCAATCTTTTCCATAAGCATCTGATCTCTCTCGCTCATCAGTAAATTGAACACAGCTCCTGTAGGATAACATATAAGCACTACAAGTCAATAATTATAATTAAATAATTTCACCAGCTCCTAATACACAATATATCAGCTGATTAACATAATCAACGCTAGCAGAACACTTGTAAGTTATGGCATACAACATGTTTCCTGTAATTGTAAGATCAATAAAAAAAAAATTAAAAAGAGAAGCAAATCAAATGATACTTAAAAAAAAATAAAAAAAAAGATGCTAAAGGTAGAGACACTAAAATAGGTTCAAGAGCATACAAATTACAAAGCAAAATCAAGTGTACCGCAAGCAAGAGATTATTACTCAAGTCTTACATAAAAACTTACCCTTCCGGCCAAATCTCCCAGCCCTGCCAATTCTATGGAGGTAGACCTCATAGTCAGGCTCTGAATGATTTTCATGTTTCACTGGAAGATCATAATTGATAACAAGATTAACCTACAGAACAAAAAGAAGTCAGCTTATACAACTTTATGAGCACTCTCAGCAGCAACGAGATAAAACAACTATTTTTTCTACAAATTAGACAGGAACCTGTTGCTGGTCAAAGCCTCGGGCAAGAAGGTCAGTTGAAATAAGAACTTGTGTTAGACCATCTTTAAACTCTTTAACTATCTTGTCTCGGTCTTCTTGCCTTAAAGCACCCTGAATTGTCGTAACTTCATAACCAAGTTCAACAAGCGACTTATGCAACATGCTAGCACTATTTCTCGTGCGTACAAATATAATTGTTTGCCCCAAATTTTCTCCCAATTCAAAAATTCTATCCTTAATCACTAGAACCTTGGAAAGCTCATCAGGACAGTTGACTTTGTACTGCTTTACCGATTCTAATGACAGTTCCTCTTTCTTCACAAAAAGTTGATTGTGATCGTTAACAACCCTCGATACAAAATTCTTGACGGTTTCATTAAATGTGGCAGAAAATAGAAGAACCTGTAGAAATAAGAAAAGAAGAAAGTTACAACTCTAAAATTTTCAACATGCAAGTACATTCTCTCTCTCTCTCTCTCTCTCTCTTCCACATACATCTATGAATTGGATTGTAATCAGCAGTAACTTAGTAACATAGCTCAAGGGAGTAGAAGTGTAGAACCTTAATATTTACTTCCTTATATCAATGCTGTGTCTCAACAAACCATGGAACACACATTTACTAATTTAATCTAAAAATTGCCACCAGAACCAGACTTTAAATAACGTTTTGTCCTCCTTCACAATTTGTCCACTCACACACAACATTGGGACCCATATGTAGCATGGATATGGCCTAACATTCAGAAAGCTTTTTCTCTCACAATACCCTCAATACCATTCCATTATTTCCATCATTGGAGATAAGTAATTTATAAGAACCCATTTAGAAGAACAAACATTAAAGAAATTTTGCAAACTGACCAAAACTAAAACCTCAGCAAAAATCTCA